>JAMPIV010007968.1:0-221609 GCA_024509875.1 Oreohelix idahoensis
GGTGTATCGAAATCTTCAACTCATCAGCCAATAAAGTCCTGGTGTATAGCTCTGGTGTATAGCTCTGGTGTATAGCTCTGGTGTATAGCTCTGGTGTATAGCTCTGGTGTATAGCTCTGAACTTGGAGAACAAAAAAAAAAAAAAAACATGACAGCCCAGGAGTTACAGACTTTCACAGATGTGTTTGCTGAATAGAAAGATTGAAATAGTATGAGACGATCACGAATATGGAACTGATGGACGGAACCAGAAAAACACCCTGTGGAACAGGAGGTGAAGAAAAGACTAGCTTTGGATAGAAGAGACATTAATTTTAAAAAAAAAGCTGATAGCATTTCAGGGCAGTTCCTATTCTGAAATCCCCAGGGAAAATGAAATAAATGAACGAAAAAACAAGGAGAAGAGAACTGGAGACAGATATGACGGGGGATAATGACGAGATGGAAAGACCTTGAACGGGTGGCGCAGGAGAGGAGGGGCTGACGATATGTGCTCTACTGGGGGCTGAAGTGTATGATGATCGATGACGTGTCACATGTTTTGTCACATGTTTTGTCACATCGTTGTTGACATTCATACAATTATCATTGGAAAGTTCCAGCCAGATACATGTCGGTTTCGACCATAGAAGATCAGCTCGCAACGTGTACTGCATGGTAGTAACTTCAATCACTCTACGAGGTTCACTTTACCACATAAACTTGTCATGGATCTCAAGTTGCACAAGAAAAGCCGCTGTACATATAGATTTATTGCAGAACCTCGTGCTGAAATAATAGACTGTCCTTCTGTAAAAAGTTTTCTAAAGAGAATGTCTCTTTTGTTTCTGTCACGTATATGGGCCATTAATGCATGTACTTTTGGGAGTCATTTTGCCTGCTCAAGGGACAATTTGCAGCATCGCCCAGTTAATTAACATGAGCTTTAGTCATAAAATACTCCACTCTCAAACTTATTTCATCTTGAAAGCTGAGAACAGTTATGTAATATTTATCTTGCATTGTATTCTCATTTTAATAACACTATTAATTTTATACCTAGGTATGACCATCTTCACCGTATAGTCAGTCACACATAGACATAAAACTAACACAGCACTAAGCAGTGGCAATGTATTTTGGCTGGTGGGAATATCTATAAATAATGTTGGAGTTACACGTATTCATACGCACGCAAGAGAATAATAGCATATTACTCAACATGGCTTTAGGATGACAATAAAACACACAGTACACACAGTACAGGCTATTCATCGTCAAGATTACATTAACAAGACACAATATTTAATTGTTATACGTTGAAAAAAATTACAATTTATAAGAACATTATAATTTCTTGAAATCACTCACGCGGACATTTCAGTTTACTTTAGGTTTCGTCCTACTCAACTAATTCTGACTAAGTCTTTAGATTGATGTGGTCCTGAATGTTTTACATCCCATTTTTGTTTTAAAATAATTGTGCTGAATGCGTTTTTCAGTTTAAACAAATCTACTTCGTTCATTGTTAAAATGAGGGTTAAATCTAGGAGTTGTGTTGTTAAAAATAACCAGATCACAGGACAGCAACGTCCATAGTAACACAGCATAATTGCAGAAAAGACAACTCTAGTTACATAAGGGACCACATCCAGTATGCCCTTAGATGTATATTGCGCATGTGCATTTAAGCATGTTACCTAGCGTTGTGACTTCACGGTTTATGAGACATGAACTTCATTAAACAGTTCCTTCGCATTCTCGGGGATGGCTTTTGCTATCCCCAAGGTAAGAAACGTTCAGAAACAAGGCGCCTGTAAAAAGAAAGTGGGGGTGGGACGACATAGCAGGGAGATTTTGGCGGTAAGGAGAGAGCTTGAGTGTGATTCAACTTAGAATCATTGCTATCGTAATATAACTACAGAGACATATTGTATGATACTATTAACACATTTAAAGTTGTGTTTCTTATAAGTAGTAAGTTTAGTGGGAAGGGACTCCACTCTCCCAATAAGAACGAGCCACCACTGATAAAGTATTACATTTATTTTTTTATACGTGATGTATTCTACATCTAACTTATTATATTTCCGTCATTTATTGCTATGGCTTGTTATAAATTCTCAACCGGGTTAACTTAACCTTGCCAATTCAATATTACTGTGTAGTTTTGATTGCCATTAATACAGTGAATTATCTAACCCGTTCATCTCTATAAAGATGAATTAATTTATATGAAACTACATTATGAGTAACTTGTATTTGCGAAATAATAGAATTTCTATTGAACGCTTCCCAGTACTGTAAATCTCTGTTATTGTAAGACACTCAATGTTTAAGCTAATGAACAAAGATTACGAATTTTGGAATAAATACGTAGACAACGAGAATAGCAGACGTGAACGAGGTCACATATTAACTCATTATATCCCCTTGACTTTCACGGATTGCTTTAAATTAGTCACTATTTATTTTTGGACAACCCAATCTCCTTATTATATGACTTAAAGTAAGGGGTGGATGGCTGTAGGATTTCAAAAGTCTCACTGTCACATCTTATGTGTTACTTCTTCTTCTTCCTCGTTCGTCCTGAAAAGGACGGTGGTTGCGTTGTGTCTGTTTACGCCTAAGCTGTGAAATCTGCACCTTTCGGTCGACACATCCGACTTCTGCACGGCATTTTTTAGGGACCGGGTTTGCCTTCCCATTGCGATCCACACTCGCTCAGCCAGACTGCACTGCTGCAGACTGTTTCCAGGACCACCACGTGGAGGTGGAGTGCGGTCTTGACCAGCTCTGATTCGCTGGTCCTGACGCAGGCAGTCAAGCTATGAGTCGCTGACTGCGTTCTCTATTGCTGCGTCTTTGGGTCCCTTATGTGTTACAAAACCCCACTTTCTGTTTTCGTGAAATTAATATCTAGATAGATTTGTAACCAGCTAATTCAAGGGGTTCTCTGAGGAGGTTAGGAAACAGTAGGACAGCTATTATCTCAGGCAATGTCGTAAGAGGCGCGTGCAGCTGTCAACCTGGTCATGTCAAAGAAAATGCTACAGAAACCACATTTGCTAGAGCACATGGATACTTCGATACTGGCTTCCTATCACAGGCCATGCTGCAGTATTACTCCATGCTTCATAAGGATCGAAAGGAAGATAACAGATAGCATTTATCTGGGAGGGGAGGGGGGGGGGGGACAAAATGCTTAGCTTGAAAGGTATAAAGATAACACAGTAGACTGATCTCTCCATAAAATATATTGTATATTGTTCAAATATGTTTGTATTATGCCCGTGTAGTTCCTGGGGAAGAGGGAAAGGGGGGGGGGGGGGGGAGGGGGGGGGGGGGGAAATGGAGAGATAATATCTGAGAAGTAAAGAAACATCTGCAGTCTCGCACTCTGCATGGGACCTGTGCGTGTGCGTCTATCTATCTATCTATCTATCTATCTATCTATCTATCTATCTATCTATCTATCTATCTATCTATCTATCTATCTATCTATCTATCTATCTATCTATCTATCTATCTATCTATCTAATCTATCTGTCTGTCTGTCTGTCTGTCTGTCTGTCTGTCTGTCTGTCTGTCTGTCTGTTTGTCTGTCTGTCTGTCTGTCTGTCTGACTGACTTTCTGCCTGCCTGCTTGCCTGCCTAAACCTACCCGCCCCCCGCCCATCCGTCCGTTCTCTTCTTTGTCCAATATGTATATCAGTTTTGAACAGAATATTATTATATAGTTGGTGTGGTTAACGAAAATAGGTAGTTCACGCCTTACCGGAACAAGGAGCACAGAAATGACTTGCATTACGACCCCAGTGTCTTCATCGGGTACACCCTATAATGTGTTCCATTTACGGCTGGTTTGATTTTATTATGATTTAATTTAAAAAATGCATTTAGTGCCAGTGGAACATGAGATGAGAAGAAGACGCTGGCGATAAATAGGACACACACTGAGGAAACCTGTAGTGTTACAAGGCAGGTATAGTTCTGGAATGTGCAGGGTAAGAGAGGTACTGGGTGACCGACGAACACACGGAGAAGACAACTGGCGACAGACATGAAGACATGGAAATGCTGATGACACGTGACAGAAAGACTTGATATAAACTTGGAGAGCTGAAGAGTGATGAAATCAATGAATGATGAAATGCATTTACGTTAGTTCTCATCTTCTTTTCTCTTCTGCTTTTGTTCGTTTGTGCTTGTGTCATTGTCACCTGCTGTCTCTTTTTCCATTAGTCTTTCCTGTTGTCACAGTGTATTCCAGCTTTTCTTTTTGAAAACATGCTCAAAGAAAGTGGACTACTCCATCCCGATGTGTGTAATAAGCTTCCTTTGCCGACTGACCTCTTTGAAGGCATTCTCGTCGGTCTTATTATCTGCTCATGATATTCTTAAAAATATTATTTCACATGACATCTCAGGTAGTGAAATAAGTCACTATTCTAAGAGGCAAGAGGCCTTAACTACACCCCTCCCCCAGAAATTGTTATATATTTACAACATGAAATTATCTTATATATAAAATCCCAGCTTTTTCTGTCAGTGCGTAACGCTAAGTGGTGCAACTTTTGTTGAAAGTTAGACATTATTTGTATTGTTTCCCTTATATGTACTCTCCCGAAAATAGTAACACTTACCAAAGAAGAATGTGCAAATGACGATGTGCACAAAAATATATTTATAGAATGTGTGATCCCGTATACACACATTGGGATCCTCGCTGCTGCTACGTAGTTCGTGTACTGTGGTGATGCACAGTAATTTTTAAAAATACTTTCGTTGCCGTTAGGTATTGGTGCTTTTGAATTTAATTCCCGTCTTATGACGGGCTTTTACACTAGTTATTCATTTCCTTTATCGCTTATTGTGGAACATGGAGCCACAACTTCAGCTTGTCCCTTTTGCAGCCAGCCTGATCTTGCACTGATCGTTTCTATAGCAATGTGTTTTACGTGATGAGGTAGCTAACCCTGTTCACAACACTATGTTAGTCACCTTTTACGACATGCATGAGGGAACAGTAAAGTTGTTCTTTTCGTGTTTCCTCATAGACCACCGGAAAGTACACGTGACTTGTTAAAATTTACGGCGAGACAACGTCAATTATTCAATTTGACGTCATTCTTGAATTTTAGCCCCCAGATCTTACGACCCCTTCCTGTCCTCTTGATAGGCCATGCTAATCTAGATGGTCGTGGATAGGCCGTGCTGCCAAGCTAGGTTTACAGTTATCCATGTGACCTATTGAAATACCTGTAAATTGATCTGTTTTATTTTCTCGTGAGAGTCAGGCGATCTATAACATCGATTTCCCATCAAAGAATTCGTACACACACAGCTCGCATCCGACCTTCAAATACAGTGTTTCTATTAACACCTGCACTGTAAGAGCCATATATAGGGAAATATAGTTCCGCTTGACCGCTCACGTTAGATTGATAATGTTGTATGTGTGAGTTGTTGTTGATTCCCCGCGTAAATTTAGAATGTATTACGTGAATGTTTTTGTTTTTTAAGAATTTATTGCCGTGGTTAGCATGTCGTGTTACGTATTGGTGGGCATGCTCTATACCGATCCTTAATGTTTACTTTTGTGCAGTCTTTCACCAACCTAAATATAACTGGAAATAAATTGTGCAAACAAGGTTTAAATCGTTTTTGCCAAGTACCACGCCTGGTGGCGTGGGCGGTAATGTGTCTCCACAACTTCTGTTTCCCCACAACTTCTGTTTCCAGTACTAATTACACTGGACAACAAATTTTGACTGTTTGTGTGTATCTGAGATTAAACCAAGTTACCTTTATGTTGTTTGGGCTGCTGAATATGAAAATGGCGTTAAAACACCAGATTAGCTCTAGTTTTTTTAAATATCTGTAAAACAAGTTTTACACATTTGCATATACATACCATATGATAATAATGCTCATAGCGGAAATGATTCACAGCGACGCCTTTTTGCCTGTCGCTTGTAATGAGTTTATGGAGCATCTCTCACAAGGTTCCAACAATAGTCTGCTTGCATTGCTGCATTCCATTTCCCTTGGTACCTTTTTTCGATGGTAGTAATGTCCTGATGAAATCGTTCCCCATGCTCGTCACTGACAGCACCGCAGTTAGCAGGGAAGAAATCCAGATGAGAGTGTAAAAAGTGTAATTTCAAAGACATGTTGCACTCTAGTCTCTTGTAGCGTTGCAAGAGGGTTTCTACAAGCTCCTGGTAATTGTCAGCCTTATTGTTTCCTAGAAAGTTTGTGGCCACTTTCTGGAAAGCATTCCAAGCTAAATTTTCATCACCTGTGAGGATATCATCAAAACGCTGATCTCTGAAGAGCTCTGTGAACCGACAAATACACCTTCCTTGATTTTGGCCTCACTAAGTCTGGGAAATTTATCAGAAGGTGTAAAAATCCTGCCCCATTCCGATCCATGGCCTTTACAAAATTCGTCATTAGTCCATGTTTGATGTGGAGAGGAGAGACCAAGATCTTGTGGTAAAATGTTACCATTATGGAGCAGCACAACTTTTAAGCTCAACTTGGACGAATCAATGAACAGCCTCCAATCGTCGTCTTTATAGTTGATGTGCAGTGCTGCCATCAGACCCAGAATACCAACGCAAGCAATGAGGTAATCTGTTATTTTGAAATATGGAAGCAGACCTTTTTGCCGAGCACGAAACACAGACACATGCACATTCTCTTCTAGAAGATTCCATTGCTGCAGTCTGGACCCCAACAGCTCTGCTTTATTTTTTGGCAATTCCAGATCTCTCACTAGATCATTCAATTCACTCTGGGTAATTGTATGTGGCTGTACAGACTCTTCAATAGGCACGAAATCAGGATCTCTTAATGTAGATGCTTTCACGGGTGACGGATGTCCACTGGCCTTATTATCTTCTTCATCATCCAGAGTATAAGATTCTGGTGGGTCAGGAACACAAAGTCCTTCCCCGTGAGGCACTGGCCGCATAGCAGATGGAATATTCGGATAGGCCACAGGCCGCTTTTTCTTCTTAGAAATACCATGTCCAGTTGGAGGAGTCATGCAAAAGTAACAATCATTAAGATGGTTTGTTGGTTCCCTCCACACCATTGGAACTGCAAAACGCATCGATCGTCCTTTTCGGTTCAACCAGCAGCGCAGATTCATGGTACAGGATTGACAATATATGTGGGGCCCAATACCTGTCCTGATCACCGATCTCACATCAAAAATAAAGGCTGTAAGCTTTCTTTAACCACTTCTCCCCCCCCCCCTCCCCCGGATCTTGAAAACTAGAGCTAATTCGCGATTTTTAAGTTCATATTCGTGATCAGCATGTCCAAATTAGTTTAAAATAGCTACTTTTGTCTGTTGTCCAGTGTTATCTGTTGTCCAGTGTTATCTGTTGTCCAGTGTTATCAGTTGTCCAGTGTTATCTGTTGTCCAGTGTTATTAGTTGTCCAGTGTTATCTGTTGTCCAGTGTTATCTGTTGTCCAGTGTTATCAGTTGTCCAGTGTTATCTGTTGTCCAGTGTTATCTGTTGTCCAGTGTTATCAGTTGTCCAGTGTTATCTGTTGTCCAGTGTTATCAGTTGTCCAGTGTTATCTGTTGTCCAGTGTTATCTGTTGTCCAGTGTTATCAGTTGTCCAGTGTTATCTGTTGTCCAGTGTTATCAGTTGTCCAGTGTTATCAGTTGTCCAGTGTTATCTGTTGTCCAGTGTTATCTGTTGTCCAGTGTTATCTGTTGTCCAGTGTTATCAGTTGTCCAGTGTTATCTGTAGTCCAGTGTTTGTTATCTGTTTTCCAGTGTTATCTGTTGTCCAGTGTTATCTGTTGTCCAGTGTTATCCGTTGTCCAGTGTTATCTGTTGTCCAGTGTTATCTGTTGTCCAGTGTTATCTGTTGTCCAGTGTTATCTGTTGTTCAGTGTTATCAGTTGTCCAGTGTTATCTGTTGTCCAGTGTTATCTGTTGTCCAGTGTTATCAGTTGTCCAGTGTTATCAGTTGTCCAGTGTTATCTGTTGTCCAGTGTTATCTGTTGTCCAGTGTTATCTGTTGTCCAGTGTTATCAGTTGTCCAGTGTTATCTGTTGCCCAGTGTTATCTGTTGTCCAGTGTTATCTGTTGTCCAGTGTTATCAGTTGTCCAGTGTTATCTGTTGTCCAGTGTTATCTGTTGTCCAGTGTTATCAGTTGTCCAGTGTTATCTGTTGTCCAGTGTTATCTGTTGTCCAGTGTTATCAGTTGTCCAGTGTTATCTGTTGTCCAGTGTTATCTGTTGTCCAGTGTTATCTGTTGTCCAGTGTTATCAGTTGTCCAGTGTTATCTGTTGTCCAGTGTTATCAGTTGTCCAGTGTTATCAGTTGTCCAGTGTTATCTGTTGTCCAGTGTTATCAGTTGTCCAGTGTTATCTGTTGTCCAGTGTTATCTGTTGTCCAGTGTTATCTGTTGTTGTGTTGCTGACTTCTGTCCATGCCATGATGTCAAAATGTCCCGTATCTCCTCTCTTGGTCGTCCTCTCTGTTTTCCTACACCCTTTCCTGTTGTAGCGGCACATTCCAGATTTCTTCTTGCTATTACATGCCCAAAGAAAGTGGTTTGCTTCCACCTAACATGAAAACTAAGCTGACCTTTGTGCACTGACCTCTTTCAGGACATCCTCATTACTTTTATTAATTAGTCCACAGACATCTGTAAAACCACATCTCTGTGGCCTCTAGTGCTTTTCCGACTTGTTTACTAATTGTCCCTGACTGATTTCTGTACATCAGGATTATTTCTATATAACACTGAAGAACTCTCTTTCTTACTTCGATTGACTAAAAATTGTTGCATTAAATACTTTTCATTTCAGCGAATGTTGTTTTTGCTTGGTCTATTCTACTCTTCACTTGTTATATGCATCTTCCATCCCATGTTATTAACGTTGCCTAAATATTTGAATCTATTGACTTGCTTTAATAATGGTCCATTTACTTCCATATTGCATTCTTTGAGATGTCATTTTTTCGAGATGACCATTATCTTTGTCTTTTTTCTATTAAGGCTAAAGCCTGTCTTTTCACTTTCTGTCACTATTGTACCAATCATTCCCTGCAACTCCTTTTTCACTTTTAAAGAGTTAAATCTCATATTGGTCGCCTAGCACAACATTATGTTGGAAGCAGTAGTCGTATATATGTATATATGAACTAGGGACATATTCAGAAGGTACTGTTCGAAAACAAATGGTCATAATTACCACGATATCAGCACATATTGAACATATCCTCAAAGAGTGTCGCCTTCAGGAGAGAAGAAGTCTAATAGCATTGGCTTTCACCATTTCCCATGAGGGATAAACTGGCGATGAGACAGGCCTGGGACGGAGTGCCTTGTTTTTACCATTACATTCAACAGTAGTGAATGCTACCCAAGTTATTGTTGTTGGCTACCCATGCGTCCTACGCTTGTATGGTTTTATATTGTTTTTAAGTGTTGATTTGTTACTATGTGTTTGTCTGCTAATGAAGAAATATCTGTTAATACGTTAGGAAGTTCTGTTACTGTTTCTAATCCATATTACCATCCGACAGACTCACCTGTTGGATCATTTCCCCTCGCGGCATATTTCCTGGGTTCAGGGAGCAAAACCTGGTGACGAAACCAGTCTGCCCAACTGTAAATGTGTATCTGATTAACCCTTTGACTCCGCAATTATTTTCCACCCTGTGCCGTAATTTTAATTAGGGATAGACTAAAATCAACGCTCAGGGAGTTGTTTTGGTATGGGTGTCAAATCTGACCAACGCTCTGAGCGTTGTTCCGGAGTCAAAGAGTTAAAGTAGGGGTTCATATGAATCTTCCGGTAGTAACAGGAGATTTCTTCTTCTTCCTCGTTCGTCCTGAAAAGGACGTTGGTTGCGTTGTGTCTGTTTACACCAGAGCTGCGATATCTGCCCCTTTCGGCCGACACATCCGACTTTAGCACGGCATTTTTTGGGACCGGGTTTGCCTTCCCTCTTCGATCCCTACTCTCTCAGCCAGACTGCAGTGATGCAGCCTGTTTCCAGGACCACCACGTTGAGGTGGAGTAGGGTCTTGGTCAGCTCTGGTTCGCTGACCCTGACGCAAGCAGTCAAGCTATGGGTCGCTGACTGCATTCTCTATTGCTGCGTCTTTGAATACAATCATAAAGCTGTTCATACAAACTCACGAAGTGTGTAACCCCGTCTGAAGTGTGTAACCCCATGTGAAGTGTGTGCCTATTCCGGTGTGTGACCAAACTCTTAAGAATGTTGACAGTGAAATGCCTAATAACGAAACAGGATCTACAAACAGACTTAAATCGTAGGTTTTTTTTTTGTTCGCTGACTTCAACAGGTCGCTGCGTCCTCCCCAGCACGACACAGGCCGTCTTCGTTTTATTGTCGTCTGCTTGGGTTTAAGGCTTTTAGGGGCGTGTCAGGCACGTGACATGTTCAAGGTACTAGGTTTGCAAACACCTATTTAGGAAATTGACTTCTGACAGATAATTCATTATTAACTAGCATTAACTACATATGACCTCATATACAACAAATGTTGTGACGAAATCTGTTGATCGAAGTTCCGATAACAACGGCCACTTACAACAAAACAGAACAAAAATATTTATATATAAATAAGAAAAAGGGGAGGGAGATGAACATGAATCAAAATAAAATGGAAATTTGTAAAGGTAAAGGTAATCCCCAATAGTAAAAACTCCGTATGGGAGTAAAGAGTTAAGATAGTATAATAGTACCGGTATCGTATTATACTAAACAGACGAAAGAATACCTTATTGTAGGCCTTTGAGATGTGCTTTCTTACAGAGTCGGCCTTAGGGCAGGACGACCACCCAGGGCACTTAGGACAAGGGGCGAAGAAGGAGCGGATGGGAAAAAAATTAAGTATGTTTTCGTTAAGAAGCTTGACACTTCTTTAGCTGTGCCACATTTCGCCCAGGCTTTTTTAAGCACTGTCGTTGCTTTACGTGCTATTACAGTTTACCCCAGTAATGCTTATGTGTGTCACGTGTTTTCAGAATGTTTATATATTTAATTACATAATACATCTCGTAATGTAGAGGTTAGCGTCCACGCCTGTCATGCTGAAGCCAGGAGACATTTATCCAGCGAGGATGCAATTACTTACATCGGCCAAACGGGCACACGAATTGAGGAGAGGTTCTGCATACACCTCTACAACATTTATCGGTTGGGATCCACACCTGTAGCCATCCACTTCAATAGCCCTGGCCACTGTGGTGCCTCTGACATCCAGGTGACAGCTATCAGATCCTGTTCCTCGACGCCAACAGTCGGCTCTGCCTTGAACAACGCCTCATCCATCTTATGGGCTGCCTTAAACCCCATGGTTTGAACACCCAGCATTCTTTTGTCTGAGGCGTCCTTTTCTTCTTCTCTTCTTTGATCCATAGCCGCCAACCGTCAAAGCAGTCAGTAGCCATCACGCCTGGTGGCGTCTTGTAGGGCAAAAACAAATTGATTCCACTTTGCTCGGTCGGCGGCCATCCTTTGTACAGTTCCCCAACTCTTGTTCATTCTTTGCATCTCGGCTTCCACAGTTCTCCGCCAAGTTGTATTTGATCGGCCTCTCTTTCACTTTCCCTCGGCGGTCCATAGCATAGCTGTTCTTGTGATGGTATCAGGGTCCCTTTTAAGGACGTGGCCAACCCAACTCCAGCGTCTACCAGCTATGATGGTGTGCATGTCCTCCTGGTTACTCAGAATAAGTAGTTCTTGGTTGCTGATGGTATTCGGCCAAAAGAATCGGAGAATAGTCCTTAGGCAGATTGTGTGGAAGAAGGACAGTTTCGACATTTCCTTCTCTGTTATTCTCCAGCATTCCGCACCATAGAGAAGCACAGAAAGTACACAGATCTCTTACAGTCTTAATTTGGTGTTTGTGGTGTACTGGGAAGACTTCCAAATGTTGTTGAGGCTAGCAAAGGCTGTTCTCGCTTTATTCATTCTGTTGTTAATGTCCTTGCTTGTTCCGCAGTCAGGTGTTACTATGCATCCTAGGTAAGTAAATGTGTCTGTCTGTTCTAACTTCTGGTTTCTTATTGTTATTGGTTCATGATTGCCCACATTTAGTGTCATGACTTCTGTCTTCTTCAGATTGATGTTCAGACCAACCTGCTGGCCATACTTATTCAGTCTATCGGTTTTTCTTGGGTGTGTTGATGTGAATGCGCGAGTAGTGCAATGTCATCTGCATATTCCAGGTCTTCCAGTGTAGAAAACGTTGCCCATCTAATTCCCCTTGGACTGCCCTCTGTTGTCTGGCGCATCACCCAATCTATGGTGTCAAAAATAATGTTGTTGATAAGGGGCATCCCTGTCGTACTCCTGTTTTTACTTCGAAAATTAGATTACTCAATCCAGCACTGCATATAAAGTTAGAATAGAGGCTTTTTCTATCGTTTGCGATCACCCTTGAAAAATTTGGGTTTTGTTTTTTTAAATATTACTTTTTCTTCATCTTCTCTCTCCTTATTTATTCCTCTCCGGTTTTTTAAATTATTAATATTACTTTTTCCTCACTCAGTTTTTCAGTCCTTGTTTTCATTATTTTTTTTATTAATGACATGAATTTAGTATCCACTTCCGGTTTCCGGTTCAGTGGCAGACATTTTATTTCCAACATGTGACACACATCAGGGAGTGTTTTCTCTTATTTTTATAGTTTTATGTTCTCTACTTAATTCTCACTTTCTTTACCATCTGTTTTTCGTTTGTCTGTCCCTGACGAAGGCCTTGTGACCGCAACGTAGGTTTTTTCTTGTCCTTTCTCCCAGAAAGACGTATCACTATTGGTGTTTTTTTTTTTTTTTCATTCTGACAAATCTTAAAAGTTAGAAGTGTAGACTACATTACTTACTTAGTCGTTCCTCTTATACCCTAGTATACAGAGATTTGGCAGAGAGAGCACCATACTATCCTACTGGCTGTCTTCCTTCTGGCCTGGTTTCAATCTAGTTCTCAGACCTTCAGAGATTGTCTACTGTTGTCCTCCCAGCGAACTCTGGGTCGTCCTGGAGGTCTGGATCCCTGGCTCTTGGTTTCCCATATTTTCCCGATCTTCTCCCATTCTGCAGACATAGCCAAACCATTTAGTCAGGACTGTTCAACTTGGGTCTGTAGGGGCTGGGTTTTGAGGCCATGACGTAATAGACTACGTTGCTAACTAAAATTAGAGTACATCTACTGGAAAGATGATTTAAAAATAATGTAAAAATACATCAAAGAAATAAGTAAATACACAAATACATGTATTATACATCATGTGTGCCACGGGCGGACTGAGCGGTCTTGCAAATGGGCAATGCCCCAGGGTCCACAGCAATAGGGGAACCCACTCTTCCCTAGCTTAATTAACTGTCAAGTAAACAATCCCTTATTGCCTGGGAGCACAGATCACTACCAATCCGTCAACTATGTGTGTACATCATACAAATATATAGACACGCATCTGTTTAATAAATTATTTTTTTTTTTTAATGTGATTATTTCCAGCGTTTGAAGTTTCAGTGTTAAACTTAAGCATGTATTGTGGCGAACGTAAACATGTTAGCTCGCGTGGTTTAACCGGTATTTAATTCACGTTAAACTGATTCCATCTAGTTCTTGCCGTTCTATCCCGTTGTTCCGAACGTTGTATTTACTTAGACTAGGTTGTTTTCGTTCTGCTGAGGATTTGTTTGCTGTAGGGATTTCATTACTCCTATACGAATTTGGGGATTGATTTTAGGCGCAGTTGTTGTAAGCATGGAAATATGTCTAGGAGGTTCTTATCTTAACGCTTGTCAACTTGTGTCTCCTGGGACGTGGTATGGAAAATACCTTCAGAGAGCGTTGGTGAAGTGGGGAATGGGGTAAAGAGAAGGAGAGTTGCGAAATATTGAAGCGGATACGTAGCGCTTAGAGACGTATCTAAGCTAACTCGTACTTACAAAACTAACTAGGTCACACCTTGGACAACAATACTGTTTAAACAGAGAAACAATGACCACCAGGATAACTTGGTTTATTTTTTAGGAAAAATGTTTTTTGAAGTTCTATTTATAGCACTGTGATTGGCTCATGAAGACAGAAATGTCAAGAAAAGAGAAAATATAAAAAATTGAATAAATAAATAAATGATGGGGAACTGCTATACAGTAAATGAAATTGAAAATATGTTTCATTTATTTCTGTTATTATTCGTTCTTTATGGAGCATATAGTCACAAGATAGTGGATAATCTTAATATTTATTTTAAAGAATAACCAATGCTTCTTTCAAACACATGCACGTTGACATCTGATAGTGTTCGAAGAATAAGGAAAGTATTTACACTGAGTTCTAGCTTTGTAAGTAGTTGTCCACGCTTGAATTTGGATTTTTAATGATTGCCTCCCTCAATCAGCCTAGTGTGTCGTTAGATACCAAGGCAGTATATATATATATATATATATATATATATATATATATATATATATATATATATATATATATATATATATATTATATATATATATATATATATATATATATATATATATATATATATATATATATATATATATATATATATATATATATATATATATATATATATATATATATATATATATATATATATTTGCAGGTATATAGTAGTTATTTTATGCTGTTTCTTGGTTGAAGACATTGAACAGTAGCGTAGGTACAGAGAGAGAGAGAGAGAGAGAGAGAGAGAGAGAGAGAGAGAGAGAGAGAGAGAGAGAGAGAGAGAGAGAGAGAGAGAGAGTAGAGAGTAAATGGTAGGCAGGTTGATGATTTAGCTTTAACAATTCTACAGTACGTGAGGGAAACCGATAATGGACCAACATTCACATTTTTCATACTGCCTTTTCCACCAACTTACAAGTGGAAACACAGTGTCTTCTACGTCACATGTTGAGTTACCGCGTGAGTTATTGTTGGGAAGATGAGCCCTGTCTTGTGGACTTATAAATTTAATGGGTCAGAGAGGGAGTTTGGGGGAAGTCAGAAGCCCTGTTGGTAGCGACAGTGGATTGTTTAGAGGTACAGCAAGTTATGTCTAATGTCAAAAAAGATTTTAGTTGTCAGCGCACAGAGTTCGCAAATTGTCACCCAGGACATATTTCACGTTCTTGACTTCTGTCGTCTGAGAGATTCTTTCGGTGGTGAATAGCAGGAGTTCTCAACCTGTTTTTTTTCTCGTCCCCCTTCCCCCATCCTGAGCCTCATTTACCTCTGTGGCCCCAATCATATCGGCTGTTAGCTGGGAAAATGGTACTTTACCATCTTACTGTGATCCCCTAGAAAAATATGGCATCGCACAGGTTGAGAACCACTGGTATATAGTACATCAGCTTATGGTTAAATGTACTGATGTTGTTTTGTGTAAACAGGATGTGTTAGGTTTGGTCACCTGTTGTGTGTTGGGGCGATTTTTAAAGCGTAAATGTATGCTTGAGTACATGTGTGTGTTATATTATATGTATGTATGTTCATACGTATAAGTGTAATATTTCTGAATATGTATGCATGCGTGCATACGTCCGTAATATCTGTACACATGCGTGTGTGTGTATATATATATATATATGTGTGTGTGTGTGTTTGTGTGTGTGTGTGCATGTTTACGTATTTCCTGTATGTCTGTAGGTAGGTGAGTAGGTAGGTAGGTAGGTAGGTAGGTAGGCATGTAAAAAAAGTAAATGTAGTCCCATAGCAGATACTGCCGTAGTGGAGTGTCGTACGGAAGGTTAATTGTTTTATTGGCCCGTCTGAGTAGAGTGGATGTCAACAGATACGCGAGAAGGTATAGAAAATAGATTTTTCACAGGTGGTAGATTGAGGGAAAGATATGTCTCTGGAGTGATTAAGTTGTCTCCTCCAGCTTATCCGTACGATTGTTCTTTGTTGCAAGACAGCTTTTACCTCCCTATCAAGAATAGATAAGTTTCTCTCTACACACACACACACACACACACACACACACACACACACACACACACACACACACACACACACACACACACACACACACACACACACACACACACACACACACAGAGCTACGTGACAACAAGACACACAAACGTGAAAAAAAAACTAAGGATAAATGGGTATGGATCTGACCAACACACAAAGGTAAGTTTCTTTGTAGTTTATTATCATTTAAACTCGACAACATCAAAATATCTAAAGGAAAAGATCAAAGATTCATTTACATGCAAATGAAATAAAGCAGAAAAAGTGCACCCTCCCCGAACGAAGACAAAAAAAAAAAACCTCCTCTAAAATTATTAACCCAAAGGTTGAAGGTTAGCACTATATTACAGAATGAACAGTAGTGGTACTCTATGAGACCCAGTAAAATAAACACACTTATTTTTAGACAAATCAGATATATGGATAGTTTTCCCGCGAACAAGAAAAATACTCGCACACTCTTTCAAGCAGTGGCCACTCTCATAATCTTACCTAATTGCCTGGTATGGTAGGTCTGTAATATCCCTTGGTAATATAATTAGTCCATGAATATATTATCTATTTTCACTTAATATTCTGTCACTCCAGTTGTCGCAGATCCAAATTGGCCCGTCCATCCCCAGAATTAGTTAATGAGGTGAACGCCTAAAATGGTGCTTCTCCTAGAAGTGTTATTACAAACAGTTAAAACTGTGAGAGTTCTTGAGGTTCACTCTTTAACGGAAAAATACTTCCAGTATTGGGAAACATCTGGTTGCTAAAAATAATGTTCATATGATGATGATGGTTCTTCTTTCGGCCAACTCTGTGTTAAAAGCGCCGATTCTGCACAGTGTAGGTATTTAGAGAGGTATACTCCCCTTGAATTACGACTGTCAGGAGTCGGGATAAAATAAGGTTCACTGCGGTAGCTGGTAAAAATATAAATCTGGGTTTGGTAAGTCCAGTGTTTAAAATTTATTGTCCTCCAATACTCTCTGGCGAGTGCCTGTTTACAAATGAAATCGGTGACATACAAGCCAAGAAAAGGAGAAAATAACAAATCCAAAAAAGAAAAAGACCTCTGGCCGCCCTTGTGATCAGGTCTGCAAAAAATACAAGAAACATTTACATAAAAAAATATGCTAATCCTATGTCTACACACAGACGGGGACAAGACGATCTCTTCTCCACTCCGTCAGCCCTGATTAAATTTAAAAGGTACACGGTGTTTCCTTACGCCTACAAGTTAGCAGAGGCCGCTGGCGCTGAGTTCGGTCGGACTGAATTATGTTAATTCGCCCACCCCTGCTCGCGCCGGTGTTCAGCGTACAATTTTAATTATTATTTAATCTCTCCATACGCGCTACCTAAACAATGATCGCCTGTCATTAAATAGCTATTAAATTTTCGTCGTCTGTTAGTTCGTCGCATGGTATTAAAAATAATAGACACTATAATGACAAATATGCACAAATGAAATATAATGTATAATCTAGATTCCCCCTATCAGTTGCTTTATTGCCTGTAAGTCCAGTCAGCTAAACCGTCGGGTTTATCTCTCTCCTGTAGAGATTAAGTGTCGCGTCTTCCTATACTGGTAACATCATTACGGTCTAAGGTATGCGGGTGGCGTGATATAACATTTTAATAGAATATCTGGTATGAAATCGCTATGCGTTACTTTATTTTACTCGTTTTACTAGCGAGAAAAATCTAAGTGAAGAACAAATGTTAAAAGCTATCACTTCTTAAATCATTAGCACTATTATTCTTTTTACCAGAAAATTCAGATATGAAAATCACCACGAATACTAGTACACCATATTCCAACAAGAAAGACTGGTTCAAGGACTGCGCTAGACTATTGAAAATTCTGACTGACAAGTGATGATGGAGTTAAGAAAACAACAGTATATATATCATTGAATTTCTCTGATCTCTAATGTTGTTAATTTCGCGTCCCGGTGAGACCCAAAATTCGGAAGCTAGGCGTATCAAGATAAAAGACTTACGGTCGGTCGATGAGGTTTCTCGTCGCAGTTTTCGACCGGCATCAAAAGACTTTCTGTTCGACTAGCGGGTTTTCTCTTTAAGAATGCTCGCTTCTGAAGATCAAAGAGCCCAGAGGTTTCTAACTTCCCCTGAGTACGAAACTTCAAAAGGGTCTGTGTTTTTGTCTCTCCCACGTGCTTGCCTGTTTGAGAACTATTATGATTGACAGATGCTCGCGTGAGAGGACGAGGTTAACACAGCCTGATTTGCTTCCCTGTTATGATTGACAGGTCATGCAGTTTGTAAACATTTCGTTAGCATGTTGTCGTGTGGTGAGTACTGGGGCAACTACGGCAGTAGTTTTTGCCAGGAATAATCTATGAGATATTAGGTATAAGGTCTCTAGAAATTGGCCCGTTAAGAAAGAATAAAGACCTATTCGAGATAGGGACAAGAAGACAGGAATGCGAATGCTTTCCACGAGACAGTGTTTTCTAATTAATTATGGACAGAGTTCTGTTTCCCCACGACCTTAGCTTCTGCCCTTAGATCCCGTAAAGAAAAAGCCCCCAACCTCATCTGAGTAGAGAAATGTTCCTATAGGTGAATATGTAACACCGACAGCACGAGTGATACATTAACAAACTAGATAATGATCAACTGATCGTTCGGTTTATTAATGAAATATCCACACATATAGGGTTAGTAATGGTTAGAACGTGATGATGGTGAAAGACGATTCACACAAAACACACAGATGAGATAATAAAATTGCAGTTAATTAAGTAGTAGTTAATTAAGAATGAACTGGTGCAAAGCGAAATGATGATGATGTGATATGATACGTGTTACCAAACTGGTGAGTACTCTACACAGTCCATGTGTCTCTAAATGCTTCGCATTGATATGCCGATTCACATGTATGCATGCAACGTCCCAAGTTGTTATACGTTATGTCGAGTGGGGTATCTCTAAGTCGAGGACGTTCTGATGCAATCTGTTGTCGTACTGAGAACGCTGACGATATATTTATGTATATTCCTTCACTGTTTGAGTATATCTCTGTAGTGTTGATCAACAGTTAATAGCTGTCATATGAACAAAAGGTCTGTTGTCTAATCTCCCGTGGGTACTGGCCAGACTGGATATCTTCACGAAATGTTAGTGATATGTAGACTCATAATCTTGCGTATGTAGTCGTGATTCATAAAATATATAGAGTCTGCTTCATAGAAGGCGCTTAAGAGTGTGTTGCACTTGGTATAAATATGAGATTCCTCTTTTGAGCTCTTTTGCTTGACTTCAGATAATAATGATCTTTCGAGTGATTTGAACTTGTGATAACTCTGTATTCAACTTGTGATAACGATGTATTGAACTTGTGAGCAAGCAGTATATGGGTGACGAAAAATGCTGCGTCAACCTTCTGACTTGTGGGTGAGACAATATTCCTTTTTAATTGAGGAATGAAAGATGTCCTATGGCGAATTCTGCTAGCCAAATGTCCGTTTTTGATAACTTATTTCTGGTTAGACGTCAGACACGTTGCTTGTAGACTCAGACTTCTGATGAACTTCTTTTCCCTTCGCAAAATCCTTTAAGAACACAATTCATCACAGAACTGAATTATATCCACTCTGAATAAACACGTGTATTTAGGCTAGGCGTTTTTGGGTTTAATCTCTTCCTCACAGTGTAAAAACTGGACTCCTTCCTCTAGCAAGGTACGCAGTAGATTATATTTCTGGAAGTACAATGTGGGTTACTTGGATCAGACATCCAGCTCCGCCCATACCAACCAATCATTAATAGCCTCTCTGGTCACTCATTCACAGGATCGCTCTTGTCCCCTGTCAGTCCAAACGTGGGTGTGGTTTGACAAACAGGTATGGAGATAATTGGCGGGCTAATGCAAAAGTGCTGTCAAATTGCTGTCACCTACTCTCTCATTGTTTATTGTTCACATGGCCAAGCTGGGCGTCCAATGTGGTAACCCAACGCTTGTCTGAACAGCGGCCGACCAAAGATAACACCATTACAGCATGAGACGTTTTCACCTGGCCAATCTGGGTGTCCAATGTGGTGTCACAGAAATTACAGCATGCCCAGATGTCTGATTGGGATGACCAGATGTGTTTTCACCAGATTTATCACAATGCAATGTGGGCTTCAAACGATAATGTCAGGTATGGGGACTCAATCAAAGGACTTTATCTCCCCCGATGAAAGAACAAATGTGGTTCTCTAGATACCGGTCGCGAGTAATCACAACGATGAAATAGCAAATATGGGATGAAAGAGCAAATGTCGGAGAAAATACAATACGAAAGATGTAGGAAAAGATAGAGCAATAAGGCCTTTGCGCTCGTTTATCACACTCGTGTTAAAAACAAAGAGGCGGGACGAGAGAGTAGGCTTGTGTAAATAAAGACAGACTGTATAATGCAGGTTTTTAGCTAGCAAATCACAGAGCAGCTATGAGGTTTCAATAGGCTGTCAAATGCTGTAGACTCTTTTTTCCATTACCCGTCACAGGGAGTAAAGTGTTAGAGACTAAACTTTCAAAGATTGAGAATTAGAACAGCAGTTTACACAGAGAATCAAAGTAGACCATTCAACATACAGAATTAGAGTAACACATTCAACATAAACAACAATGTATTACATAGAGAATCAGAGTACACATTAAACAGAAAGTTAACAACAAAAACAAGTGTACAGAGAATCAGAATAGCGCAGTACATAGAAAGAAAGAAAATAAGAGTAACATGCTGCATCAATCAATCAATCAATCAGTAAATCAATCAATCAATACCCTATACCTCCAAATGGAGAGTCAGCTTTCAACAATCAGTCAATCGATCAATCAATACTCTTTTGCTCTTCAAGGAGATTAGGTCTTCAAGAAACACACGCCAAGTCCTCCTGTCACGTGCCATCATCCCAAATTCCTTCCATGTCCTCCTCATCAACAAACTGCATAAGTGAATCAAAAGAACACACTAAACATGAATATATTTATCGTATGTCAGGCCCAGTACAAATGTTTTTACGGTCTATTACATTCTGAGCCTTATTTACCTCTGTCTCCTCCCCCCTTCTTCATAGTCGCTGTTAGCTGGAAAAAGGTACTTTACTATCTTACTGTGGCCCTCTAGAAATATGGCATGTCCCCCTGGGTAGCCATATGGCCCAGGTTGAGAAGCACTGGTCTATTAGACACATACTATTTTTACAAGGTTAACATTTACTTTGGAGCCACGGTAGCGCAGTGGTTAGTGCACTGGCTTCCTATCTCGGTGGTCCATGGTTCGATCCCCAGTTGAGGTGGGATTTTTTTAGACCGCAAACGGCTCCGGGATCGACCCAGCCTCATGAATTGGGTACCAGAGCAACTCTGGGAAGGTTAAGGCGGCCGGCGTGATGCTGACCACATCACCCCTAGTGTGCCGATAGTCAAGAAAATATGGGCCTAACACCATATTCCCTATATGCCTCGGTGGGCGTGTATGGGGATCCTTTACCTTTTCCTTTACGTAACATTTACTTTAAAAAAAATGTAGCCAGGATTATGTTGTACCGCCATTGTCATCAAGTACCACTATCATCATCATCTTCTTTTGCGCTCCCTACGAAGCATTGAGCCACCACTACAGCTGGTCCCGCGGGAAGGTTACACCAAGCAGTCACAAGCTCTTGCATCGGTGGGTTCTGTGGCACTTTATTTTACTTGATGCGGTTGGCAGCTCCATGATAACTTCATATTGTTCGCCTGGTACGACATGCCTGAGGGGGCAGTATTCCTATTCTTTCATTGTCTCTTCAGATACCCCCGTGGAACTACGCGAGGACATCAACTTCAGAGACATCCGTGGAACTACGCGAGGACATCAAGCACCATGCCGGCAGATATTATCAGTCACGTCTGCTACTGTCAACGTTTCTTGTGTCATAGTTATTTCTGGTTTATTTTTTCTTGCATGGCGTATGGCCAGCTTTATAAAGACATTTCTATCTGTGACATTTCCACTAAGTTACAGAAGAATTTATCTGCCTTGTTCCACTTACGCGGGTATTACTTTCTACTTTTCTCCACCTATAGATGCATCTCTCTCTCTGTCTTTCTCCACTTATAGAAGTATTGTTCTTTCTTTCTCCACTTACATAGGTATTTCTTTATTTTCTCCACTTATAGAGGCGCCCGTCTTTGTTTTTCTCCTCGTATAGAAGTATTTCTCCCTGCCTGATTCCACTTAAGAGGCATATCTCTCTGTGCCTTTCCCCACTTACGTTTTATACCGGGTTCTAGAAAAACAGTTAAGATTTACAAGAATATATTTATCATGAAGTAATCATTGTCCAACATCTCAGCTCTGTCAAGAATACCATGTGGGGCAATTGTCTTAAGCTGTGACTAGGTACATTTCGTCAAGACGTTTGTTGACTACAGACCAGCCTGATAAGCCACATCAGCATTCAACCAGATCTGCTTCTGTTCATTGAAAGGTGGGGGGGGTTGCGGGGGGGGGGGGGTGGGGGTGTCGGACGCGTGGGTGGGGGCGGGGCGGGGGTGGGGGGAGGGGGGGGGGGGGGGGGGGGGGGGGGGTGGTTGGGGGGGGCGGGTGTGGGGGGGGCGGGGGTGGGGGGGGAGGGGGGAAACCAATGTCATTTATGTCTGATCAATGTCAGCATGAATATTTTGATTGGAAATCATTTAAAGCCGAGAGTTTGCTTTTTTTTTTTTTTTTGGTTTTATATGACAGATTATAGCTGTCCCAAAATCGCGTAGTCACTTGTGTGCCCTCTCTGATGAGTTGTACACTCCATCTGGTGTATAAGATTAATAACGAGTCCCATCTTTTGTTCAGTACTTATAATTTGCGCCACAGATGTCGGCGAAAAACAAAACTATAGTCCTTTATGTAGTGACAACTAGAAAACAGTTAGGAAAACCTCGTATCAGACAAAGTAACAATTAGAGACGCTCGGAAGGAAATAGATTAAGTACAGTGGTGTAAGGGGCAGTGGTGTAAGGTGCACTGGTGTAATGTGTAGTGGTGTAATGTGTAGAGGTGTAATGTGCCATGGTGTAATGTGTAGTGGTGTAATGTGCAGTGGTGTAATGTGCAGTGGTATAATGTGCAGTGGTGTAATGTGCAGTGGTGTAATGTGCAGTGGTGTAATGTGCAGTGGTGTAATGTGCAGTGGTGTACTTGTACAGTGGTGTAATGTGCAGTGGTGTAATGTGCAGTGGTGTAATGTGCGGTGGTGTAATGTGTAGTGGTGTAATGTACAGTTGTGTAATGTGTAGTGGTGTAATGTGCAGTGGTGTAATGCGCGGTATGTTAAGTATACACTAGCAGTAGTAATATTATAGCAGCAGCTACTTTGACTTGTCTCATTTTGTTCTCAAAGCTGTCAGTTGTACGCTGATTCAGAAATAAATTATTGATAAGCATAATACGAGTATCCCGTGTAATTCCTGGGGCTGGGGAGGGGGGGGGAGGGGCGGGGGGGTCTATGAAGAGACAAAGAAAGAATATGACTACTGCACCCTCATGCATGTCGTACAAGGCGACGAATATTGGACCGAGCATGAGACTCGCACTTCATCATGTGAGATAAGTTTCCATGGAAACCACCGCGGCAAGAGCACGTGACTGCTTGGTGCAGGCTTCCTGCAGAGGTACCACCTGAAGTAGTGGCTCCCTTCTATGTCAAGAGGTCAAAGGAATATGATGATGACGACGATAATGATAAGAATGGATTCATTCATTCATTACTTCTCAGCTCCCTGAGGAACATACACCTTCAACACAACAACAACAACAAATACGCACAAAGCTTTCCTGTCTTGTGAGATCGCTTCTGTTCAAGGTCTTTCCATGTTCTCTTTATCCTTTCTTGTCTAATTCCCTTCTCTGTTGCTTTTATTCTCTCCATGTTGCTCTGACCGTTGACATTCTAGAACAAAGAACTTTTTAACGCTGTTATCAGGTTGTCTCAGTGAGTGCCCTGCCCAACAGCAACATCGTCTACTCACATCTTGCGCTGCTGGTATTTGCCTGATTCCTTTCATCGTAAGAGTGGATGGAAGTGTGAAACAGAAGTTACAACGAGAATATAAATAATGAAATATACCCTCAATAATGTGAGGAAGATAATCATATTTAAAAAAAATTAAGTTGCTACATTATGACAGGTTTTATTTGGAAGCGCCACCGCTAAGTCTCATGTAATTCTATGGGTCCTTTCAACGATATTTTCCTTAATATATTTTAAATATATATTGTATACATTTTCATCATGTAAATGTAAATTACATTTCCACACAAACTACCACTCCTGCAGCATGTGACTGCTTGGTGCAGGTTTCCTGTAAGTGAACCAGCTACACGTCGTGCTTAGATAGGTTTTAAAGTTATGTAAGGTCCCGCCTGAGTATAGGAGATGGTGATAATACGTGAGAAGTAAAGTGTAAGAAATAGATTTTCACGAGTGAATAGTTAAGGAGAAGATCTGTCTCTGGACTGAATAGTTCCTCTAGTCCAGCCTATCAATACAAATATATTTTAGTATCAGACAATCTTGCACCCCCTTATATTGAGAAATATAAGTTTACTAAACACATTAAAAACACACACACACAGCTATGTGACCACAAGACACACAAACGTGAAAACTATGGTTAAATGGGTATGGGTCTGACCAACACACACAAAGTAGTTCTTTTGTTGTTTATTATCATTAAACTTTACAACATCGAATATCCATAAGAAAAAAAGATCAGATACATCCAAATTACATGCATAGAAAAAATAACAGAATACCTATGCCCTCCCCTCGTTGAGAAGATAAGAACCCAACCAAGTTGATAACCCCAAAGGTCAAAAGGTTAGCAATAGGTTACAGTACAGACAGTAAAGAAACAAAATTCCTAATACGTGCTAATCCGTCAAGTAGACAATAGTTAAAGCAAAATAACTAGTTTGGTACAAGCTACCGTAACAAGAAAATATTCAATCTCTCTCTCTGACATACGTGGCCACGCTCTCTCTCTCCTTACCTAATCTTGGTAATATTTCCTGGAATGTACAGTTATCCTGAATATATTTATCGAGACTGATAGTGTCAGGGTACAGTGCCAAATTTGGCCCCAGTCCAGCCTTGACAATAACGTTATAAGGTGGACGCCAAGTTTGATGAGGTAATCCTAGATTGATAGTGTCACCTCGAATAGTTAATGGTAGAAAAATCGAGATCTAGTGTTCACAGCAAAGAATGGAAAAACAAATACTTCTTGTATTTGGACACAGCTAGTTGCTAAAATTGTTGCTGATGTTGGCACGTGATTGATTGGTAAATCCTATCGGCTGGCTCTGGTGAGTGCCAATTCTGAAATAGCGTAACTCTCCTGGATAAATATTCTCTTGGAAAACACGACTATCAGAAGTCGGGAGAACAGTTATTGTTATTTCACCACAATGGGCTGATAAAAATGCAAGAAAATATATCTGGGTATTTTGTAAGTCCCGTTAAAATTTACTATTACAATGTTCGTTAATCTCTGTGACCCGTCCTGTTCCCGACTGAAACTTGGAGACGCGACAGCCAAAAGAAGACAACTTTAATCCAACCAGTAAAATTAGAGACAAGGCCCAAGATATAGCCACATAAAAAAGCTGCTGGTCGCCGTTGATCAGGTTGCCTAAGGATATAGGAACATTATGAAAAAACTACTGCTAATAATATATATATATATATATATATATATATATATATATATATATATATATATATATATATATATATATATATATATATATATATATATATATATATATATATATATATATATATATATATATACGGAAGGGTATGCGACAATCTCTCATCCTCTCCGTCAGTGCCGATTAAAGTTAAAAGGCGCACGTTATGTCTAGCCTATCCTATCGCGCGTCGCTTAGCGGGTGCACGTTTGGTTGAGGCATGCAGCCTTTCCCCCTCCTGCTCCGGTCAACGATCAGCGCATAATGTCAATTATGATTAAATTATCCCTACGCGCACTCAACAAATATCGCCTGCCATTAATAACTATTAGATTTTCGGCGTCTGTTTGTTTAGTCGCATGAGATAGTCAAACTCAGTCACTTACTACATTAGACACAATGAAATAAAAGTGAATTGTATTCCGTCAATTATCAGTCGCCTATTGTATTCATTAGTCAACTAAACCGTCTCTTTATGTGTGATAGCGGGTGATTAAATTTACATTACGACTGAAACATCTGGAATAAAAATAGCTACGCGTTTTCTTTAATTCGCTACTCTTAACACCTTGAGAATCACAGTGAATTTAAGATGCTAAAACTGTTAACACTTTAATACGCTTAAGCACAAATTTATATATTACCAGAAATCCAGAAAAGAACACCACGATCTATTAACACATCTATTCCCTCTGGTTCTAGATAACGTGTTTAGACTCTCCGAAAAAATTCTGAGCGACTCTGATAATGATTTTAGAAAGATGCAGTTTATATACGATCATGTTGTTATGATCTCTAGAAGATGTGAATTCTCACACTTCGTTTCCCAGCAGAGAAATCTGAAACTACGTTTCCCTGATCATGGGTTTAACGGTCGCTTCTGCCGGCCGTTGCTAATCGACAACAAAAGCTTAACCCGTGCAGCGGGCTCCCGTCTGAGATTTTCCCTGTTTCTCGAGATCAAAGGATTTGCTCCCCTTATAGAGAGTCTTCAAAGGCCGTTACCTTTCCACGTGTTTTCCACGTGCGATCTGCTCGTCATCGTAATATTGACAGATTCGCTGGCGTGAGAAACTTGCGTAAACAAACGTGGTTCGCCCCCTGCTATGAATGACAGGCTGCGAAAATTGGTAAACAAACTCGTTTGATATGGTCAAGTAAAAAGAGGCGTGGATTAAAAGTTGAGTTAGACAGGCAGAGAAATGCGTGACTGGGTTAGCAAATCTTAAAACTACGCTGAGGTCACGAAAGGCTGTCGGATACAGGAGGCTTCATTTCCATTATACGTCACACTACAGTGGTGGTTCCTTGCTCCATAAGGAGCACAAAGGAAAATGATGATGATGATATAACAGTATATAACTCTCTTCATATAAGCGTATAACTTTATGTAACCCTCTTCATATAACCGTATATAACTTTATGTAACCCTCTTCATATAACCGTATATAACTTTATGTAACCCTCTTCATATAACCGTATATAACTTTATATAACTCTCCATGGTTCCCTGGGACACTAAGGAGGCAAAGAAAGAAGAAGGCCACTGTACCCAACAGGCATGTCCCAACAGGCATGTCCCAACAGGCGACTAAGATAACGTTATGCGTGGAACTAAAAAACTCACAATGTAAATGAAGCTGCTACAGAACCACACGTGCAAGAGCACATTAAGTCCTTAGACCGCAGGGCCTCACCAAGTGGTGTTATATGCCCCTGTAATAGCGACAATTGTGAAAGAAAGAACAAAGAATAATGCATTGTAAAACTAACCATAATTTCAGATAAGCTAAACTAATCCACAACAATGGCATATTCAAGTGTTAAATTAAAATCACAGGTAACTTTGATCAGATCCCTTTGGATTAGTTAGCAGACCTCCCAGGACCAAGTAATAGACCTCACAGGAATTCGCAGATGACCGACAGACAATGGCTGATGTACAGGTTTCGTGACATTGCATGATCCCATACCTAACACTTCTTAGTCCTCTTTCTCGACACTGTATACAACAGTGGTCCTTGGTTCCCCCCCCCCTACCCCCAGATAGACGCCCTTTGTTATGTTTCTGTCTCCACCTTTCTCTCTATCCGGTATTATTAAGTCCTGTACAAGATACAGTCATACAAATACAGATCTAAAAGCAATACTTTCACTCCTTCATCCTATTTACTTCAGAGCAGTCTCTCTGTTCTCTCTCCAATCCACTTATTTTGTCACTAACACTGCTACGTTCGGAATATTTCAGTAGTACAATTTAGTAATTTACCAACTATTTCCCTTACCCCCTAGATAATCTTCTCATACACCCCCCACCCCCTGGAAGTATGCGTAACCAGGTTGGGAACCCTTGGTGTGATCGCTGAGGCACCATTTTGTTGTTGTACACTATATTGTTTGTTTCAACATCGAGCCTGCCGTCTGCCAGTATTTGTGTCAATGTAAACGTCTTCTATGTCGATTTCTGAGTAAAGACATTAAGTTACAGATCTGTTTAAATTTGTTTGATTCTGTCGTCTTTCATTATTTGTGCCAATGTAAACGTTTGTTATGTCCATTTCGGAGTAAAGACAGTTAGTTACCGCTCTGTTTAAATTTGTTTGGGCCTGTCGTCTGCCAGTATTTGTGTCAATGTCAACTCCCTTTATGTCCATTTCGAAGTAAAGACAGGAAGTTACCGCACTGTTTAAATTTATTTACAACTGTGTGCACATACACACATATACACATACACACATACACACATATACATAGGGGGACTGAAAAGTCACTTCCAATTTTAATTTTTTTTTAAAATCCTTCCTTGTATCTACTGATAATGGCCGTCACCAGTCTTGTATCTAATGATAATGGCCGTCACCAGTCTTGTATCTACTGATAATGGCCGTCACCAGTCTTGTATCTAATGATAATGACCGTCACCAGTCTTGTATCTAATGATAATGGCCGTCACCAGTCTTGTATCTAATGATAATGACCGTCACAAGTCTTGTATCTAATGATAATGACCGTCACCAGTCTTGTATCTAATGATAATGACCGTCACCAGACTTGTATCTAATGATAATGGCCGTCACCAGTATTGTATCTAATGATAATGACCGTCACCAGTCTTGTATCTAATGATAATGACCGTCACCAGTCTTGTATCTAATGATAATGACCGTCACCAGTCTTGTATCTAATGATAATGGCCGTCACCAGTCTTGTATCTAATGATAATGACCGTCACCAGTCTTGTATCTAATGATAATGACCGTCACCAGTCTTGTATCTAATGATAATGACCGTCACCAGTCTTGTATCTGTAGTGGATTTGATGGTACTGTATGGTTGTGATATTACCTAGTGTGATGCATGAGGTCAGCTGTGAAGGCTCCTGAGATAAATGTAGCTGTGAATTTACAGAAGGCCCTTCTTGCTACCACTTACAACCTCACACATATCTTTTTTTACTAATGAATGTGGCTACGTTAAAATCTAGGGTACTGATATGTAATGTGTTGTGGTAGATTACATACACACACACAGATATTTAATAAGTCTAATAATATTAATAAAATTTATAATACACTGAACTAACTCAAGCTGTTTAAATTTTTGATATTAAATTTTCTTTAAGTTTATTTGTTCTGAACCAAGGTTTTATTTTGGTCAGAACATATGAAAGGTTTTGAAATTATGAATGAAATGCATGAATATATGTCATAATAAAATAGAAAATGTGTACATATGTATTTCAAATGACTGGTTAATAGTAATTATCTTAAGATAGTCCCAGGAGAACTTATTTCTATATATGCTGTTGGGGTGATATCATCACTCCCTGTCTATGACTACCAAACATTGTCCATTCACTGATGGGAGTAATACAAGTTTTATTTTCCAAAATTTTGTGGGTTCTAGTGATGGTAATATAGTTGGTGTGTTAGTTAGTAAATAAGTTGGTGAAGGTCCAGCAGGCCAGACGCTCACGTATCTTGACTGAGTAGTTCTGGTGCTGGAATCTGGTGGCCCCACCTCTCCGTGCTTGGGGGCAATATAAGGCTGCTCTGACAAAATACTAGACTGCACTGGTCCACACTTGTATTTATCAACACAGCATTTGACACCACTTTGGTGCCAAACAGAAACTCACACTTCTGCAACAAAAGTATTGGGTCATGTGTCAGAACTCTACCTCCTGAGCCACTTCTACACACAACACCACACAACAACACCACATAGACGGGGTCAGATCTCTCTGACCATACAGCACATCTTACCAAGTTGGTTTCACATAGTACTAGTTCCCCAAGACTACATATTCTGAAATATGTTCATTAGCTTCCTGCTATTGAATAAGATAGGTGATATGTTCCACTGATCTCAACACTTGATCCGCCCTTCATAATCCTTGCTGGCGTTTATGTATTTTGTTTGTCTCTAGACCCTGAACTTGGGCTGGGGATCTAGAGCGAATCCTTACTTGTTGTAAGGGATAGATTTTGATATGGCAGTATCAAATCACTCGAAACATTAAACAATATTAAAATATACAAAGAAATACTTTCATTCTTACCAGAATTAGGAATAGAGAACACAGTTATATTCTAGCAAAACTCAGCTGAGCTGCTGGCTCTAGTATGGCGTCCCTCTAAATATTGCAATTAGCTTCTGGGAACTACACCACTGAAGAATTACTGTGTCTACTACTGGACAATTTATGTTGAATGGCAAAAATGCGCGTCTGTGCGCCGATAATATGATTATCTGTGGCCAATCACCGACTTTCCCCCTTTCAAATTTCAAACCTCCAACCAAAAGTCAATTCAGTCATACCTCAGTCAAGTATGTATTATTGTCTGTTGGTCCGTCTGTCTCTACTTGCTTTTTCATAAAAAAAACACGCTTGGTTCTACATGCCTTTTTACACGAATCGGTCTCTAAAGTTATTTTTAGCCACAATTTTCCACTATTTCCCCCTCTCTTTCATTCTAACTAGATTTTAGCACTTGAGTCTCAAGGCCGCAATTTTTGAAAATTAGTGACATTTTTTTTAACAGTGCAGTCGCTCGTCTGTTATGAACAACACAGTCTTTTGTCAATATCTTCATTATTATCTATCCGTCTGTATAAATGAAAGCATATTATTTCTCTGCTCAAAATGGTCTATCCGACTAGCTAGTTTTTATATTCCTAACATTATTATTAAGAAAAAGTTACTTTTTCAAGGTTAGTTGTTTTTTTTGAAATATGTTCGAGTATCTTCTGTAATGCGTTTGCCGCTGAATTCAAATAAAAGGACTCAGTATCGTAAAAGCGTCCAAGAAATGACTGTTGCGTATAATAGCTAAGGTCCCTTTTGTCCATTTCTTTATATTGTGTCAACTTGTGGACGTGAATTTTTTCCCTTTCCCCACCAATTGCGTCTTTTTAGCCTTGCTAGTTTCAAGCACGTGTTCAGTCATATTTTTTCTTTTTGATCTCCGTTCCCTCCCGTCTCCAAGGGTAAACGTTTTGTCTGTACGTCTAACAAGTTAATTTCCATGGCGGGTAGTGAACCGCGGCATGGGCGATCATGTCTTCTAGTAGCTTACGCATTATTTTTATCCCTACATTTTATCTTTGGAGATATTTTAACGTTGTATCACGGTTAAATTTATCACACATCTCTCCACTTGAAAACATGACTACGGCAAGTTCCAAAACCAGTGATACACATAGATAAAATTACTCCTCACGCCTGCCACTACTCTAATTTTGATCACAGGGGTGCCGACTGAGGAAATCTGCACCGACATTCAATGACCCTGGGATGTACTCAATACTAAACTGATAAGGTTGCAGTAATAAAGACCACCTCAACAATCTTGCGTTTTCATGCTTAGCCTGAGATAAGAATACCAGGGGCTGATGATCCGTCTGGACCACAAAAGTCCTACCATACAGATAGATTTGAAACTTCTTTATTGCCCAGATTAACGCTAAACATTCTTTTTCGCTTGTGGAATATCCTTGTTCCGCCTTATTCAATTTGCGGCTTGCATAAGCGACTGGGTTCAGTTCCCCATCAGGTGAAGATGATCTTTGCAACAAAGCCGCCCCGAGTCCTACATTACTTGCATCTGTTCTTACGACAAAGTCCTGTGTCAAATCAGGCAGTTTGAGAATAGGCTTGCTAGTGAGTTTTTCCTTTAACTCTTGGAACGCTAATTCACATTGCGCAGTCCAAATTATTTTATCTGGATGTCCCTTGCGAGTCAAATCAGTCAGAGGAGCACATATTGAGTTAAAATTTTTGATATATTTTTGGTAAAAACCACATAACGACACGAATGATCGCACGTCCTTTTTTGTTTGTGGTCTAGGTGCTCTCTGCAGTTTTTCCAAGTTCTTGGGGTCAGGGGTCATGTTGCCCTGATATACAGTGTGTCCCAAGAATTCCAACTCTTTGCATCCAATACAACATTTTGTTGGCCTAGCAGTTATGTTCGCCTCCCTAAGCCTATCAAATAACATTTTTAAGGAGTCAATGTGTTCTTCAAATGTCTCTGTGGCGACGAGAATATCATCCATGAAATTCGTGATACATGGGTTATTCAGGGGATCCAACAATTTGCGCATCATCCTTGAAAATACACTCGGAGCATTTTTCAGTCCGAATGGTAGCATGTTGAATTCATAATGTCCATCCGAAGTGCTAAAAGCCAAATAAGGTCTCACTTCAGGCTTCACTGAAATCTGGTAATAGCCTTTACTAAGATCCACCTTTGAAAAGTATTTTGCCTTGTTTAATCTGGCAAATAACTGTTTTGTGTCTGGTAATGGGTCCACTTGTCCTTCTGTGACAGCATTCAGTTTCCTGTAATCTATGCACAGTCTGTGTTCCCCAGACGGTTTTCTCAACAAAACTACACTGGAGCTAAAAGATGATTCACTGTGTGAAATAATCCCCTCCTTCAACAAATAATCTATTTCTTCTTTCAATGCCTTCTCCTTCGCGAACGGAATAGAATAGGCTCTCATACAGATTGGGTTTGAGTCTACCAGTTTCATGTCATACTGTAGCAAATTTGTATGTCCTGGTTTATCTGTTAATACATCTGTATGTTCCTCCAGAACCTGTAGAACTCTCTCCCTCTGATTTTTAGTCAGGTGCTTACTGACTTTTACCTGTGCTGCTGTTTCACCAGGATGTAATGGGTATTCATGTGAGGTGAGTGGTTCCTTTTGCATTTGAGTTGCGATAGCCAAGGTCAGTAAGGGGGTGCTTTCCTGGAGTGATCTGTCCAGATACTTCTTTAAAAGGTTTACATGATAAACTTTCTCCTTCCCCTTTTTGTCAATTTTATAGTTTGTTCTAGACACCTTCTCTAGAACCGTATATGGACCTTGCCATCCAATTTGTAATTTATTCTGCCTACCGGGTAGTAGAAGCAGCACCTTCTCTCCCACAGCTAGTTCTCTGTCCTTTGCCTTCCTATTAAAATATGCTGCATGTTTCTTCCTGGCTTGTTTCAAATTATCATTTGCCAGTTTCCATCCAGCTTTCAAACGAGTGGTCAGTTCGTTCACGTATTGATAAGATGAGGTAACAGTCTCTTCTGCCTTCTCATCTGTCCAGGTCCTTAATAATGCTTCTAATGGACCTTTTATGGGTCTCCCAAATAGCAAAGTTGCGGGAGCCATCCCGGTTGAACTATGTGGTACCTCCCGATACGCAAACCACGCGGCGGGCAGGAATTGATCCCATAGATCCGGTTTTTCGTGTGCCAGCTTCCTCAGGATAGAAATGAGAGTCCCATTGAACCTCTCTACCTGGCCGTTCCCTTGTGGATGGTACGGACTACAATGAAAGTGTCTGGCTTGAAATAGCTTAAAAACTTCTTCCGTTAGTTTCCCCTTGAACTGTGAGCCATTATCAGTCAAGATTTGATGCGGGAATCCTAATCGGGTGAATATTGTAAGTAGTGCCTCTGCTACATGTTTTGAATCAATTGTGGCAGGGCTACCGCCTCTCCCCACATAGAACAAGTGTCCACCAGAGTAAGGATGTAACTGTTCCTCCTCTTGGTCCGAGTGAGAGGTCCCACAATATCCACTGCAACCCTCTCAAAAGGTGTTCCCACTATGGGCATTTCCCCTAGAGTTGCAGGAGCAGTCCAATGCTTTGGAGCTACCCGTTGACATTCTGGGCAGGATTTGACATATCTTTTTATATCCTCCGTTATCCCTGGCCAGAAGTAATGACAAGCTATACGCTGTCCTGTGGCGCTGATCCCCATGTGACCACTGAAGGGAATCGCATGCCCGAGTTCCATCACTTTATCCCTATATGAAGTGGGAAGAACCAGCTGGTTGTGACCATTTGTTCCAGTTCCGGCCTTCCTATATAATAGTTTGTTCTTCATAAAGTATTCTCCCTTGCTTGGAGGTGTGTGGCATTTGGGCAATTTTTTGAAACATGGCTTAAGGGTCTTATCCTCAGCCTGCGCCTTCCTCATCTCCTCTGGATGAGCATTATAGGTTCACCTTCTTCCTCCTTCTTCTGTGACCTGGTCTGCACTGTCGCCATGATCACAGGTTTCTCGGGATTCCCCAAGAAGACGTATCTACACCCCAATATCAGAGGGTAGATTGGTTCATCTATCACTGCTGCTCTGATTTCTCCTTCCACATAGCGAGTTTTCACCGTTATCCTTGCGATGGGAAGTGTCATGAGTGGTATGTCCTTAGTCGCCCCTTGTATTTCCACTGTTTCTGTGGTATACTGACTTGGGTCCACTAGGCTAGACTTCACAACTGAATCATAATCCAAACCTGTATCATAAAGGCACCTTGTGGTGACCCCATTACAAATAACATCCTCACAAACTGGGGGGTGATAAGGTTCCTGCTGTCCATTAGGATTAACCTTTAATCTTTGAGTCCCCGACTTCATTGCAGCAATGTTTGAAGGTTTCCTTCTACAAAATTCGGTGTTATGGTTATCTTTCTTGCACCATTTGCACCATCTTTTTCCTTGTTTCAACGGTTTTCTTTCATTGAACTTTTGGTCATTGAACTGTGAGTTTCTGTCACGATAGTCATTTCTTGGCCGTTCAAAGTTTGTCCTACCTTTATTACCCTGTTCTCTATTATCAAATTTATTAAATTGCTGTGGAGCTTTAAAATTGTCTATGTGCTTCTTTTTAGCACCACTTACCTCTGCCTGGGCTGCCTGATACCTCTCAGCGACATTTAAAACCTCCCCCAACCTCTCTGCACCTTGTTCCATGAGAAATTTTCTCAAGTCTGGAGCCATGGACTCTCTCAATTGCTCTATCATGATCATCTCTTTAAGATCTTGGGTCTTCCCCAGAGCAGTCCATTTCTCCAAATAGGTTTCCAGTCTGGCAGAGAATTGGTGGTATGTCTCCCCAGACAACAGTTTGGCATTTCTAAATTTCTTACGATAAAATTCACCATTTTTTTCGTATCTTAACAACAAAGCCTGCTTTAACATGTCATAATTGTCTTGGTCTTCTCTGTTCATTTTTGCGAAGACTTCATAAGAAGTACCTCTCAGTCCCTGTGATAACTTTAAACTCCACCTCTCTCTCTCTAACCCATATGTAGTAGCTAATAATTCAAAACGACTGAGGTACCCCTCTATGTCATCGTCTTTCTCAACAAAATGGTCTAAATGAAACCCCATAGCTGATGTTGAGGCTCCCTGACTAGGCGTAGCATCTGAGGCAAAAGGGCTGGCACCATTTTCAGGAGCATGGCCTTGTAATTCCAGCTCCCTTAGTCGTAATTCGTGCTCCCTTTGCAACCTTCTATCTTCTGCCTCCCTTTGCTGTCGTTTTTCTTCTGCCTCCCTTTCGGCAGTCAATCTTTTATCTTCTGCTTCCCTTTCGGCCTTTTTTTTCTGCTGCCTCCCTTTGCTGTCGTTTTTCTTCTGCCTCCCTTTCGGCAGTCAATCTTTTATCTTCTGCCTCAATCTGCAGCCTCTTAAGTTCTCTATCAGCCTCAATTTGTAACCTCTTCTCTTCAGCTAACCTCCTATCTTCCCTTTCAATATACTTATCACATTCTGCAGTTACGTATTGTATTAAACCCTGACCATCCATTCCCATATCCTTCGCCGTTAGCACAGCAGCTGATCTGAACTTTGCCAGCTCCGCCATACTTTTTAGACAATTTAGCAATGAGCAAGATAAATCTCTAACCAATTAATAACTAAAGTAATTCTAATTAATTAATTAATCAATTAACTACCACTGGCTGTGAAGATTCACCAACTTTTATTTTAAGGGACACTTTTAATTTTTACAATTTGTCCCCCTAATTTAATTCTCCCACCAGGAGATCCTAATATTACTGATAAGCTAATTATCCCTGGACAAGACCCCAATATATGTAGTGGATTTGATGGTACTGTATGGTTGTGATATTACCTAGTGTGATGCATGAGGTCAGCTGTGAAGGCTCCTGAGATAAATGTAGCTGTGAATTTACAGAAGGCCCTTCTTGCTACCACTTACGACCTCACACATATCTTTTTTTTACTAATGAATGTGGCTACGTTAAAATCTAGGGTACTGATATGTAATGTGTTGTGGTAGATTACATACACACACACAGATATTTAATAAGTCTAATAATATTAATAAAATTTATAATACACTGAACTAACTCAAGCTGTTTAAATTTTTGATATTAAATTTTCTTTAAGTTTATTTGTTCTGAACCAAGGTTTTATTTTGGTCAGAACATATGAAAGGTTTTGAAATTATGAATGAAATGCATGAATATATGTCATAATAAAATAGAAAATGTGTACATATGTATTTCAAATGACTGGTTAATAGTAATTATCTTAAGATAGTCCCAGGAGAACTTATTTCTATATATGCTGTTGGGGTGATATCATCACTCCCTGTCTATGACTACCAAACATTGTCCATTCACTGATGGGAGTAATACAAGTTTTATTTCCCAAAATTTTGTGGGTTCTAGTGATGGTAATATAGTTGGTGTGTTAGTTAGTAAATAAGTTGGTGAAGGTCCAGCAGGCCAGACGCTCACGTATCTTGACTGAGTAGTTCTGGTGCTGGAATCTGGTGGCCCCACCTCTCCGTGCTTGGGGGCAATATAAGGCTGCTCTGACAAAATACTAGACTGCACTGGTCCACACTTGTATTTATCAACACAGCATTTGACACCACTTTGGTGCCAAACAGAAACTCACACTTCTGCAACAAAAGTATTGGGTCATGTGTCAGAACTCTACCTCCTGAGCCACTTCTACACACAACACCACACAACAACACCACATAGACGGGGTCAGATCTCTCTGACCATACAGCACATCTTACCAAGTTGGTTTCACATAGTACTAGTTCCCCAAGACTACATATTCTGAAATATGTTCATTAGCTTCCTGCTATTGAATAAGATAGGTGATATGTTCCACTGATCTCAACACTTGATCCGCCCTTCATAATCCTTGCTGGCGTTTATGTATTTTGTTTGTCTCTAGACCCTGAACTTGGGCTGGGGATCTAGAGCGAATCCTTACTTGTTGTAAGGGATAGATTTTGATATGGCAGTATCAAATCACTCGAAACATTAAACAATATTAAAATATACAAAGAAATACTTTCATTCTTACCAGAATTAGGAATAGAGAACACAGTTATATTCTAGCAAAACTCAGCTGAGCTGCTGGCTCTAGTATGGCGTCCCTCTAAATATTGCAATTAGCTTCTGGGAAATACACCACTGAAGAATTACTGTGTCTACTACTGGACAATTTATGTTGAATGGCAAAAATGCGCGTCTGTGCGCCGATAATATGATTATCTGTGGCCAATCACCGACTTTCCCCCTTTCAAATTTCAAACCTCCTACCAAAAGTCAATTCAGTCATACCTCAGTCAAGTATGTATTATTGTCTGTTGGTCCGTCTGTCTCTACTTGCTTTTTCATAAAAAACACGCTTGGTTCTACATGCCTTTTTACACGAATCGGTCTCTAAAGTTATTTTTAGCCACAATTTTCCACTATTTCCCCCTCTCTTTCATTCTAACTAGATTTTAGCACTTGAGTCTCAAGGCCGCAATTTTTGAAAATTAGTGACATTTTTTTAACAGTGCAGTCGCTCGTCTGTTATGAACAACACAGTCTTTTGTCAATATCTTCATTATTATCTATCCGTCTGTATAAATGAAAGCATATTATTTCTCTGCTCAAGATGGTCTATCCGACTAGCTAGTTTTTATATTCCTAACATTATTATTAAGAAAAAGTTACTTTTTCAAGGTTAGTTGTTTTTTTTTTTTTGAAATATGTTCGAGCATCTTCTGTAATGCGTTTGCCGCTGAATTCAAATAAAAGGACTCAGTATCGTAAAAGCGTCCAAGAAATGACTGTTGCGTATAATAGCTAAGGTCCCTTTTGTCCATTTCTTTACATTGTGTCAACTTGTGGACGTGAATTTTTTTTCCTTTCCCCACCAATTGCGTCTTTTTAGCCTTGCTAGTTTCAAGCACGTGTTCAGTCATATTTTTTCTTTTTGATCTCCGTTCCCTCCCGTCTCCAAGGGTAAACGTTTTGTCTGTACGTCTAACAAGTTAATTTCCATGGCGGGTAGTGAACCGCGGCATGGGCGATCATGTCTTCTAGTAGCTTACGCATTATTTTTATCCCTACATTTTATCTTTGGAGATATTTTAACGTTGTATCACGGTTAAATTTATCACAGTATCTAATGATAATGACCGTCACCAGTCTTGTATCTAATGATAATAGCCGTCACCAGTCTTGTATCTAATGATTATGACCGTCACCAGTCTTGTATCTAATGATAATGACCGTCACCAGTCTTGTATCTAATGATAATGACCGTCACCAGTCTTGTATCTAATGATAATGACCGTCACCAGTCTTGTATCTAATGATAATAGCCGTCACCAGTCTTGTATCTAATGATAATGGCCGTCACCAGTCTTGTATCTAATGATAATGGCCGTCACCAGTCTTGTATCTAATGATAATGGCCGTCACCAGTCTTGTATCTAATGATAATGGCCGTCACCAGTCTTGTAACTAATGATAATGGCCGTCACCAGTCTTGTATCTAATGATAATGACCGTCACCAGTCTTGTATCTAATGATAATGGCCGTCACCAGTCTTGTATCTAATGATAATGACCGTCACCAGTCTTGTATCTAATGATAATGACCGTCACCAGTCTTGTATCTAATGATAATGGCCGTCACCAGTCTTGTATCTAATGATAATGGCCGTCACCAGTCTTGTATCTAATGATAATGGCCGTCACCAGTCTTGTATCTAATGATAATGACCGTCACCAGTCTTGTATCTAATGATAATGACCGTCACCAGTCTTGTATCTAATGATAATGACCGTCACCAGTCTTGTATCTAATGATAATGACCGTCACCAGTCTTGTATCTAATGATAATGACCGTCACCAGTCTTGTATCTAATGATAATGACCGTCACCAGTCTTGTATCTAATGATAATGGCCGTCACCAGTCTTGTATCTAATGATAATGACCGTCACCAGTCTTGTATCTAATGATAATGACCGTCACCAGTCTTGTATCTAATGATAATGACCGTCACCAGTCTTGTATCTAATGATAATGACCGTCACCAGTCTTGTATCTAATGATAATGACCGTCACCAGTCTTGTATCTAATGATAATGACCGTCACCAGTCTTGTATCTAATGATAATGACCGTCACCAGTCTTGTATCTAATGATAATGGCCGTCACCAGTCTTGTATCTAATGATAATGGCCGTCACCAGTCTTGTATCTAATGATAATGGCCGTCACCAGTTTTGTATCTAATGATAATGACCGTCACCAGTCTTGTATCTAATGATAATGACCGTCACCAGTCTTGTATCTAATGATAATGACCGTCACCAGTCTTGTATCTAATGATAATGGCCGTCACCAGTCTTGTATCTAACGATAATGGCCGTCACCAGTCTTGTATCTAATGATAATGACCGTCACCAGTCTTGTATCTAATGATAATGACCGTCATCAGTCTTGTATCTAATGATAATGGCCGTCACCAGTCTTGTATCTAATGATAATGGCCGTCACCAGTCTTGTATCTAATGATAATGGCCGTCACCAGTTTTGTATCTAATGATAATGACCGTCACCAGTCTTGTATCTAATGATAATTACCGTCACCAGTCTTGTATCTAATGATAATGACCGTCACCAGTCTTGTATCTAATGATAATGACCGTCATCAGTCTTGTATCTAATGATAATGGCCGTCACCAGTCTTGTATCTAATGATAATGGCCGTCACCAGTCTTGTATCTAATGATAATGGCCGTCACCAGTTTTGTATCTAATGATAATGACCGTCACCAGTCTTGTATCTAATGATAATTACCGTCACCAGTCTTGTATCTAATGATAATGACCGTCACCAGTCTTGTATCTAATGATAATGACCGTCACCAGTCTTGTATCTAACGATAATGACCGTCACCAGTCTTGTATCTAATGATAATGGCCGTCACCAGTTTTGTATCTAATGATAATGACCGTCACCAGTCTTGTATCTAATGATAATGGCCGTCACCAGTTTTGTATCTAATGATAATGACCGTCACCAGTCTTGTATCTAATGATAATGACCGTCACCAGTCTTGTATCTAATGATAATGACCGTCACCAGTCTTGTATCTAATGATAATGACCGTCACCAGTCTTGTATCTAACGATAATGACCGTCACCAGTCTTGTATCTAATGATAATGGCCGTCACCAGTTTTGTATCTAATGATAATGACCGTCACCAGTCTTGTATCTAATGATAATGGCCGTCACCAGTTTTGTATCTAATGATAATGACCGTCACCAGTCTTGTATCTAATGATAATGACCGTCACAAGTCTTGTATCTAATGATAATGACCGTCACAAGTCTTGTATCTAATGATAATGACCGTTACAAGTCTTGTATCTAATGATAATGACCGTCACTAGCATCAGTCCTGGAAAAAAGGAAAAACACTTTGTAAATGCGAATTGCCTCAAGCAGACCAATGAGAGTTTACGAATAAGAAGTAGGCTATTGCATATTCATGAAACATATGTCAAAATCAATAACAATAACTGTCATTTGAGTAATAAGTGTTATTTATTTTTATTTTATTTCCAGAAACAATATATAGTAAAAGCTAAAGTCACCAATAAATTGACGTTACAAGATACAGCAAAAAGTGAACAAACCGCTGAGGTGTAAAGTTCATTTGACATAGTATCATATAATAAAATGTCCGTTAATTGTCTTTACTGCCAAGTTTGTTTCATGTCAATTAGTTAGATAGGAGTCGAGAAATAACAATTTAAAAATAAGAAGTGATCCTTCCATCCCCCCTGTATATACATACATACACGCCACTGGTTACCGCTGACGGCCGCCGATAGGATCAGATCGAATCAAACAGCCAGAATATCGATTCCAGAGTCTGCCTTTCATCATCGTTACCCTTCCAATTTGAGTTTTTTTTTTTCAAGCCGTGCATAATTTTTTTTATCCCTCTACGTCATTTCAATTCCCTGGGCCTTTTTTTTAATGGCGTTGTAACATGCAATATTTACAGTCCAAACGTATTTCCTTTTGATGGAGTTGAGCAGTGTGACAGATGTGAGGTGACTTTTCTTTCTCTGTGTGTTTTGCGTTTTCTCCCGAGCTCGCTTAAACAACTTCATCACATACAAACATACAAGAACTCTGTCAGTAATCATTTTGTTTTCTCTCTACTCTCTTCCTCCTCCCCCCCCCCCTCCCCGGGGCGCCCTCATCCAACCACACACACTTCCACGCTAATACATGCATACAGGCAGTGTGCTCAGTGCTGACAGCGTGCGTTACTGAAACATTTCTGGCACGATAACTTAATGACAACTACTGCAGACGGGAAAGACATTTATGTTGTTTTTGTTTGTTTGTTTGTTTTTTTTAATTTGTGATCAGGAAGTACAGATATCTTATTTTTCATTTTAAAAAAAAAATTAAACTTGATGATCAGAGAGTTTGCTCCCAAATTATCTTTTAAACAATTGTCAATGTAAGGATCGTGCCTCTTAAAATCTTTGTTGCCCAACAACAACTTGTTTATGTTTTTACAAAATTATTTGCTTGCCACCAGCCTCAATTTTGTTTTTCTGATTTCGTGACGTTTCCAAGAACTTCGTGTGCGCCTTATCTTCTTGATTAGTTGCCGACTTTCTTCTGTTTTTTTTTTTTTTTTTTTTGAAAGTGTACTCATTTCATTTTCTTGTAGTTCAAGATATCAATTGCATTCTTTAAGAATGTATCTTCTGCCGCCTCCTTCTAGTTTTTCTTTCCATATCTTTGTTTACTGTCCATGTCTGACATACGTAAAATAACATAGGTGATATGAAACATCTTAAAACCCCTTCCTCACTGCCAGTGATAGTGTCAAATCAAAACATTAAGAAAGGACACCCGTGTAGGTCCCTGGGGGGTATCTGAAGAGACAAAGAACCAAAAGGACTACGGCACCCGAGTGCATGTCGTAGAAGGCGTCTAATGTGAGGTTGTGCATGAGGATCGCAACCAAATAAAGAGTCAAACTAATTGCTACATAAACCAACGCTGCAAAAGCACGTGACTGCTTGGTACTGTATTCCTGCAAGGGGACCAGCTGCAATCGTGACTGCATGCTCCATAAGGAGCCCACAGGAACATGATGAAAATTGATGAATGATTAAGAAAGGAGGAGCTGGATTTTTTGACGGGGTGGGAGAAATATGGGTAAGGGTAGAAATGAAAACTCCAATTAGTTGGCAGGAGCGGCGATTGCCACAGAAACGCGAAGGAGATAAATCACTCCTGGTTATCCTGATTTGGTGGTTCTGACGTTCTTGTCAGACGATACTCACTACAGGCACGTGTTTAGCCCGACCACTCAGACTAAACGCCAAGTTCACTTCCTACTTCTGCCGGGTTTACGCAGAACAGTTACCTCCTCTCCCGATCATGAACGGAACGTGTTTTCAGCACGTTCGGGAACTCCCTAGGTCGCTGTTGTCTTGAGTGCTTTAGGGCGGCGGTAAATGGTGTTACCTTGTTCTCCACAATCAGCTGACAGGTACAAGAAGTAGCGCTGGCCGGAAAGAGGGCCATAAACCACCCCCTTTAGATCCAAGTCTTTGCTAACGTAATTGGCATTTCAGATGAAACCTGGAGAGTCGGTTGAGCTCTCTCAATCTAGCATAAGAATCATGGGAACATGCTGTTTATCATGTTATCAGAAATGAACGTAAGCCTCACCTGCTAATAGAAGGCCAGTAAATAAGTAATAACATTTCAATATATATATATATATATTTCTTTATGACTCGTTTAGTAATTTTTGTGTATTTCTGACTGCAGTAATAATGATAATTGTGATAAAGGTGAGAAGAAAATGAAGATGCAAGAAATACAAAATCATTAAAGTTAAATGCACGGAGTTATCACCAACGCTATAGGTTGCTGAAGCCAATCAGTATCAGTAGATCCAGTATGCCACTTCCGTGATCGATTTTAAAAACTTTTTTATTGACCGGCTACTTACACACGTCCAAAACTACGATCATCTATAAGAGTTACCGCTAGGCACAGCTGATCTCAGTTCCAGATCCATTGTTTTCACATAGCTTGACCAGCTCAGTCAGCATACTGTACATGAAAGCTGAATCCGCGTGTTGTACTTGAACACCAAATTAGGGAGCTGTATATGAAAGCCAAATCAGTGTACAATACATGAACGCTAAATCAGATTACTGTATCAGTCAGTACCCTTTAGCTCCCCTAAATCAGCATATTGTATATGAAAGCCAAAATCAGTGTACTGTACGTGCATTCAATTAATTCTACTCGAATCAACTGTCTGTGACAATTAAGTCTACAATCTTCTTCTTCTTCTTCTTTGATCCTTAGCCGCCGACTGTCAAAGCAGTCAGTGGCCATCACACTTGGTGGCCTCTTGCAGAGCAGCAACAAACTGCTTCCACTTTGTTCGGTCGGCGCCCATCCTTCGTACAGTGGCCCAGCTCTGGTTCATCTCGGCCTCCACAGTTCTCCGCCAAATTGTATTTGGTCGGTCTCTCTTTCGCTTTCCTTCGGGGTTCCATAGCATAGCTGTTCTTGTGATGGCATCGGGGTCTCTTCTGAGGACGTGGCCAACCCAACTCCAGCGTCTGCCAGCTATGATGGTGTGCATGTCCTGCTATGAAGTCTATAATCTGTTATGGCCAATTTAGTCTTCAGTCTTCAATATCCAAGTCAGTCTACTATCTTTGACGGTCAATTTAGTCTACAATCTATGACATCCAATTTAGTCTACAATCTCTGACGGCCAATTTAGTCTACAGTCTCTGACTACTATCTTGGACGTCAAAACTAATCAACAGTCTATGACATCCAAGTCTGTCAACAACACAGAACACATAACTTCGACGTCTGTCACTCACACTCTCCATGTCAACGTGAGCACGACACGATTCCCTCAAACTCCTGGAAGCGTGATAGATTTTATTACGTGCGGGAGATTGTGAATTATTTACTTGACTGGCCACAGTCACGCATCGTTACTCCAAACTACGCTTTCGGGTGTTCCCGGGGGGTGGGGATCCTCTGTACATCACGCAAATTCAGATTTGGCATATATATATATATATATATATATATATATATATATATATATATATATATATATATATATATATATATATATATATATATATATATATATATATATATATACAGTAGAACTCCATTTATCCGAACCCCATGGGACCGAGCATCGTTCGGATAATCAAATGTTCGGATAATTGGATTACATGATGTATCGAGTTACATGTACACATATTTCTAAAAATAATTAACCATCACAAGGAAATTACACTATAAAACATATTTACTTGTACTGTAATAATAATACCCACACTGTATTAGATCACTGTATCACCAAAATCTTTCATTACACTGCAGTGCATGTACTACTTGTATTAATTATTTTTTTTAAAGAAAGAGAAATGTTTTCAAAATAACATTACAAATGATTCAAAACCAGGCGCAACTTACGTATACATGTACTTGTACGATGTAACCCACTATTTAAAATAATGAGGAATCCTCTTTTGCACCAAACTGGATAGTCTCCTTTTGGCTGTTAAGTCCCGCATTCTCTTCAACAGCAGAAGCTGTGTAGCACAGCTGTCATCTTCTCGCTCGTACCAAGCCATCGCTGTTTCTAGTGCTATAAAAGCCTCTTCAGCACTTGGTCGACGTTTTGGGTTTTCTTCATAATCTACAAGTACATCATGTACTTCTGAGGTGTCTTCATCATCGGTCACTACATGTATTTGGTTTTCTTCTTGCACAAAAGACAAAATTTCTTCGTCATTCAAAAACTGAAAACCAGAATCATTATCATCTTCTAGCCACATGTGTGCATCATCTTTGTCACAGGCCGAAAATCCGGGCATTGCTTGAGACAGTTCCACAACTTCCTTTATACAATCATCATTTGTGTCCACTACAGTAGTTTCATTTCCTCCTTTTTTCCCAAGCAATCTATTCCAAGCCTTGTTGAGATTATCTTGTGACAGGGTGGTCCAAGCATCAGCTAACATATATCAGCAGTCTTTGAGATTAAGCTTTTTGGAAAACGCCACCACACTTTCTTCATCTTCAGCCAACAATAAACGACGCATGACTTCCTTCTTGTACATCTTTTTAAGCTTTGCTATAACACTCTGATCCATTGGTTGAATCAGTGCTGTTACATTGGGAGGTAGAAAAATTACTTTAAAATTTGCATCAACTGCATTCAATGTATCCGTCTCTGGATGAGATGGTGCATTGTCCAGTAGAAGAATTACTTTTCCAGTTTTCTTTTCTTGTTCTCTCAACCTCTTCACATTTGGGATGAACTGATTTGTATACCAATCAAGAAATATTTCACTATTCATCCAAGCACTCTTCTGTGCTTTGTAGCACAATGGGAGACATGTCACATTCTTTAAACAACGTGGTTTTTTTGGCTTTACCGATCATTAGCACCGGTAAACGATGACTTCCACTGGCATTCGCGGCTACCACAATTGTTACTCTCTCTTTGCACTTTTTAAACACAGGGGAAGCTGCTTCGCGCTGAGATGCAAGTGATTTTTGAGGCAATGATTTCCAGTATAAGCCAGTCTCATCGGCATTATACACATCATCGAGTGAATAACCTTCTTCTTCCAAAAAAGCCAAGAATGTTTGTTTAAAATTTTCAGCGGCAGTTGCATCGCTAGATAAAGATTCCCCTTGAATCCCCAATTCTCGTATGCCATGACGAGATTTAAAGTTTCTTAACCATCATCCCTGGCTAGCCTTAAAGTCAGGAGGACAGTCAAGTTGATTGTTGAACTAAAGTGCCTTTTCACACAATAGAGAGCCAGAGATATTTTCCCCTTTGCTTCTTCTTTGCACAAACCATATATACAAAGCCTCTTCCAATTTCAAATCTTTCGCATTTCTCATGGTTTACGTTTCTTCGACCCATTTTCACTATCCAATTTCGATGCAAAACTCATAATTTTATACTTGTTACTTTTGATGTTGCAGCATCAAAAGATTCAAAAATGTAGTCTAACATGACTGGTGGCATCTGATTTTTTTTTTCTCGAAAAAGTGTTCCTGGATAATGGATGTTCGGATAACCTCTACAAATGGGGTTCGGATAAATGAAGTTCTACTCAATATATTCAAATATGTAGTATAACATGATATATCTATATTTTTTTATAAAAGTGTTATAATTGGATATATATATGGGGTTATATATAGTTTATATATATATATTTATATATATATATATATATATATATATATATATATATATATATATATATATACGGTTCACAACAATAGATTTGAAAACACTCCTCTGATTATTAAACTAGATCTTGACTTACAGCGTATCTCCAGATCTTGTGATACTGCAGATTACTACGCCACCTCTATCGCCTCAGGATACCTCGCACTAATGAATGCCCGTGTGGAACTGGTATCCTGATCCCTGAACACATTCTCCAAAATGGCTTGCCCACAATGACTTACGACGTCAGACCTGGCTAGAGTACGCAGCTGAGGCAGAAATTATAGGACTGCCGCGTAGACCCGGAAAAGACTGGACGTCGTCCAGGCGACAAGCCTGCAGATTGAGCCTGACTAACAGCTGAACGCAGATGAAGACGACGGCACAAAACACTCGATTAAAAACACACCACTTAACAAAAGTAGATTTGAAGGCATTTCGCATGAAGACACTACACTATAACATTAGGTCTGAAGACATTCACACAACGCTAGCTCTAAATAAGACAATTCATAATGCACAAGTTCTAAAGTCGCTACGCTTGATGCTAGATAGTAAGGTATGTAAATTACTAAAGAAGAAAGAGATAGTCCCAAACATATACTGCCGTAGGAGAGTGAAGTATTAGAGCCTTCACTATACTAGCTTCAACAGCTGGGGTAACCAGTTCCCTTCCTCGCTGCCTTTTCTTTTCCTAACTCGCGAATAGTTACATACCCATTTACAGCTGGGTAGACTGGAGCGTGACTCCACCATGTTTCGAACCCGTTACCTTCGCCGCAAGAGATCAGCACTCTAACCACTTTATCAATCGCATGCTCGTGTACTATAAGACTTGAAATGTAACTTTAGTACCACCATTAAAGCTTTACAAATCTCCATATGAGTTTCTTGTTTCGTAAACAAAACAAATCCGCATAATTTTTTATTTTATTGTTCGTTACACGTGACGATTGGCAGCTGTTACTTTCCTCTGCACTATATATAATGGAGCAATAGCAGTTACTCAACGTTTGATGGCAGCATCAATCTGCAGATAACGAAAAAAATAAAATTATAAAGTCGCATAATTTAGTATATCTAGTAAGAAAGCCAACAACGGGCTGATCACCCGTTTGCCAGTCACTTCGATTACGGAAACTACAGCAAATGGGTTGATTTGCCGTTGCCCTAAAGACGCCACTAGGCGTGATGGGAAACAATGGCAAAGAAAACCTATCTGCTGTTGCCCTAAGACGCCACTAGGCGTAATGGCCACTGACTGCTTTGACGGTCGGTGGCTAAGGACGGAAGAAGAAGAAGAAGAAGTAAGAAAGCCATGATACAGTATTACATTTACCAGAACAGAATATATTGAGAAAGCCATGATACAGTATTACATTTACCAGAACAGAATATATTGAGAAAGCCATGGTACAAAATTAATCGTAACAGACAAATAACATATCCCCTATGGTCTTTATCGAATGTACAGTTCGCCAAGAAAACCAATAAAATAAATCGAAGCGATAATTGGGGCAACTCGATAGTGAAGCTGTTAAAAAAATATTAGCACGCAAAACACGAAAGATTTATTTGAGATACCAATCAGTTAGTGCTTCGTAGCGTAATTGATTTGTTTGTATCAGCCCGCTTCCATTGCTCCAAATATCCCCGCATCAAGAAAGCTGTTCAGATGTGGCCATGTGGTCTGGTAATCTCTGTCCAGTGATTAGCCATCGTTCAGTTCCCCCTGCTTATGTGTCACGGAAAATATAGGCGGTTCCTTTCGGTTGGTGCCAGTTCTGCCATACCTGAAGCCAGCTGTAGGCAGGGCAGTACTTTCCTGGTTGTCTGTAACCATCGATTGATAGCGATCTTCGCTGATGTTTTATCGATTTTCTGTGTTGTTGTTGTTTTTCCCCCATCTTCCCTTTAACGTCGAGACAAGGCTTCCTGACATTTCCCCACCTGTTCTTAGTGTAGTGATAGTCAATATTTATGTTTATTTTGTAAATGTATGCTGTTATGTTACCTTTATAATGATGCGCGCCTAAATAATACTTAAAGTGCTTGTTTGAATGAAAAGATACAGTATGCAAGATGAGAGAGTGGAAGGGCAGAATGTTAGACTGGACTGCGTGTCCAATTCTTAACCCTTTTAAAATCATGTTCGTTTGATCGTTGTTTCTTTTGCAGCGTGTACATTACATTGAGTTTCTGGCAACCGCCCCTGGTCATATCCTCTCTCTGTTACCCCCGACGCCATTAAAGATTAGTACCCAATACTGTCTTCGCCCCTGGCTTTACTCCTGTATCGATGACAATATTGATCACTCTGGCGGCTTGATTAAAGGGGATAAAATGAGAACACAGCACGCTCCAAATTGTCTATCAGAATTAATTCGTCTACTGTTCATTCGTTCGTAAATTCATTTATTCTTTAATACGTCCATACACATAGCTATGTTGTTTATTCATTCTTCATTATTTTTATGAATTTTACTGACATGAAAAATAGAAATTTAGCATTACATACACTGTGAAGGTAATCAAACCTTTTGACGAACCAATAGAGTGCGACTTGTTCAAGTTTTGCATGTGTCACTAAAACATAGTTCTGTCATAATAGACATTGACCTGTGTCGAACTTTCAGTTGCATGATTAGCGGAGCGGTTAAAGTGTAGTATAGTACCAAAAAAAAAGTAAGAGGCAGATAAGAAGATTACAGTTTGTAGACAACAGCAAAGTAGACAACAGCAAAGTAGACATTCTGCAGCGTGGCAAGAAACAAGTCCTCTTGGAAGGACATAATGGACAATCAACACGTAATTAAAGCTACAAGACACAATCTATGCCAGTTTAAAAAACTACACAAGTCCATACAACAACGTAGAAAACTACATTCTATTCTGTTCTTGTACTTTCATAAAACGGATTCAATATCATTATCTGCCCCCTGCCCCTTTTGTGTGTGTGTGTGTGTTTCTTTTAAATCTGCGTCAGTTTTGCTAAGTCCTTGCAGACTTTGGATATATATATCAGAAGAATAATTCATGTAGTCTTCGCTAGGAAGTTACAACAGGAGGTAGTCTGATCATCAGAAATTCTTCCCCCACCACCCCCCCCACCCCCCCCCCCCCCCCCCCCCCCCCCCCCCCCCCCCCCCCCCTCCCCCCCCCCCCCCCCCCCCCCCCCCCCCCCCCCCACCCTCTCCGTGCGATAAGTGTCTCGTCTTTTTATCTCCTTAGTCTTGGCTACCTTCATTATTATACTAAAGTTTTTAGTACTTTTTTTTTACATAATAGTTCGTTTGAAAATAAAACTGTTCGATTCCTTGTTACTCTACTTATTCTATGCAAGACAATTAAAAAATATTTCTCATATAGTGCTATATTCGGGGAACTTCTTCCCCACCCCCCCCCCCCGCCCCCCACCCCCCCCCCCCTCCCCCCCCCCGCCCCCCCCCCCCCCCCCCCCCCCACCCCAGTAACTATTTTCGTTAGCAGTAGGTTAAACATTGAAAGATGATTTGAAAGGGTATGTGTTTGCGACGGAGCGCCTGGTAGTTTCAACATGTTGAAGAAGTCAGTCAGATCTGAGCTCTGTTTTATTCACGTTGGAAGTTATATAATACACAAAATATGTGTCACTTTTCTTCATCTATGGATGTTTGATTCATATTTCCAGGTTGTAGTTTTTAAATAGCCCGAAAGCCTTCGTCTTCTGTATAATGTATAGGAAGTATGCCTTTCAAAATATCCAAACCCAAATATTATAATACAGGTAATTTAAAACGACTCTGGTTAAAGCCATACATTATTTGATTTACTGTATAAGTTCTCAAAATATGGTCCTTAATTCTCTAATATCTAAAACCTCCTAAACACATGAACTTACCAAATTAAGTTTAAAACTCTCGTTCATTATATAATTGTGATTTGTTTTACATAATTACATAACTTGTCTTATAGGCTAAACTCTGTATACATAATTCAGTATTGATAATCCTGTGTACACAATTCAGTACGGAGAACTCTGTAATACCCAATTCAGAATTGAGAACTCTGTGCTCACAATTCGGTACTGACAACTCTGTAATACCCAATTCTATTGAGAACTGTATGTACCCAATTCAGCATTGAGAACTCCACATACACAATTCAGTATAGAACATTATATATATATATATATATATATATATATATATATATATATATATATATATATATATATATATATATATATATATATATATATATATATATATATAATTTTTCGTCGACCGGGATTTGGACTGGATTAACTCGAGACCTGGCGAGGACATTTGAAGGAGTGTCGTCGACCAGGGACTGGCGGCTCCTGAGCCAACCCAGCTGCAATGGGTACCTCCGAAATCGGCGAGTATTTGCCTGAATGGCGAGGGAAACCTGTCTCTGTACAAGAAATAAAGGGATACTCACGTAAAATCAATGTCAGGTTAGACATAAAATAATAACCTGAGATTTCGCCTCGAGTATTAGCGGGCGAACGCAAAAAAAAAAAAAAAAAAAAAAAAAAATATATATATATATATATATATATATATATATATATATATATATATATATATATATATATATATATATATATATATATATATATATATATATATACATTTCGGTACTGAGAACCCTGTACACAATTATATATTGAGAACCCTGCATAAACAATTCAGTACTGAGAACTCTATATACACAGTTCAGTACTGAGAACTCTATATACACAATTCAATACTGAGAACTCTATATACACAATTCAAAACTGATAACTATATACACACAATTCAGTACTTATACCTATATACACAATCCAGTACTGAGAACTTATAAATATTTCAGTATTGAGAACTCTGTCAATGTTTACTTTCAGCGAAAAGGTTAAAACTTCGGAGACCAGAGAGGATTACAAAACTACCGCTACCGTTAGATCGTTCAGGTACTTTTCTTTCAAAGCCAGTACCAAAATCCTTACCACAATTGCATAACTACTCAATACGTGTATTCCAGAGATATTTCTTGATGTATTCCTAGAATCCAGTATTTCAACTATATCAGTTATTACATACAACTTCATACTATAAACATATATCGCTGTATGTGCAATAGTTTTTTCCCACTTCTGGTGCAGAATTAAGGGAATGTGTACTTTCTATTTTAAAAACATCGTAACCGCTTTTATTTGTTAATATGTGTATAATACTGTTGCGTATGTACATAGCTATTCATTTGCTTTAATTTTTCATTGGTTAATTTTTATGAGTACTTTTATTATTTCCTTTTTTTATACTTTCATTATTTTCTATTTTTTTTCTGTACTTTTATTAGTTCTAAATTTGTATGTATACTTTTATTAGTTCTTTATTTGTTTGTGCATGAAATTCAATTCTTTATATATTTACTTTTCATATCCGCTATGTACCTATTAATATTCAGTAGCGCGTAGACTCTGATCCTGGTTGCTATATACTGTACACGATCCTATATTGTGTGTGATGTTCATGCATTAATACACCACAATGTATTCAATTGTCGTCATAGACTTGTATTGCAGGAGTCACGCCAGTTACATTTTCACGTGGTTGGGGTTTCATTTGTAAATATCACAATTGGGGTGTGTGTGCGTGCGTGCGTGCGTGCGTGCGTGTGTGTGTGAATGTGAATATTTTGTGATAGTATTGCACCTAGCTTTCCAGCAATCTGTTTACCTAGTTAAATAAACTGTACTTGTTTGGTTTGGTTCGTCCTTGAGCATAATCCAGTGTGTCATTTTAACCTGGTTGGATCAGTTACATTGTAAATGTTTGTTTCCGTGTGTTTGTTGCTTTTATCTTATTTTTTTTTATTTTTAAGTGTTATTATTATTCAAAGATAAACCTATTTGTAAAAACCATAAAACTGGTTTGTTTTTCTGGGTCAAGAGTAAACTTTAAAATTAAGAAATATTTTCAGTTTTCTTTTACAGGGACAAGAAAACAAACAAATATTAGACTATTTAAGAACTGTTTTCACTAAACATTTTGATGAACAGTTTGTGTATAACTAATAAGTTGTAATATATAATAGACAGTACATTTCCAATTTTAAATGTGTGTAGAAAAAATACTAGAATGCTAAAGTATGTCTTATTGATACAAGCATCTTCTATACTCAATTTTTGTGTGGGTTCTATTGCACAGTTTACTTAAAGTAGTTAATATATGTATGCATGTGTGTGCCTTTGTGCAAGCGAATTCATACTGTACAAACACACATCCCCGGCAATGAAGAGGCTGACGGACTGGCAAAGGAAGGTGGAAAGTTACCTCAGCCTGATACACGTATCTTCTTCTTCTTCCTCGTTCGTCCTGAAAAGGACGTTGGTTGCGTTGTGTCCGTTTACAGCGGAGCTGCGACATTTGCGCCTTTCGGCCGACACATCCGACTTCCGCACGACATTTTTTGGGACCGGGATCCCTACTCTCTCAGCTAGACTGCAGTGATGCAGCCTGTTTCTAGGACCACCACTTGGAGGTGGTCTTGGTCAGCTCTGGTTCGCTGACCCTGACGCAAGTAATCAAGCTAAGAGTCGCTGACTGCATTCATCTCGTTTGTTACGTCTTCGGTCCCGATACAAGTATAACTTTCGGGAAAGTAAAGAGTTTTATCGGAAGCAGATACTTGAAGAAATGGGAAGCAGAGCATCCTGGCCATACAAAAAAGATGCATATTATCAGCTCAGCAGAAGAGAACCAGTGGTAATCTTCAGACTCTGCATGGCCACAACAGATTAGGATAGCATCTATTCAACAAGCTAAAGATAGGAACTTGCGATGAGTGTAAATGCGGCACTGATGAAATGACTGCTGAACATCTGCTTCAGTGATGCCCGACATATGAGGCACAGAGAAAGCACATATGGATGTCACGAGTACCATTCCTGGAAAAGCTCTAAGGAGATAAAAATAGCCTCACGCTGACCACTGCTTTCTTTGAAAATATTCAGGCTGACGTCTGAGAGTGTAAGAAGGAGAAGAAGGAGAAGAAACATACAGGAAACCCCGTGACCATTTTAATATGAGTGATTACCCCGTGTACTTTCCGGAGGTCTCCGAGAAGACGAAGAAATAATAATACTACTGCTTTCATCATGCATGTCGTACGTGGCGACTATTACGAAGATGCACGAGGCTAGCAACCACATCATGTAAAACAAATTGTTACATAAACTACCTCTGCAAGAGCACGTGAAGGCCTTAGTGCAAGTTTCCTGCAAGAGAACCAGCTACAGTGGTGACTGCGTGCTCCGTATGGAGCGAGAAGAGGAATGGTGATTGCTGGCTGCTTCAAGTCGTGTTGCGTGTTATATTTGTGATTGTCATGTTGAGTTTTGAATGGATACTAGTGCCAACGTTATACATTGTAGACCATGTCACTAGGTCCACCATTATTGAGTGTCATCACCCTGGCAGATGGTGAGCTTTCGCACACACATTAATTGATTCGATCTTCATGGGGCAAATAAATTATGCATGGTGTCGCAAGATCATACGTCATCTTCTGTTGCCTTTTCGCTCCGTGTGGTGCATAGATCGATCACTGTAGCTGGTCCCCTTGCAGGGAGCCTGTATAATAGCATTCATGTGATCTTGAAGGGGTGGTTTCTGTAGCAATCTGTTTAACACGATGAGATTGCCAGCCACCAAACATAACCTCATCTTAGCCGAAAAATGACAGTGGCTCTTGTTATGGCATGTTTTACGGTTGCTGGAGAGTATCTGTCAGGAACAGCATTAAGACAGGCTTCGCAGAGCATCAAACAACTACATAAAGTCAGTGAGTCCGTCACGGTCTGTGGATGACCTTTGCATAAGACCTACGTGTCGGGAACAGTCTTTGGAAGTGTAGGGAGAGGAAAAATATAATGATGATAATATCCTGGACAAATAGATGTATCAGATGATACCAGGATAGTGCCAGATAAGAGACTGGTCTTAAAAGAAATACCCCATTCTCCGAAAAGAGTAATGGTGTATCGACATCAAAGGTATAGTCAAGCTGTATAGGTTCCTAGTAGAGATGGTAATGTACTATCTTAAATTCCTATGGTGCCCCTCTCCAGACTAACCTTAGACACTGACTCTGCTAGGGGTAATTAACTAATCAACAAGAATTATGAACCAAACTTAAATAATTCAATAAAGAATGTTGGTACATTTTATAATTTATTTATGTACATGATCTTTCTTTGTTCTGTTGGCTAATTTTCAAATAAACTCAAATTGATTCAAAATATATATGGTTTCACCGACAAGTATTTATATTACATTTAAAGTTAATTAAAGTTCATCTTCATCTGTTTTCTAGATCTTTGATGAAAACTGTCTTTCTTCTGTGCTAAACTTGAACAAATGTTAATAGTATTATCTCACAAGTTATATTGGCATTTGCTATGTTCTTTAACACCACAGACTTGTGTCATCATTTTAATGTTCACTTGTAAAGAATAAACTCGTAGGGTATATGTTCCATAGTCTTTAGATTCTTATAATCTTTAGTTTTTAATTTCTTTTGTGTGGCATGGTTTTTTGTCAAGTCAAGAAGCCCCAAACAAGGCTACTTGTCTTAGAAATGTTCTTCTAGGCCTCGCCCAGCAATGGAACTGGAAAGAATCCCACAACTGAGGTTCTTCCAATCGTAAAGATAGCACTGTTGAAGACACTCTGACATTTCACAAGGGCTCAGAAGAACAAGAGCTTCCTCCAGCTGACTTAGGCACGTAGAATTGAAACTCTTCAAGGCAGGATATAACCTGATATATATATATATATATATATATATAAAACCTACGTAGTATCGCTCACTGACTCTATCCAGTCAGGAGGTAAGATGAGACAGATCAGACAAGATGTGGTTACTCATGAGAATCATAGCAAGTCAAAAATGACATAATTCATTTAATTAATAGCACACTATTCCAGTAACTCTCTGGTTACAGTTTGTCCATGATTTGCTTCCTTACAATAAGATGGCCTTGTAAAAGAGTTATGTTATAACTCAATTTGTACAGTAAAATAATTTCTTTCATTCTTTCCATCTTTCCAATAAGGTGGTCCATTCCAGCAAGCTTAACATTTTCAAAATACTTTCCTAAAACTAACATCACAATCTACACGTCCATCTGCTTTCATTTCATAATTAAATTGAGTTAACACAGGTTTGAATTCCCTCCAAGAATTACACAGTGATTTCACTCACACTTATCCACTCCTATAAGGCACTTATTAATAATATAATTATATATACATATGTAATCACGTTCTTTCTTACCCTCAAATACATGCAGACCGGCTTTAAGGGCTATACAGACTGTGTTACCCTGCAGATGGCAATGGAGTCTGGTAGTAGACGATTTCGCTCGTGTCTGAAGTTTTGAATTGTGTGGCAAGTGAATGACTATTGGTACCTTCCGCCTTTTATAGGTCAAGGTTTCCCGTACGAGAAAGCATCAAGGCCAAAGTATTTTGCACGCTGGGAAAAGTGAAAATCTTAGGCGTCCTGTACTAATACGAAAAACTTGAAATCGTTCTAGTTTCTTTATCTCTGAACGAATTTCCTTCATCCAAAGCTTATATTATTCTTAGGGCTAAACTCTATTTATTGCAGTATCTCCCTTATGTCTAGATTAGCCCGACTTTTCACTGGAGCAGCCTAAACATGGCAAAGCACAACATGGTTCATGCTTCGATGCCTTAAATACACATTTTCTCCGGTTTTACACCACTTCCAGTAAAATTATAGATATCTGCCAATACCTAATGATCCCTATTATCGAATTATGTTCCTTATCATTGATATATTCCGTTCATATCTGCACAATGCCTTTCGAAAAATTGTCAACATCTACACTTTCTCGTCTTCCCATTAAAAGGCCTTACTTCTTCTTCGTCTTCTTCCTCGTTCATCCTGAAAAGGACGTTGGTTGCGTTGTGCCCGTTTACAGCGAAGCTGCGATATTTGCGCCTTTCGGCCGACACATCCGACTTCCGCACGGCATTTTTGGGACCGGGTTAGCCTTCCCTCTTCGATCCCTACTCACTCAGCCAGACTGCAGTGATGCAGCCTGTTTCCAGGACCACCACTTGGAGGTGGAATAGGGTCTTGGTCAGCTCTGGTTCGCTGACCCTGGCACAAGCAGTTAAGCTATGGGTCGCTGACTGCATTGTCTATTGTTGCGCCTTTGGGTCCCAAAAGGCCTTACAAAATATTAGCATTGCATGTACAGACCTGCGGTTTTGATTGGTTGTTTGACTTCTCGGAACTTCTGTATGGTGTAATGTTTTGAATGATAGCCGAGATAGGATTCAGACTCATCACATGAAGATGGCTTAGCATAAGGCCCATGTGTCAGGAAATATAGGTAGAAGACTAGCAAACGGCCCATTTGTCCAAAACGGTCTGTAGAAGACAGTAGCATTCGGCCCATTTGTCCGAAACGGTCTGTAAGAAACTGTTGCAAAAGGCCCATTTGTCCGAAACTGATTTTCATGTGCCCCAAACGGTATGTGGAAGACTAGCATAAGGCCATGAAAACAAACACGTGACAGAAGCCTACTGATAGAGATATTATAATACAGCCGAAAATAGTGTGTTATTGTTATTGTTGAACAGAATCGACTTCATTGCACTCCGGGCAAACCCATAAGTGCTCAATCTCCCTCAGCATATGTCGAAAAGTATGAATGCTAACTGTTTCTATTCCGCGCTGGCTGTATACACGGCGGGATGCATCTTCTCATACGTCCATCCCTGCCAGCCAACGTTTAGTGCCAAATTCTAGCAACCTTAGCCTTGTTGATTCATCGATTGGCAGTGTCATTCTCTAACAGGCGATCATTAAATGTCTTTAGTATTTTCCCCTCATCCATATCCAGTGTCCCCACTATGGGTGCTCTTGAGGCTAGTCTGTCAGCTGTTTCATTGCTGCGTACTCCTGCATGACAGTAGAGCAGATCAACAGCGATTCCTGAAGATTCGAAGCTTCTATAGATGTTTTCCATTCATGCTGTAGCCGTCCATTTTGAACCTGCCGTAGCATGAACTGAGAGTCTAACACAATTACTGCTCTTGTCATTGATTTTTTTTTTTTAAGGACCATCTTCATTGCACACGGACAACTCCATCAGTGCTTCGATCTCCTCCCTTAGATCACACAAGGAGGATCTCAGCACAGTGCACGAACTCCGTAGCACCAGCGAGGATCCCAATGTGTGTATACAGGAATCACACATTCTATAAATATTTTTGTGGGCCGTAGGTTTCCTAATTTTTAAATGTTGCAAGAGCAGCGGCTGTATGGCCTACTCTTTACGATTTCCACCAGCCAAGGGATTTTTAACGGGCGCAACTTGCACACGGGACTTCCTACTGTTTTTTTCCGCCTTTATCCGAGAAGGCCAGGCGTCCAATCTCATTACCCAGGATATCATGTGAGAGTATGACATCATTAGGAATCACTGGTTCTGAAAAAAAATTCCATAAATTACATTCCCTGTACTGGGAAGCGAATCCGGTACTTTGAGAAATCGACGTGGACGCCATACCTCTCAGTCACTCCACCCCTTCCCCTTGTAAATGAAGTTTCTGACAGCCACCATAGGGCAACAGAAGCTGCCTCTACCTCCATTCTCATTCTGGAGGTTGTTGTCACGTAAGCTCCACTTTGCTCGGCGACGATCCTACCCTTTACTCTAGCCGATAAATATTGTGAGAATACTGTGAGTTTCTCGATCAGCTAAAAAATTAAAAATCACGGGCATATGACATCAGAATAGAAAGGACCCAAAAAATAAATAAATAAATCCTGGGGAGGATAGATCGAAAACGCCAGGCTTGATGCTATACGATGGATTTGAAACATATTTGTGGCGTAAACATTTGATGAAAGATTTTATAATAGTTTTTATTTATTTATGTTTTAATAGTCCGTCGCGTCAGTGAAGAACAAACCATGGGGGAACAACAAGCATCCAAAGGTGTCCTGCCCTATGGTCAGTTACTTCCCTTTATGAATTGTGGGGCATCTACCCACACAGCTAGTACAACATGTTGGAACTAGCCACACACCGTCGGAGTGGCAGAGTGGTTAAAATGCTCGCTTCTAGAGGCTAAAGTACCGGCTCCGAAACCTGGTCTTGTGACGTTCCAAGTCTACCCATCTGTAAAAATGGGTGCATGACTCTGCTTGTGAGTTAGAGAAGACAAACGCAGTGAGGAAGGAAACCTCATATAACAGAGACCGTATAGATGAAGTCTGTAACACTTCACTCCCCTACTGCTACGTGTATCTTGCCTTGAGCCATGCACCCATCTATTGTCCTTTATCGTCATGCCACCTCTCGAAGCTGGACCTAGTATAGTTAAGTCTCTAATACTTTACTCACCTGCGTCTGTATCTGCTATCGGAAAAGCTTTTACCTTAAACCCAGGTTATGCCAAGGCTGTATGTTTGTGTGTATTTATGTTTTACATACTCAGCACTCTATACCTCATCCTCCATTGCTATTTTCTCTACTTCCTCCTATTCCTTTCTAACTCGTTCTCTTTCTTTCATTCACACATTTACTACACGTTCATAAGCGAACCTGGTTTCCTAGCTTAGTGGTTCATGGTTCGATCCCCAGTTGAGGTGGGATTTTTTAGACCGCAGACGGCTCCAGGGTCGACCCAGCCGACTGAATTTGGTACCAGAGCAACTCTGGGAAGGTTAAGGCGGCCGGCGTGATGCTGACCACATCACCCCTAGTGTGCCGATAGTCAAGAAAATGTGGGCCTAACACTATATTCCCAATATGCCTCAACGGTGTGTAACGGGATCCTTTTCCTTTACCTTTTTTATAAGCGTAACATATTTCCCCTTTTCCTGGAAATCTATTTCGGTGATGTTTCTCCTACTCAATAAATATTTAACAGCAGTAAAATGTCTTTCCTGCGCCAGGACAGAAGTGCACATTCATTTTACTTTATGAATGGATTAGTTTTTAATAAAAAAGGTAAAGGAAGTCCCATAACAGATACTGCCATAGGGAAGTGACGTGTTAGAGACTTCACTATACTAGATCCAGCATCAAGATATGGGGTGACCAATTCCTTTCCTCGCTGCCCTTCCCTTCCCTAACTCAAGAGCAAAGTCAGGTATCCATTTACAGCTGGGTAGACTGGAGCGCGTTGAATATCTTGGAACTATTTAGTGCTACTAACTAGCCATTAGATAGTTTTTAAATTGCTGCATGAAACATGCATTGGCTTTCAAAAAAAACAAAAAACGAGTCTCTCAACATTCTCTGCCAAAATACAACATCTGTTATCTGAAAACGTGTTGCCGGCAGTGCTGAACAGACGTTAACTTGGGAATACTATTCGTATTTGAAGGCAGCGTACTATTTGACCGAATACGAATAGTTCATGGAATGCACTATTCGGCACTAAATCGAATTCGAATCGAATATTCGGTGCAGCCCTAGTACTTATAAGCTGTACTTATTCCAAATTCAAAATACTCTGAAACCTAAAAACAGACATGATTTTGTCAAGGTAAATCTTTAGAGAGCTCAGTGTTGCTAAAGTAGATCCCCCAGCTTTGGCGTTGCCTGCCGGTGCAATAGAAGCATGCATTCTCCTGGACGCAGATGGAGAGAATCGTGTTTCGGATTAAACGTTTTTTCACCTTTGGGTTACTTCTACGATTCTTAAGTAAATAAAGATAAAATCTGAGGACTGTGAGAAGTAAATAATAAACAAATATAGGTAAATATGCACTCACAAAGAAAGAAAGAAAGAAAGAAATTAAAGGAAATTAAAGGAAATTAAAAGAAAGAAAAAAGAAAGAAAACACTAGGCAACAGAAAAGCTACATGTGTGATAGACTGGACGAGGAATCGAACCAGGGGCCATCCATTCAGTCTGTTATTTATATTACTTTTCTTATATCTAACGTCCGCTTTCTTTCTCACGAGCGCCTGCTATTTACCTACTTCCGTTTATTTTTCACGATTCTGAACTAGTCTGTCAAGCTGACACGACACATTATGAGGCTGTCATGCACGTGAAAGCACGTCTGGTATTCCTGCTCTAATAATGCTCACCCCCTATTCTTTTACGTTGTCGATATACTGAATTATTCTTCACCCTCTTCGTTGCTCTTGTGTTGAGCACGGCGAAGGCAGCGAGGAAGGCGACCAGCCTCCCCACATCATAAAGCTGAGACTTCGTATTAGTGAAGTCTCTAACACTTCACTCTCCTTTGGCAGTATCTGCTGTGAGACATACCTTTTTACCTCTTCTTTGAATTCCTTCCTTATTTTATTCCCGAAAAGTGGAAGAATAGTCATTCTTGTCTGCCTTACCATTTTTTCTCTTACAGCCATAGTTCTTTTTTCAGACAAGGCAGGTAATACGAGGTTGCGTATTAATACGAGGTTGCGTATATACTACCTCGTATCATCATCATACAAAACAAATTGCCACAGAAACCACTGCTATAAGAGCATGTTAATGCGTGATGAAGACTTTCTACAAGGGGACCAGCTACCGTGATGCACCATACACCATAAGGAGTGTAAATGAAAATGATGCTAGTGATATTTATTTTAGCATATGTATGTTACGCTGCTGGTGCCACATTGTGTTACGCTGCTGGTGCCACATTGTGTTACGCTGCTGGTGCCACATTGTGTTACGCTGCTGGTGCCACATTGTGTTACGCTGCTGGTGCCACATTGTGTTACGCTGATGGTGCCACATTGTGTTACGCTGCTGGTGCCACATTGTGTTACGCTGCTGGTGCCACATTGTGTTACGCTGCTGGTGCCACATTGTGTTACGCTGCTGGGGCCACATTGTGTTACGCTGCTGGGGCCACATTGTGCCACATTGTGTTACGCTGCTGGTGCCACATTGTGTTACGCTGCTGGTGCCACATTGTGTTACGCTGATGGTGCCACATTGTGTTACGCTGCTGGTGCCACATTGTGTTACGCTGCTGGTGCCACATTGTGTTACGCTGCTGGTGCCACATTGTGTTACGCTGCTGGTGCCACATTGTGTTACGCTGCTGGTGCCACATTGTGTTACGCTGATGGTGCCACATTGTGTTATTGATAAACATTGTGTTACGTGCTGGTGCCACATTGTGTTACGCTGATGGTGCCACATTGTGTTACGCTGCTGGTGCCACATTGTGTTACGCTGATGGTGCCACATTGTGTTACGCTGATGGTGCCACATTGTGTTACGCTGATGGTGCCACATTGTGTTCCGCTGCTGGTGCCCCATTGTGTTTACGCTGCTGTGCCACATTGTGTTCTTACGCTGCTTCCGTGGTGCCATATTGTTTACGCTGCTGGTGACATTTGTTACGCTGATGGTGCTGGCACATTCTGTTACGCTTTCTGTGCCATCCTCATTGTGTTACGCTGCTGGTGCCACATTGTGTTACGCTGCTAGGGCCACATTGTTTTTACGCTGCTGGTGCTTTACATTGTGTTACGCTGCTGGTGTCACGAATTGTGTTACGCTCTTGGGGGCCACATTGTGTTACGCTGCTGGTGCCACATTATCTTACGCTGATGGTGCCACTTTGTTACGCTGCTGGTGCCACATTGTGTTACGCTGATGGTGCCACATTGTGTTACGCTGCTGGTGCCACATTGTGTTACGCTGCTGGTGCCACATTGTGTTACGCTGCTGGTGCCACATTGTGTTACGCTGCTGGTGCCACATTGTGTTACGCTGCTGGCGCTATCTTGTATTACGCTGCTGGTGCCACATTGTGTTACGCTGCTGGTGCCACATTGTGTTAACTGATGGTGCCACATTGTGTTACGCTGATGGTTCTACATTGTGTTACGCTGCTGGTGAACCACATTGTGTTACTGATGGTGCCACATTGTGTTACGCTGATGGTGCCACATTGTGTTACGCTGATGGTGCCACATTGTGTTACGCTGATGGTGCCACATTGTGTTACGCTGATGGTGCCACATTGTGTTACGCTGATGGTGCCACATTGTGTTACGCTGCTGGTGCCACATTGTGTTACGCTGCTGGTGCCACATTGTGTTACGCTGCTGGTGTCACATTGTGTCTTACGCTGTTGACATGGATCCCTTGATAATTTCTGTGCCACATTGTGTTACGCTGCTGGTGCCACATTGTGTTACGCTGCTGGTGCCACATTGTGTTACGCTGCTGGTGCCACATTGTGTTACGCTGCTGGTGCCACATTGTGTTACGCTGATGGTGCCACATTGTGTTACGCTGCTGGTGCCACATTGTGTTACGCTGCTGGTGCCACATTGTGTTACGCTGCTGGTGCCACATTGTGTTACTTGCTTTGCCACATTTGTGTTACGCTGATGGTGCCACATTGTGTTACGCTGATGGTGCTCACATTGGTTTACGCTGCTGGTGCACATTGTGTTACGCTGCTGATTGAACATTGTTTGCTGTGTGGTGTCACATTGTGTTCTGCTGGTGCCACATTGTGGTTAAAGCTGGTGCCACATTGTGTTACGCTGCTGGTGCCACATTGTGTTACGCTGATGGTGCCACATTGTGTTACGCTGATGGTGCCACATTGTGTTACGCTGATGGTGCCACATTGTGTTACGCTGATGGTGCCACATTGCTTTTATTCATACAATTCTTTGTGTTGGGCGTAATTTTTTTCTTCTTCTTCGTTCATTCTCAGACGTCGACTTGTTCAAAGAAAGCAGTTGTTAGTCTGAGGTTGTTGACATCTCCGTGGAGTTTTTTTCCAGGAATGGTACTGGTGTCGGCCATCTGTGCTTTCTCTGTTCCTCATATGTTGAGCACTTCTGAAGTAGATGTTCAGCAGTCATTTTATTGGTGCTACAGTTGCCCTCATCAGTGGTTCCTATCTTCAGAGTGTTGAATAGATGATATCTTAATCTTTTGCGGCCTGTGCGAAGTCAGAAGGTTATCACTTGTTCACTTCTGCTGAGCTGATAATATGCATCATTTGTTTAGTGGCCTGGATGCACTGATTCCCACTTGCTCTTGTATCCGATCTTGATAAAGCAGACGTATTTTAACAATGCAAAGTTTCTCATAACCCTTTTCTACTTCAGCTGCTAATCCCATACGAAAATAGCACTAAAAAAACTAGTCTTCAAGTGGAAAAAAATATTTGATGGTTCTGTATTCACTTTTTGCTACAGCGAAAGATTTTTTTTCTAAATTTATAAATAAACCATAGTTAATTTTCTTAAAGTTAATTTTCCGTGATGGTGTAATTTAAGATTATTAAGTACTGCATTCTTTTGAATGAACAAAAACAAACTGTTTTATGGGCTCTCTCCCACAGAACAAACTCCTCTGTGCATGTATAATATTTTCCTAGGTTCACCCCTTCCCGCTCCCCGGCAATCTAGATGGCCACACTTATTATTTGTCGGAAAGCACGGGCGGAAACCCCAAAACAATACACATATATAAATTTAACTTCTTGACCCAAGCTTGTGGATCACGACAAGGACTCCCATCCTCTCGATTGTGGCATAGCTTGCTGGTCCACGCAATGTTTACACTGTCCATGCTGGCTAGCTAATGAATTTAATCGATAAAGAGCGGAGTCAATGACTAGTGTGCTCCAGATCTAGGTCAGCAGCACTGGGGGATGGGAACAGAGTTTGTTAATTTTTGGTGGTAATCTGTAATGCAGTGTATGAATAAAATAAACCTATGTTATGATGTGTTAACTAATTGTGGAAATTGATTTGTATTTCGTAGAGAAAATTCCAGAGAGTCCTGGCAATTAAAATAGCCCCCGTGATCGCCTTTTTCCTGGACCCCTTTTCCGAGATCCCTTTTCCTGGATCCCTTTTCCTGGATCCTTTTTCTTGGATCCCTTTCCCTCGATCAATTTTTCCGGATCCCCTTCCCTGGATCCACATTTTTTTTAAAAATCTTTATTCCTGCTCATGATCCCATGATCTCATATTCTACGATTCCACAACATATGTGGTTTTTGTCTCATCACATGGTATCAGATCCCACGCTTTCATGCAGTCGAGACGACTGGTCTTCACGATTTACTAGTTGTTGAAATGCGCATTTCTGACGTCCTTAGCTGACACTGAAAGCCCACGTTTTGACGGATTACTTGATCCAAATGCGACTAGCATTATAAAACGAAAGTTGAGAGCAGTAAACCACCGAATCCCTGCATATAGATGCCCCTGGATTTCTAAGATATCCACAGAGTAATCAAATCTACAGCAGTGAAGGAAGATAATTTCCTATTCGTGGAGTTGCTTGACTCAAACTAAGACTGGTATGAGTCTAACGGACCAAAGGATATTTATTTGGTGATTTCCAACTAAAAATGTGTATACCCTCTGGAATTAGTTAATGAAATAAAATTGGTCGTTTTCTAAAGAGGACTGGGAACTGCATTCTGCTAATGTGGTTTTGAGATTAGTGTTATTGTTTATTTTTGATTGCTTATTACGCATTTTTGCTAATTATTTCTTGTGATAATTTAGGTATAACCATATCTAGTGTGTTCTTTATATATATATATATATATATATATATATATATATATATATATATATATATATATATATATATATATATATATATATATATATATATTATATTATATATATATATATATATATATATATATATATATATATATATATATATATATATATATGTTCTAAGCGGTCAGAAATTACTTCTTATTTCACCTGTCACTTGAATGTTGACCTGTTCTGTCCCTATTGCAATATTTATTATATTTTGGGGAGGAAGAGTGCCTGTATGACATTTTAACAGTGTTGCCAGTAAACAAAGGCAGTAACCATCAGTGTTGGAAACTTCCAAGGGTTGCTGAGCGACATTATTGTCACTAGTAACAGCAAATAAACATAAAAAAATAAAAAAGCTTTAAAATATTTATGGACGCCCATATGATAATTTTGTGAAAAGCAAGTGACAAGGTATAACTTGCAGCTGATACAGAACATAATGGGTGTGTCAGTAATTTTGTTTTGGCATTTACATGTTTTGTTGTTGTAAAGATGTCTATACATCATGTAATACGCGTAGAGAAAGGCCGTATTTTATACCGGTTGAATAAAAGGTATCATATATAGATATAACTGGCATTATATTCAAGATTAAACTTGGTCACGTGAACCGTAAATGCGGCCTTTCATAGCTTTTGCCTATCTGTGGCACTTCGCAGCAAGGAGCCGAATGCCTTTTCTGACGTGTTTCAACTTGAATAGGACTCGCACAAGGGCTCCAACGACAGTGCGGCGTTTACTGACGTGTCAAGGGGGAGAATTCAAAGTGGCTGGGTCGGACCTGGAGGTCTCAATTCGGTATTGACAAAGCTTAAACGGTTCTGCATTCTAACCCAACCTACCTTTACAAGTCAAGACTTGGAAGGCGAGAAAATAGTTTTCTATCCGGCAATGAAAGCTGTAACAGCATATAAGTGAGGTTATAGTAGAAGATACATTAAAGATTTGAGAGGTTCGAATCACATATTGTTTGTCTTTCTTTCTTTCTGCTGTCTGCTATATCTATATATCTTCCAAGTACTTACAATTTTTTATGCTCTGGAATTTATTTTGCTACATTTTCTACGATTCTCAAGCCTCGGGTTTTTCAGTTACATTACAAGTGAAGGCAGTGAAGGGGGTGTCATCGGACACTATTAGATAGTACTTACTGTTAAATATGTACTCGCAAATGCGGTTCTTCGTTTGGGAGTGGGGGTGTCAAAAGCAAGATTTCGCCCCTGGTGACAAGTAATTTAGGGACGCCTCTGAGTGAAGGTATAACGCATGGATTCTCAATAATTTCCGCTTTGTGATCCGTTAAGCTAAAGATTAGTTGCTCAAGGCACAGTTTACTGTTATTTATTGCAATAATGAAACAGTTAGTCTACCTAGCTGTAAATGGGAACCTGACGTTGCTCTTGAGTTAGGAAGGAAAGGGCAGCGAGGAAGGGAACTGGTCACCCCACCTCTCAATGCTGGACCTAGTATAGCGAGGTCTCTAACACTTCCCTCACCTACGGCAATAACTACTATGGGACTACCTATTAGTGTATCAATGGGTGTCCGATTGGCTAAGCGGTTAGAGTTCTTTCCTTTCGAGGCATAGTTACCGCGTTCTAGGATTGAAACCTTGAAACGTCACGATCCATTCTACCCAGCTGTAAATGGGTACGTGACTCTGCTCTTGAATTAGGGAAGAAAAAGACAGCGTGGAACAGAACTGGTCACCCCATCTGATAAAAAAGCTTGACAGTATGGTGAAGTTTCTAACACTCCCCTTCGGCAATTTAAGCCATGAGACTATTTTTACCTTTAGTGTATCAATACACAGTACACGTCTTATAACATTCTTCTTGAAGTGCCACGCCGAATGACGAATACGATCATGTCTTTCTACAAATTCATATCCCTAGTGCTGTCAGTATGTCAAGCTAACATACTGAAATAACACTTCTAAAGTTTCGCCCTACCGGTTGGGAACCCTACTATACCCTTGTCCGACCTGTACTATTTCACCTAGAAATAAGTAAGCTGTTGTAGTGTCGTCACTACCTTTAAGCTGAAACGTTCCATATGCGGCAGAGAAGATTAGCACGCGTGTCTGGTCTCCATTGTGTACACATGTCTCTAGGATCTATGAAACAGTGGGATGTTGTAACACCCCAGCGAAAATTCAACAATAGACATACTGTTTTTCTAAGTTTGGACAAGTTGGCACACCCTGCCTGGTGAAAATTTTAAGAAATGTTGCATTTTACAGGCATTTATTTTCACAGATGTTGCAGCATTGCTGCACGCTTGACCACATTAGCAGGTATAGCCTGGTTATCTATGTATGCCCGGGTCGGCGAGTTAAGTAAATAATCCCATCTAAACTGGAATGTCACCTGTCTCCTGCCTGTACCCCTCTTTCGCCCCCACGACTTTTCCTTGGCTTAACAAAAATGCTATTCGTCTTGAGCCCACATCCCAGTTTTCCCTCTGCTGTTAACTATCCCTCCTCTGGATTCCAAACATTTGTACTTTAACAGTGTTAAGAGTGCCCTACCAAGATATTTCAAATTGTATGTTCTTGCACTGTTTCTTATCTCGCTATTTAGAGGGCGTATCTAGTTGAAACTTAATCTCCTACCTATATCCTATTTTATTATTACACTGATATCTTGGCATCCGAAAATACAATTGGTTATTTCTTTATAATCTTGTTGGTTCTTTAGTTTGCGACCTTAGAAGGTCAGTCCTGTGTTCGTGTCTCTTAGGGTTTCACTCTGTCAGCCTAACTTATATGAAACCAGGCAACAATAGTCGCTCTATATCTTTGTTTAGGCTTTCATTACAGTAAGGGCTTCTGAATAGTCGGAATTCTCGAGTGTGAAACCGAAAACCGTATTCTCAGTTACAGATATGGATCCGACGCAGTGCTCAACGAAATCTGCTAGCTTAGAGTTGAGATAGATTTATGTATTTTGTGCGTACGATCGTTTTTGGAATTTCTTCTGCACAACAGCAAAACATTCCTTTCAAGTTTTTCCTGCTGTCCCCTCTGATATTTATATGATGTGAATGGGTTGTAATTTTGTTTTTAATTGTGTATCATTTATGAGAAATATAAAATTATTTAGAGATCACAGGACAAATGAGAAAATATTACCACCTGTTTTCCTATTCTTATTTTTTTCCCCTTGAGGTTTTTGTCTTCTCGTGGCGAGTTACTTACCTTTCAACCTAGACTGAGGTACGTTGATCAGAACTCAAATACGTGACCTTCAGCTGAAGTTGTAGTATTGATAAACACCAAGCCCTGAAAAGGACTGCTAGGTTCTATCAGTTAGCATGATGAATTCCTGAAAAGGGTTAGTCCTGACTGAAAAAGACTGTTAGCTCTTGTAATGCAGTGAAACCCTGTCTACCCCGTATATATTCTTGCTTTGCTATCACCATCTATTCCTCAGACTGTGTTTGTGTTGTTGTCATTCAGGAGGTTCTCTTAGTGAAAGAAGTGGAGCCCAACACAGTTTTCTTACTTGTGACTATAATAATGTGTTAAATTGTCAAGAGACCGAATAATGAAACAGAATAGTCGAAGGAACATATAGAAGCTGTTGTTGTGATCTTTATTTTCCTCGGTGGAATTGGGATGCGATATAATGGAAGACAGCATGTCAGGCTTTTGACTCCCTTGGGAGGCAGCAGCCACCCGCTTCATCTCATCTCGCCTCTCTGTAACTCTCTCCAACATTGCGGGTGATTATTTTCCTTTTCATCTGCTAAGTAGTAGTAGTAGCCACCTTCAGTCATAACTATGTGGATGGTCCCTTTGATGTGATAGCTGTTGTTGTTGTTTTCTGATGTTCCTTTCGGCGCGTAATTTTCTCTTCTGCTTGTTGTAAGAGCTTTTTTTCGCCAAATCTGAGATGGCGCCGTAAGAATCATCTCCACTAGGTGCGATCGGCAGCTTCATCATCCCAGGTTGCTGGATTTATGTCCAGTGCCATCATGTCTCACTGGCAGACATCTTTGAACCTCAGCTGTGGTTGCCCAGCTGTTCTTGTGCCATCTCCCAGTGGAGAGGACAATATGAGTGTGAATATTAAAACGAATGTAGAGGAATTTGCAAAAAGAAACGGACAAATTAATTGTGGCTTGCCATCTGGAAGACAACTGATGTTGCTTGTAGACCATGACTCATGATCTAGAAATGCGAAATTAGTTATATAAACGCGCTGCTTGCAGTAATAAATTATTGTTCACGTCTTTTTATGTATTAGGTTCTTCTGAAAAATCTCGTACTAGTTTGTTATATACAAGATAAAAACCAGAACACTATACATGTATCTTATTTTAGTTTTCCTGTATGAAAGGAACAGGCTGTCAACCCATATTTTTGTTACATATTTTCAAAACACTTGGAGTGCATCGTAGTGAATTGTTGACAAATTTAGCGGGAAAATATTGAGACGGGCCTTAGTGGTATGTACTTGTAGTAATAATGAGAGGGTGTTCGGGAATTGTTGAAATCATAAAATGTCAAGTGATACATAAAAGCATAATGAATATATGCTTTGGGAGACAAAAAAGATGTATGTGAGACCATAACAATTTATGGGGGGAAATTTGTCTGTGACATTCAATGTTCATTCATTCATTCATAACCCTCCGCTTCCCAAGGAGCATAGGCCTTGAACAAACACATGCCAAGTCCTCCTGTCACGTGCCATCATCTCAAGTTCTTTCCACGTTCTCCTCATCATTTTCGCCTCTGTTTCCAGCTCTCTTCTCCTTGTACTCGCCTCTCTTGCCCTTGGGGTTCCAGAACAAGGACTGCCTTGTAATGCTATCAACAGGTTTCCTCAGTGTGTGTCCTATCCATCGCCATCGTCTTCTTCTCATCTCTTGTTCCACTGGCACTTGTTTGGTTCTTGTCCTCAGTTCCACGTTGGTAACCTTGCCATACCATTTTAATCCCTCTATTCTACGCAAGCACCCATTTATGAAAGTCTGTAGCTTTTGGTTGTTCTCCATGTTCCAGAGCCATACAATAGTAAAAAAAAAATGTATGTAAAATAAATTAAACGTTGTAAGATTTAAGATGTGAAGACAGTTGGAGACCTGAGGTTTGCAATAAACGACATCTTGCTTACCAGAAATACGAAATTGACGATCTCCCTTGTGCTTGATCTCAGTCTCCCTTGTGCTTGATCTCAGTCTCCCTTGTGCTTGATCTCAGTCTCCCTTGTGCTTGATCTCAGTCTCCCTTGTGTTTGATCTCAGTCTCCCTTGTGTTTGATCTCAGTCTCCCTTGTGTTTGATCTCAGTCTCCCTTGTGCTTGATCTCAGTCTCCCTTGTGCTTGATCTCAGTCTCCCTTGTGCTTGATCTCAGTCTCCCTTGTGCTTGATCTCAGTCTCCCTTGTGCTTGATCTCAGTCTCCCTTGTGCTTGATCTCAGTCTTTCTTGTGCTTGATCTCAGTCTCCCTTGTGCTTGATCTCAGTCTCCCTTGTGCTTGATCTCAGTCTCCCTTGTGCTTGATCTCAGTCTCCCTTGTGCTTGATCTCAGTCTCCCTTGTGCTTGATCTCAGCCTCCCTTGTGCTTGATCTCAGTCTCCCTTGTGCTTGATCTCAGTCTCCCTTGTGCTTGATCTCAGTCTCCCTTGTGCTTGATCTCAGTCTCCCTTTTGAACAGAAAATTGTAATGAAAAATTATCGTTGCTCTTTATCTGGTTCTCAATTGTCTATTTTTAGGCTTCTGTCATCAGTTCTGTCCATGGCGTCCCGACTGCTTTGCGCTACATCTTCCACGATGCGAAACTGAAGATTGTATTAAGTTGGGGACCTCAAGACACAGCAATAGAGACCGCAGTCAGCGACTCATAGCTTGACTGCCTGTGTCAGGACCAGCGAACCAGAGCTGGTCAAGACCGTGCTCCACCTCCACGTGGTGGTCCTGGAAACAGTCTGCAGTAGTGCAGGCTGGCTGAGCGAGTACGGATCGCAATGGGAAGGCAAACCCGGTCCTAAAAAATGCCGTGCAGAAGTCGGATGTGTCGACCGAAAGGTGCAGATATCACAGCTACGTTGGAAACAGACACAACGCAACCACCGTCCTTTTCAGGACGAACGAGGAAGAAGAAGAAGTATTAAGTTGTATCTAGATCAGTGTTGCCGCACTGAATTTTGAAAAAAAAACACCTGCATTTTGAGTTTTGGGCTACTTTTGGGCGACGGGCTACTTTAGGCGTTTTCTGGGGTTACTTTGGGCTGTTTTTGGCCGAAAGTTGATCAAGGTGACGTTCTTCAACTAATGAAGGAAAATGACACCTAGACGGGACCACACACACAAAAAAAAAAAAACCTAGATCTCGGTGAGTCCACATAGGAGTGGCAACATTGATTTAGATGTATTTAAAAGGATGCGAAACTGAAACTGCCGTTGTGCTAGAAGTTGATGTGTTTCATAAAAAGCGAAACTGAAGATTGTCAAAATGCTTTATCTAGATCTCCTCTATTGAACAGGAAACCATAATTGAACATACAAACATATACATACACACGACAAACCCATAAAGAAATACATTTATTGTTGAATTTATATTTCCTAAAAAGTCATGACTGCCTTATTGTACAGTGGCGAAAAGGTAGGTCTCGCAAAGTGTTCTATAGTACAAAGCCAACTGTTCATGTTGGGGATGCAAGAGCCAAGGCTAAGAAAAACTTCATGAACGTAAGGTCGTGACAGTGTGTACCAGTGTGACCCCCCCCCCACCCCCCCTAGAGTAATGTTTGCAGTGTTCCGCCCCTGGCGACATGATCACATGTTGATGTTAGAAAGTGCAGCACGGGTTTGTCGAGACCGCTTATTGGGGAAGTAATTTACTGGTCCATGAGTCCCACGCATCCCACACAGGTAATGTGGGGAGGGGGGGGGAGAATATGTAAGGGAAGAACATAAATGAAATCCCCTCCCCATAGGCACACACTACGCTCCCACGCCTGCACACACACAACTCACCACCAATTCACAGTCCTACGTGAGGGAGAAACCAGCATGGTCATTTGGCCCACTCTACATAGAAAAAAAAATGTAATATGCTTTTCTTTACATTAAAATAATGATTACCCCTCTTCTCAAACAATTAGGCATTGTGAATTGGCCCGGGCCTCATCTGAGCTCTTGTAGAGCCTACCGATTCAGTGAGAGCACACCTTTTAAAGACAACCGAAGGATGAGTACACGAGGGATAGAATGGCGTACATATTTTGTTTCAGTTGTGTGGTAATCTCACACAATTGTGTTATTGTGTGTGGTTGGTGTGGGACACAATTTCACTACAGCTTTGTGGGTTTGTGAGTGTTTTAATGTTTTATTGTTGAAATTGTAACTGTTCGGGTCCTGGTTGAAAAGCTTCTTTACATTTTGTTTAAACGCTCTTAATATCAAGCTGTTATTTTTTTACCAACCGAGTCTTTTCCTAAATATTAATGACAGAAAGAATTTTATATTTGGTAATAGTACATTGGCATGTCACATTCAGACGACATTAGAATATTTCTGCTTCTTTTTCGATTGCTCTAAAATAGCCACTTCTGCTTCTGTTTCGTTTGCTCTAAAATAGCCACTTCTGCTTCTTTTTCGTTTGCTCTAAAATAGCCACTTCTGCTTCTTTATGTTGCTTTTGTTGTTTAAGTAGAGCTGCTGAGCTTGTTGTGCTCTTTTTCAGCCAAAGTCAAGTTGAAGAATTCTTGACATTATCTACAGTGACTTCTTCTTCTTGGATTATTAGCCGCTGACTTGTCAAAGTAGTCATTGGCCGTTACGACTGGTAGCGTCTTATAAAAAGAAAAAAATGCCTTCACTTTGCTCGGTCGGGTGCCATCCTTCGTGCAGTACCCAAATCTGGTTTATGCTTTGCATCTCGGCCTCCACAGTTCTCCGCCAAGTTGTTTTTGGTCGGCCTCTCTTTCGCCTTCCTTCTGGGGTCCATATCATAGCAGTTCTAAATCAACACTGTAGTTCTGCTCTCTTCATGTGGCTTTTCTGCCATCCCAAAACTTGTTGAGTAATGTCCTGTACAGAGCGACCTCTTCGCCTGGCATAATTCCTGCATGTACCCAACCAGGTAAATGCCGGAGTTAAGTCTGGGCTTCAAGTGACTCCCACAAGCTTAGTATACAATGCTGGGTCTCAACGAAAAACATAACACTGTTTTACCACAGGAGCAATCATGATATTGGACCACTCTGGTGTGACCAGTCAATCCCTGTAGCGTTGGCTAGGTTGCTGTCAGAGTTGGTGAAGGCCAAGCTATCAATGTGGTTCTTCTCTCGAGTACTGCATTATGAAAGGTATACGTCTTTCTTGCCTTGTTGATCTCATGAGCTGTCTGCAAGAGCCCCGAGCTTATAGCAGGATCAGCCAAGCTGACCGGGTCATTGGATTCAAGATTAGCTGGTAAGCCTTGAGTAGGCGGGAAGCAGCCAAGGTCTCGGGAAATCAAACCTTTAAAAAAAGAGGAGGGAAGGGGGATAAGTTAAATTCAGACGTGCCGGCCGAAAGGATCCGAATATGCAGCTCACCTGTAAAGCACGGAACTGCGCAATATGTAGGTTAATTTTTTTTTTTTTTAAATGTCATTTAAATACGGAAATGTGTACAGCGTTTATACAGGGTGTCCTAAAAGTTACTGTGTAATACAGGGTGTCCTAAAAGTTACTGTGTAATACAGGGTGTCCTAAAAGTTACTGTGCAGTAAAGTACCTCATACAACGTTGCAGTACCACGCAGCAGTTTCTTCTACAGCAGATGTTGAAAATGTCCACCATGGGCCTCAAGACATGTCTGAACACGCTTCTTCATATTGCTTTCGTCTGTTGTCAAGGTCACGTCTAGGGTAGAACGGACAACTCTCACATGAAAACCACTACTATAGTCTGCCGTATATTCAAGTGCTCAGTAACTTTTCGGACACCCTATATATAAAGGCTATTGACTGAAATCAATTTCGATCAGTCTCAGTGGCAACTTTTCTGGTAGACAATAGCAAATTCTAGAACATATCAGTGATCTATATGTTTATATATGAACATCAACATTTCAGCTATTTATATGTTGATATGTGCAAATCAGCATTTAAATTATTTATGCGTTGATATGTACACATTCAACATTTCAATGCGTTAATGTATGCACATCAATTTTTCAATAATTTATTCGTTAATATGTACACATTCAACGTGTTATTCAAATTTATGTGTTAATATGTGCACATCAAAATTTAAATGATTAATGTGTTAATGTGCGCACATCAACTTTTCACTGCCTACTTTCAACGTGAAGTGATCCATGCAATGGGCCACCAGAAATAGTTCATAACTGCTGTTTCTATTCAACTCAAAGAATAGCTTAGCTCTCAGACATAATGTGGAGTAGAAACACTTAATCTTCCAACATTTATTAAAACCATCGACGTACGTCGAAGTCACGTGACTACATTCGTAAACTGAGCCAATTCGGAAACCGAACTCGGAAGTTAGGCTTAATTGACAAAACAAATTAAAGACATCGCTGACGTGAGTGAGGAAACGAAATCTAGATCAGATCTGGAAAGCTGTTTTAAGAACAATAGTGCCTGCCAGCACAAAAATAATGTTAAGCCGTATAATTTATCAGCTGATGTACGTGTAGAGTGTAGCTTATGACCCGTCAAAATTGACGGGGAAATATTTATGTTCTGCCCTGATGACGGCACTAATTCTCCTGTGGCCTTTCCATACCTTTTCATTCATTTTCAACTTCATTAGATCTTTGTAGTCAAACTTACCATGACTTATGGCTTATGGTCAATGCACAATGAAAACAAAAAATTAAGAAAAGAAAGACCTGTATGTTCTTTTAATTGATGTTGAAAGATTAATGGAACTGGAGACAGACATGGAAAGGATACAAAAGACATTGCAGGACCTCGAGCGGAAGGTCACATGGCAGGATATCTTGGCGTTTGGTTTTAAGTACCTTTTCATTCCATTAGGGCCCCGACCTCCTCCCTTAGATCACACAAGAAGGATCTCAGCACAGTGCACGGAACTCCGTAGCAGCAGCGAGGATTCCGGTGTGTGAAAACAGGAATCACACAGTCTATAAATATTTTTTTTTTTTGGTGGTGGGTAGTTTTCATAATTTGTAAATTTTAACTTGGCGTTTGTTGACGGCCCATACTCGTTAGGGAGATAACAGGCGATGAATGAAATAAGAATATATGTATATGCGTAGATTATTATGAGTTATCAGAAGTTCTGTAGCTATGTAAATTGTAACAGGTGTACTCTACCTTATTGTCGTTTACAGACATGATTGGCAGTGCCCAGTTCTGTTATCTTCTTTCGGGGACGGGATTCAGCCATAATCAGCTCACGCACAACCTAAACACTGAAATAGTGTGACAATGTCTTCTTCTTTTTCCTTTTCGTTCCATACGGAGCATGGAACCACCAATTCAGCTGGTCCCATTGCAGGAAGTTTGCATTAAAGGAATTCATGCTCTCTTGCAGCAGTGGTTTCTGTGACAATTTATTTGACAAGATGATGTTGCCAGCAACATGTACAACCTCAGATTAATGGTTTCTTACGACATGATGGAGTTGTCCTGTTCTTTCTTTGTCTTCTCATAGACACACGCGTCAACTACACCAATGTTAAATTAAACCAACCCGACACACGCGTCAACTACACCGATGTTAAATTAAACCAACCCGACACACGCGTCAACTACACCGATGTTAAATTAAACCAACCCGACACACGCGTCAACTACACCACTGTTAAATTAAACCAACCCGACACACGCGTCAACTACACCGATGTTAAATTAAACCAACCCGACACACGCGTCAACTACACCGATGTTAAATTAAACCAACCCGACACACGCGTCAACTACACCGATGTTAAATTAAACCAACCCGACACACGCGTCAACAACTACACCAATGTTAAATTAAACCAACCCGACACACGCGTCAACTACACCGATGTTAAATTAAACCAACCCGACACACGCGTCAACTACACCGATGTTAAATTAAACCAACCCGACACACGCGTCAACTACACCGATGTTAAATTAAACCAACCCGACAAAATACCAGTGGTATACGAGTACATGTACAGAAGCGTCCGGTTGACTCAGTGGTTAGAGCGCTGGTCTCTCGCAGCACAAGTGCCGGGTTCGATTCACGGTGTCGTTACGCTCCAGTCTACCCAGCTGTAAATGGGTACCTGCTCTTGAGTTAGGGAAGGAAAAGGCAGGGAGGAAGAGAACTGGTCACCCCACCTCTCGATGCTGGACCTAGTATAGTTAAGTCTCTAACACTTCACTCCCCTACGGCCTTATCTGCTCTTTGACTAACTTTACCTTTATAACATGTACAACAGCTAGACCTACAGATGTTAACAAAAACAAAACACCAAACAAAACAAAATAGCTCAGAGCTGGTTAAGGGCCAACACGGAGAAGGACATTTTCTAACAGCCCACGTACTTCTCTTGTCTACACTTCAATGTCAGTATGAACAATAAACATATTGTCACGTCTTCATACCTCTGTCATTTTTGGATAACGCAGCAGTTGGGTGTTCGTTATAATTAACTAGGGATCTATTTGTGTTTAATTCGTGTACAAGAAATATAATTGTCTATTTCGTGCATGTGATACCCAGTTTAGCCCCATGTGGGTTATAATTTTGGTATACTAGTGGTTCTCAAACTTGTTACGGTTGGTGAAGCTGGCGACCCAGACAATGAATATAGGATTCGAGCTTAAGGCATGCCGCTTAAAATGTCGATGACAGGAAACGTTAGGGACGCGATCCATTGCAACGTTTCCCGTGAACCAATTTTACGGTTGGTCGTAACCTTTAGGAAAATCCAGATAATGAATATATGGAAATTTCAGCTTTTTTTCCAGACTGCAATGTTTTGGTTTGTTTTTTTTCTTCCATACTGCATGCCGCTTAAAATTTTCTTGACAGACTGCAACGTTTTGGACGCTTCCAGACTGCAAGTTTAGTGTTGTTTTCTTCCAGACTGCAAGTTTAGTGTTGTTTTCTTCCAGACTGCAAGTTTAGTGTTGTTTTCTTCCAGACTGCAAGTTTAGTGTTGTTTTCTTCCAGACTGCAAGTTTTGGTTGTTTTTTTTTCTTCCAGACTGCAAGTTTAGTGTTGTTTTCTTCCAGACTGCAAGTTTTGGTTGTTTTTTCTTCCAGACTGCAAGTTTAGTGTTGTTTTCTTCCAGACTGCAAGTTTAGTGTTGTTTTCTTCCAGACTGCAAGTTTAGTGTTGTTTTCTTCCAGACTGCAAGTTTAGTGTTGTTTTCTTCCAGACTGCAAGTTTTTTTTCCCTTCCAGACTGCAAGTTTCTTTTTACTTGTTATTATGTAACTACTTACTTCATCATCATCATCATCATCAGCACTCTTCAGCTCTGTTACAGATGGGGTTATCTTCTTGCAGTAATTAGTTGAACATAGAATGAAGATCATGAAAGTACATGCATCATACTAATAACACGAATGGAGACGGGTGTGATTATACATGACATCAATGGTTGAAGAACTGAAGTCGTTAGGTGGAAGGTCCACAAAATATCCTTACGTTTAATGTACATCAGAGATAACAACTTCATAGGAATGGCATGGCATATTGTACATACATATCGTCGAAATCCTTCAACAGTCTCGTCTCAACCATACATTTCTGGCCGCTGTACTAGAGGTGAAATCCACCCAAGTAATGTGGGCCAGACAACGTGGAGGTACAATTATAATTTAATACTTCTTAAGTTTATCACGAACTTCTCGCTAAGTTCTGATACATCTTAGTTAATATAGTGGCGGCCTTCGAAGAATATAACATGACACATGAAGCTCTTCCTCCGCAATATTAGGAGCTAGTATAAAATACGTCTTACCGTGAAGACCACATATAACGAAAGGCCAAGAATCTTAACCGTTAGCATAAATTAGTGCAGAACGCGTTACGTCATTAACAACTGGTGACGTATTAAATATGTAGCGTTCAAGATAAGTTAAAACCCGTGCAAAAACATGATTTACCACAGAGAGACATATTACTGCAAAACTAACAGGTAATAGCCTATGCGTGGTCATGATACAAAATACATTAATATTCTTTCTTTAACAAGCTCCCCACGGAGCTTATGCCTTCAACAAATGTTGTACCAGGTCCTCCTGTCCTGTGCCATTCGCTTAATATAAATCCATGTCTTTTTTATCCCATTTATTTCTGTCTCTGAAAGCCTAGAATACGCCACTGTATATGAATATGTGACATTCAGTGGCTGACTTTTCCATCTACAACAGTTGGTCCCATAATTTTGAGGAGGTTCGAGAAATAAACGTCAGTTATCAAGACGTCAGCATTACGTACACTTCGTGAAGATCTCTCCAAGATCCCCATGAAGTCACAGAGTTCTTACAGTTATTTTTGAATATTTAAAGCAGAGGTTCTAAACCTTTTTAGTGACATGAACTTCTTTCATTTTCCCGTGGTGGCTACAGAATCCTTCTTCGAGAATACGTACATAAAGACTTAATTTAAAATTTAACATTTAATGTTATGTACATGGACCCCTTAGAATCCATTCATGGACACTCAGGGTCCGTGAACCACAGGTTAGGAAACATTGATTTAAAGTGTTTATGAAGAGACGCCGTTTTTACCATTAATAGCTGCTATTTTCGAGTAATACAGTGCATATATTCACAATGCGCTTAAAAGCTAAATGTGCGAGCTGTTTAATGTCATATAGTGTTGTATTGCTTGAGCATGGGCGTCCGCGTGAGTGGGAAGAGAAGGCATTTATTGTTACGAGTGTGCTATTTGTTGAACATCGTCGGTGCTTCAAGTCAAGGGGTTATATTCTCCAGGAAGATCGGCGAGAAAGTCACATTGTTGTAAACATTCGATAAAAGGCAATAAAAGCGTTCTAGCTAATTTATTTAAACCCATTTTATTATCTCATGGCTTAAAATTTGTCTACACGCCTGTTATTGAACGTAGTGCATTATTCATTCATTCATCATCATTTTCCATGTCGCTCCAAGTGGCGCTTAGAGCCATTACTGCAGCTGGCCTTATGGCAGAAACCTGGCCCCAAAACATTCACGTGCTCTTACAGCATTAGTTTATGTAGTAATTTGTGTTACATAATGAGGTTGCCAGCCCCATACACAACCTCATATCAATCGCCTTTTACGACCTGCAAAAGGGAAAAGTAGTCCTATTATTACCATGACCCCCCCCCCCCCCCCCTCTCCCCCTCGGGAGATACACTTTTGTTAAAAAAAACAGCAGAGAAAAATAAGTAGGATCTGTATGCTAAAATGAGCTGGCTTTAAAAATACTCACCTACTTTATTGTTCCGCCCAAAGTGAATATTTATATTAATGTCTCACAGGTGAAAGGTTAGAATATCCCACCCGCCTCCGAATTCATCACGAGAACACCCATGAAGGCAAATATTGAACAAGCGATGCTAAATTAATGTGGTTATATTTTATTATTGCCTCTTATTGATTCATTCCCAAAGTCAGTTATGACTGAAGGGGCTATTATTATTATTGATTGATATTAGCTTATCATCTTTACAAAATGAGCTCGCCAAGTTTAATACTGAATCTACAAAAAGCAAACACGTTCGTTGATAATCTTTATTAATAATGTCGTTAATTTTAAATGTTCAGTGTATGTTTTCATAACATTTCTCATTGCTATTATGAACAAGTAACCCGCCAAAAGTACATGCACACCTTCATAGCTGGCAGACGCTAGAGTTGGGTTGGCCACGTCCTCAGAAGAGACCCCGCTGCCATCACAAGAATAGATATGGACCCCCTGATGGAAAGGAAAAGAGAGGCCGACCAAAAAACCACTTGGCAGACAACTGTGGAGGCCAATATGCAAAGAATAAACCAGAGCTGGGACACTGCACGAAGGATGGCCGCCGACCGAACAAAGTTGAAGCAGTTTGTTGCTGCCCTACAAGATGCCACCAGGCGTGATGGCCACTGACTGCTTAGACAGTCGGCGGTTAAGGATCAAAGAAAAAAGAAAAAGAGAACCCGCCAAAACATGACTGTTATAAGTTATGATGTACATTTTCTGCTGCATGTCTTGATGACGGCAGTAATTCTCCTGTGTTCATTTTATTTCATGTTTTTCCATTCCATTTCATGTTTTTCCATTCCATTTCATGTTTTTTCCATTCCATTTCATGTTTTTCCATTCCATTTCAACTTCATTGGATCATTGTAGTATAACTCGTCATGACCTTTTTGGGTCAGTGGTCAATGCACCACGAAAAAATTGGAAGGCGCGAGTGTTGTTTAAATTCACTTTAGCTTTCACTGAACAATGCGCACCTCTTCCGTATTTTCCCGAAAGGCTGACGGGATTTTTTCATACTTTGTCACAGGACACTTCACTTAGACAATTAATAATATCGGGATTGTAAAATGGTATTCAAAAGACACTTTTTTTCGACTTAGACACCAAGTTCATAGAGTTAAAAGTATGCTAGACAGACATAAAGGGGATGTATAGAACCCTTCACTTTGGTAGCGGGGATCTTGTTAATGATTTTTTTAGCAGTAATTATCGAGAAAAGGCACTGATTAAATACTGAATATTTGTAACTGCCATTGGAGCACAGAATCATCAAATTAGTTTTCGTGGGGTTAGAATTGGGCTCAGTTGTTTTCACTTTTCCCAGTTGGTTCTGATGGACATAAAGTTGATGTTTTAAAGTTTCCCGCCATATTGTGAGTGGTCGTAACTCTTCGCCGTTTGTCTCGGAAGTTCCAGTCGAATGTCACGTGCCATCAGCTCAAGTTGTTTTCATGTCTTCATCTCCTTCATGTATGCCTCCAGCTCTCTTCTCCATGTGTTCTTTGGTTTCCATTTACCTCTCTTACCCTGGGGGTTCCAGAACAAGGCCTGCCTGCTAATGCTATCAAATGGTTTTCTCAGTGTGTGCCCTATCCCCTCTGGCGTCTTCTTCTCATTTCTTGTTCAGATGGCTCTTGCCTTGTTCGTGTCATACATTTCTGTGTTATTTGTGTTTACTGTCCAATAATTCTTCACTGCATTTTCTTTTCTTTTTTTTTGTGAGCAACTATTGAAAAGCTTCTGTAGTTTGTAACTCAGGTTCCCTAAATATCTACAAGTCACTGTTCCATACATAAACACTTTACAGCAGAGTTGAGCATGAAGTTGTAAACCCAAGTCTTGTTTTGCTTATTCTACCGCAGCTATCGGGAAGAACATTGCCCCCTGTAGTTGCCACAGGAACCAAAGCTGCAAGACCACATACATGCTTTAATATAGGCTTCCTGAAAGATTACTAGCTACAGTGTGACTCCATGTTCCATATGTCATGTGGCTGATGCCACAAGTGCAGAGATCTGTTGTACCAATCCTGTACATGTGGTATATATGGTACCTCAATCTGTTGTGTCCAGTGACCGATGACTAATATTCTTCCGAATTTATCAGATTTTAATGGTGAAATCAATTTTTTTTCTCACGAGGAGCATGTTTAGCGGAACGCTACTAATGTTTCATCTACCTGTTTATATAGCTAGTCTTCCCTGCTCCCAGTAGCATCAAAACTGCAGAAATGTTGATGCTAGCTAGAGGATACAGAAATGTTGATGCTAGCTAGAGGATACAGAAATGTTGATGCTAGCTAGAGGATACAGAAATGTTGATGCTAGCTAGAGGATACAGAAATGCTGATGCTAGCTAGAGGATACAGAAATGTTGATGCTAGCTAGAGGATACAGAAATGTTGATGCTAGCTAGAGGATACAGAAATGTTGATTCTAGCTAGAGGATACAGAAATGTTGATGCAAGCTAGAGGATACAGAAATGTTGATGCTAGCTAGAGGATACTGAAATGTTGATGCAAGCTAGAAGATACAGAAATGTTGATGCAAGCTAGAGGATACAGAAATGTTGATGCTAGCTAGAGGATACAGAAATGTTGATTCTAGCTAAAGGATACAGAAATGTTGATGCAAGCTAGAGGATACAGAAATGTTGATGCTAGCTAGAGGATACAGAAATGTTGATGCTAGCTAGAGGATACAGAAATGTTGATGCAAGCTAGAGGATACAGAAATGTTGATGCTAGCTAGAGGATACAGAAATGTTGATACAAGCTAGAGGATACAGAAATGTTGATGCTAGCTAGAGGATACAGAAATGTTGATGCAAGCTAGAGGATACAGAAATGTTGATGCTAGCTAGAGGATACAGAAATGTTGATGCTAGCTAGAGGATACAGAAATGGGGATGCCAGCTAGAGGATACAGAAATGTTGATGCTAGCTAGAGGATACAGAAATGTTGATGCTAGCTAGAGGATAGAGAAATGTTGATGCTAGCTAGAGGATACAGAAATGTTGATGCAAGCTAGAGGATACAGAAATGTTGATGCTAGCTAGAGGATACAGAAATGTTGATTCTAGCTAGAGGATACAGAAATGTTGATGCAAGCTAGAGGATACAGAAATGTTGATGCTAGCTAGAGGATACAGAAATGGTGATGCAAGCTAGAGGATACAGAAATGTTGATGCTAGCTAGAGGATACAGAAATGTTGATTCTAGCTAGAGGATACAGAAATGTTGATGCAAGCTAGAGGATACAGAAATGTTGATGCTAGCTAGAGGATACAGAAATGTTGATGCTAGCTAGAGGATACAGAAATGTTGATTCTAGCTAGAGGATACAGAAATGTTGATGCTAGCTAGAGGATACAGAAATGTTGATGCCAGCTAGAGGATACAGAAATGTTGATGCCAGCTAGAGGATACAGAAATGTTGATGCCAGCTAGAGGATACAGAAATGTTGATGCTAGCTAGAGGATACAGAAATGTTGATTCTAGCTAGAGGATACAGAAATGTTGATGCTAGCTAGAGGATACAGAAATGTTGATGCTAGCTAGAGGATACAGAAATGTTGATGCCAGCTAGAGGATACAGAAATGTTGATGCCAGCTAGAGGATACAGAAATGTTGATGCAAGCTAGAGGATACAGAAATGTTGATGCTAGCTAGAGGATAGACGCTGTTGACAACCTTCCATGCGGACCATTTGTGGTGGTCGTGGGATTTTTTCTTTTTAACCCTCTTAAACCACTTTGACTATAGCTTTGAAGTTTGTTTTAACCCCCAAAGCCCTTCTGCTTTATATAGATTAGAAATTTATTCTTCCATGATGCTGTTGTTTCTTATGTTGGGGTGTTTTTGTTTAGTAATTTCAATGAACTTTTATGTTTTTACTGGAAGTTGTGAAGAGTCAGCATATACTGGTTCCACTGAACCGTTACCAAGCCCTGTCCGTTATCTACTGCTGTCATATGGCTTATGTTCTTGCACTTTTTTCATTGAACAATATGGCGTGCTTAACATCTCGTTCTTGGCACTACATTTCATTGATAATGACTCTTATGTGGTATGACCTCTTGTAAATCAACCCAAGAGCAAATAACTTTGGTTAGGGATGGAGGATGAGTCCCCCCCCCCCTCCCCAGTGTACAGTCCGTGGCAGTTAAGTTCTATCTTAACAGTGCTGTTGTATGTATGTATGTATGTATGTATGTATGTATGTATGTATGTATGTAAGTAAGTAAGTGTGGTAACAGCCCTCATTAGATTCTAATGATTCTCCTATATGCCATGTTGTATTTTATTATATCATGTCAGTACATATCAATGCATTTTCTGGAGAATAAAAGATTCTGATATGTATGTATGTATTTATGCTTGTCTGGCTGTCTGGTCTTTGATCCACCACCACTGAGCGTTAGCTCTTAGCGAATGTATGTATGTATGTCTGTCTGTATGTCTGTCTGTATGTATGTGTGCGTATGTATGTATATGTGTCCATCCATTCGTCCGCCCGCCTGTCTGTGTCTGACAGTGGGTATGTGTATATATATATATATATGTGTATATACGTACGTACACATATTACCAGGCTGCAGTTATTAATATCTTACACGCGCATGACCCTTGTGCCTGGGATAATCGCTCGGCGGATATGTAGAATACGCTCGGCACACCAACCTAGCTCACGACAGCAAGGCTAATAACAGCCAAAACAAAAACAGCAGGGATGGCTTATCAAAAGCTGTATCTCGAAGACTACGCTCACTTCAACTGCCGACCTTGAAAACTGCAGGCAACAGTGACCAGGAAGATAATAAAATTATTCACCATTATCATTACCATCATCATCATTACCACCATCACCATTACCACCAGCATTATTCCCATCATTATCATTACCATCATCATCACCATCATAATTACCATCACCATCTGTCTTACGGAAGGTTAATTGTTTTATTGGGCCTCATCTAAGTAAAGAGTGAATGTTGACAGATACACGAGAATGTATAGAAATAGCTTTCACAGGTGGTAGGTTGAGGGAAAGATATGTATCTGGAGTGAGTAGATTTCTCTCCTCCAGCCTATCCGTACAACTATACTTTGTTTATAAGATAGTCTTTGTGTCTCTATCTAAAATATGACTAGTTACTCTACACACACACACACACACAACTATGTGACAACAAGACACACAAACGTGAAAAACTAAGGATAAATGGGTATGGGTCTGACTAACCCACAAAGTTAAGTTTTCTTTGTTGTTTATTATCACTAAGCTGGTTACAACATCAAATACCCAAAAGATATCAAGAAAATCATTTACATATAGAGGAAATAAAGAAGCATGGTGCGCCTTCACCGTATAAAGGAAAACAAACCCAAAGAAATATTAACCCGAAGGTTGAAGGTTAGCACTATGTTATAGAATACCAAATCTTGGTACAATATAAGACCAAGTAAAGTAAACAAAATCAAACAACCCAATTAATAGATATTTTCCAGCAACAATAAAATCATCACACGCTCTCTCACTCATGTGGCCACCTCTCACTCTCTTACCTATTTGTATTCTTCCCGTGAGTCTGTGGTATCCCTTGGTAAATTTATTCCACGAACATAATCCCTATTTCACTGTTGATTAATGTATCACCACAGCTGTCGAGGATACAAATTGGCCCCAGTCCATTTAAAAAAAAAATAATAATAATAATGAACGCCAAATATGCTTATTCTTCGATAAATCCTGGATGCAATATAAATCGTAAAGGTTGTCTTCACTGTTCTAAAACTATCACTGTTCCTCCGATGGGGTGCACAGGGGAATATAAGTCTAGACACAGGAACTGCAACAGAATATCTTCGTTGTGACAACTCTTGCATTGTTGGGGCGGGTGGGGAAAAACAAGCTTGTTTCCCGCTCGGGCTGGAACTTCTATTTGGATATAGGGTTTACTACAAATATTGAATATTGTGAGAATCCTTGGTGTTTACCATTTAAGAGAGGGGAATACTTCTAGTATTCTGGAAAATCCCGATTGCTTCAAATGTTAAAAAATGATGATGATGGATTCAGGTATACGCCACTGTGGGGCCGTTAAAATATATCCTGGATTTGGTAAGTCCAGTAGTATAATTTATAGTCACACAATATCATCTGGCTAGTACACACTTATAAATGATATAGATCAGAAAAAGACTGCTCTCTCTCTCTCTCTCTCTCTCTCTCTCTCTCTCTATATATATATATATATATATATATATATATATATATATATATATAGAGAGAGAGAGAGAGAGAGAGAGAGATGGAGACACGAACAGTCTCTCGTCCGCTCTGTCAATCCTGACGAATTTAAAAAGATACACGGTGGCCCCGGCAACACACGGGTGTCATATCATTTAGTAGCTATTAAATTGTCGGTGTCTGTTAATTTGTCATATGGCATTCATAAAAATAATACACGCTATAATAACAAAAATTGCAAAATGAAATATAAACACGTATTCTTTCCTCCCACTGTCAGTCGTCTAACGCCTCTAAGTCCGATCTGGTTAACCGTCGTTTTTATCTCTCTCTCTCTCTCTCTCCTGGAGAGTTTAAGGGTTGCGTCCGTTCTACACTGTAAACACAAATTACGGTCTCGTCTCAGCTATGTAGCGGTCGGGTGATGTAGTCTAACATTTTAATTGAATATCTGGTTATGAAAATCGCTACGCGTTATTTTATTTTATTCGCCTTACTAACAAGAAAAATCTGAGTGAAGTATAAGTGTTTAACTTTAAATGGCTATCACCGTAAAATACTTCTAACACTTAGAACTATTTACCAGAAAATCCAGAATGAAATCTCCACGAATCACTTATAAACAATATCCAAAAGAAATGGTTTTATGACTGCGCGCTAGACTCTTCTCAAATTCTGACTGACGACTGATGGTTGGGTTTTAGAAACAGCGGTTAATATCATTAGATTCCTTTTCATCTCTAATGACGTTATTTCGCACTACTGTGTGGGACAAAAATTCAGAAGCTAGAGGTTTCAAGATAAAAGACTTCGTTTCGGTCTTCGACAGTTTCTCGTCTGGAGCGGTGACCGACATCAAAAGACTCCCTGTTCTCCTAGCGGTTTCCCTGTAGAATGTCCGTGTTCCAAGATCAAAGGATATTAGGAATTTCTAGATTTTTCCTGAGCAAACTTCAAAGGGTCTGTTCCGTCTCTCTCACATGCTGTCTTTCAAGTATTATATGATTGACAGATGAGCTCGCGTGAGTGGAACACAGTAAAATCAAAGCGTGATTTGTTTCCTGTTATGACTGACAGGTCAACAAAGATTGTAAGCATTGCGTTAGCCCGTGTTTAAAGAAAAGAGGGCGGGGACAAAAGAGTGAGCTGCAGAAGTAAAGACGGTTGGTATAATGCATGTTTTAGCTAGCAAATCAGAGAGCAGCTATAAGGTTACAATAAGCTGTCAGATTACTGTAGGCTCTTTTCCATTACACGTCACACCATCATCATCATTACCACCATCATCTTTACCATCATCATTACTACCATAATCATCATTACCATTATCATCATGATTACCATCATCGTCATTACTATCATCATTATTACCACCATCGTCATTACTACCATAATCACCATTACCATCATCATCATTATTACCATTATATCATTACCATTATCATCATCATTACCTTTATTATCATTACCTTTATTATCATTACCACCATAATCATTACCACCATCATCATTACCACCATCGTCATATTTACCACCATCATCATTACCACCATCATCATTACCACCATCGTCATCATTACCACCATCATCATTACCGCCATCTTGATTACCACCACTATCATTACCATCATCATCATTACCATCATCATCATTACCACCATCATCATCACCAACATCATCATTACCACCATAATCATTACCACCACTATCATTACCAACATCATCATTACCACCATTATCATTACCACTATCATCATTCCCACCATCATCGTTACCAACATCATCATTACCACCATCATCGTTACCACCATCATCATTACCACCATAATCATTACCACCACTATCATTACCAACACCATCATTACCACCATCATCGTTACCACCATCATCATTACCAACATCATCATTACCACCATCATCATTACCACCATCATCATTACCAACATCATCATTACCACCATCATCATTACCACCATCATCATTACCATAATCATCATTACCACCATCATCGTTACCACCATAATTTTTACGCCCATCATGACTATCACTATTTTCCTTTGCCCTCCTCACGGAGCATGGAGCCGCCACGACAGTTGGTCCCTTGTAGAAATCTTGCACCAAGCGTTCACATCCTCTAGCAGCGGTAGTTTCTCTAACAACTGGTGTTACATGATGAGGTTACCAGTCTCATACACAACCTGATGTTAGTCGCCTTGTACGACATGCTTGAGTATACAGTAGTCCTGTTCTGTCATTGTCTCTCCAGAGACCACTGTGACCTTCACAGGGCACTTGCATGTATAAACAGCTGTAAAATGTTTACTGACACCGACAGCCACTTAAACAGCAGAAGAGATAAATGATAAAGACTTTCCCCGGGGAGAAAGACTGATGCATCTGTTTACACTGGAAGGCTAATTAAAAGAGTGAGCGATGGAAAGGTCTACATAAATCTGACAACCTTCTTATATCGTTCAGTCATTTATGCAGGATAATTTATAAATGAGTCATTTTATCAGAGTAAACTCTACCTCTATAAATACGAATGTATATCCGAAGCCAAGAAATACTCTTTGAGAAATAAAAAGCGGATGAAAAAAAAAATTCAGACAAAATAGAACAAGTTATAAAAGAATTCCTGTTGTAAAGATATTAATTTGATATTCTTATTAGGCTAATAATATTTAGATTCATGCACATCAATTATAGTAAAACAATTTTTTTTACAAACAACAACAACATAAACACAGTGTAAAAAAAGAGAAAGTAAAGCATGAGAAATTGAAAAGTGTGCATAAACTTGGGGGCTTATGTAAGTCTAGATATAGTGACATGAGAAATTGAAAAGTGTGCATAAACTTAGGGGCTTATGTAAGTCATGATAAAGTGACATGAGAAATTGAAAAGTGTGCATAAACTTGGGGGCTTATGTAAGTCATGGATAAAGTGACATGAGAAATTGAAAAGTGTGCATAAACTTGGGGGCTTATGTAAGTCTAGATATAGTGACATGAGAAATTGAAAAGTGTGCATAAACTTGGGGGCTTATGTAAGTCATGGATAAAGTGACATGAGAAATTGAAAAGCGTGCATAAACTTGGGGGCTTATGTAAGTCATGGATATAGTGACATGAGAAATTGAAAAGTGTGCATAAACTTGGGGGCTTATGTAAGTCTAGATATAGTGACATGAGAAATTGAAAAGTGTGCATAAACTTGGGGGCTTATGTAAGTCATGGATAAAGTGAGATGAGAAATTGAAAAGTGTACATAAACTTGGGGGCTTATGTAAGTCTAGATATAGTGACATGAGAAATTGAAAAGTGTGCATAAACTTGGGGGCTTATGTAAGTCATGGATAAAGTGACATGAGAAATTGAAAAGCGTGCATAAACTTGGGGGCTTATGTAAGTCATGGATATAGTGACATGAGAAATTGAAAAGTGTGCATAAACTTGGGGGCTTATGTAAGACACAGATATAGTGACATGAGAAATTGAAAAGCGTGCATAAACTTGGGGGATTATGTAAGTCATGGATATAGTGACATGAGAAATTGAAAAGTGTGCATAAACTTGGGGGCTTATGTAAGACACAGATATAGTGACATGAGAAATTGAAAAGCGTGCATAAACTTGGGGGCTTATGTAAGTCATGGATATAGTGACATGAGAAATTGAAAAGTGTGCATAAACTTGGGGGCTTATGTAAGACACAGATATAGTGACATGAGAAATTGAAAAGCGTGCATAAACTTGGGGGCTTATGTAAGTCATGGATATAGTGACATGAGAAATTGAAAAGTGTGCATAAACTTGGGGGCTTATTTAAGACACAGATATAGTGGCATGAGAAATTGAAAAGTGTGCATAAACTTGGGGGCTTATGTAAGACACAGATATAGTGACATAAGAAATTGAAAAGCGTGCATAAACTTGGGGGGCTTATGTAAGACACAGATATAGTGACATGAGAAATTGAAAAGTGTGCATAAACTTGGGGGCTTATGTAAGACACCGATATAGTGACATGAGTAATTGAAAAGTGTGGTGTTTGGGGGCTTATGTAAGTCTAGATATAGTGACATGAGAAATTGAAAAGTGTGCATAAACTTGGGGGCTTATGTAAGCCATGGATAAAGTGACATGAGAAATTGAAAAGCGTGCATAAACTTGGGGGCTTATGTAAGTCATGGATATAGTGACATGAGAAATTGAAAAGTGTGCATAAACTTGGGGGCTTATGTAAGACACAGATATAGTGACATGAGAAATTGAAAAGCGTGCATAAACTTGGGGGATTATGTAAGTCATGGATATAGCGACATGAGAAATTGAAAAGTGTGCATAAACTTGGGGGCTTATGTAAGACACAGATATAGTGACATGAGAAATTGAAAAGCGTGCATAAACTTGGGGGCTTATGTAAGTCATGGATATAGTGACATGAGAAATTGAAAAGTGTGCATAAACTTGGGGGCTTATGTAAGACACAGATATAGTGACATAAGAAATTGAAAAGCGTGCATAAACTTGGGGGCTTATGTAAGTCATGGATATAGTGACATGAGAAATTGAAAAGTGTGCATAAACTTGGGGGCTTATTTAAGACACAGATATAGTGGCATGAGAAATTGAAAAGTGTGCATAAACTTGGGGGCTTATGTAAGACACAGATATAGTGACATAAGAAATTGAAAAGCGTGCATAAACTTGGGGGGCTTATGTAAGACACAGATATAGTGACATGAGAAATTGAAAAGTGTGCATAAACTTGGGGGCTTATGTAAGACACCGATATAGTGACATGAGTAATTGAAAAGTGTGGTGTTTGGGGGCTTATGTTAAGTCTAGATATAGTGACATGAGAAATTTGAAAAGTGTGCATAAACTGAGGGGGGCTTATGTAAGTCATGGATAAAGTGACATGAGAAATTGAAAAGCGTGCATAAACTTGGGGGCTTATGTAAGTCATGGATATAGTGACATGAGAAATTGAAAAGTGTGCATAAACTTGGGGGCTTATGTAAGACACAGATATAGTGACATGAGAAATTGAAAAGCGTGCATAAACTTGGGGGCTTATGTAAGTCATGGATATAGTGACATGAGAAATTGAAAAGTGTGCATAAACTTGGGGGCTTATTTAAGACACAGATATAGTGGCATGAGAAATTGAAAAGTGTGCATAAATGCTTAAGTCATGGATATAGTGACATGAGAAATTGAAAAGTGTGCATAAACTTGGGGCTTATGTAAGACACAGATATAGTGACATGAGAAATTGAAAATCAGTGCATAAACTTGGGGGCTTATGTAAGTCATGAAAAGTGTGCATAAACTTGGGGGCTTATGTAAGACACAGATATAGTGACATGAGAAATTGAAAAGCGTGCATAAACTTGGGGGGCTTATTTAAGACACAGATATAGTGACATGAGAAATTGAAAAGTGTGCATAAACTTGGGGGCTTATGTAAGACACCGATATAGTGACATGAGTAATTGAAAAGTGTGGTGTATACAGTCCTAGATACAATGTTAGAATTTAAAAAAAAACGCTCTTGGACAATATAAGCAGTGCTCAAATTTTTATTCTTCATTTGCCTTTCCACGGGGAACATTTGACCACAACTATATCATGGAGGAAATGTGCCCCAAAGCACTTTGTACGCTATGTAGATCTGGTTTCTGTAGCGCATTCTTGTACATGATGACTCGTAGCTAACATAAGAAAAACGCTGCTTTGTTGCCCCTCACGACATGCTGCAATGCTTTGTAGGACGAAACTTTGTAGGACCCCTCCATCCACATAAGAGGCCCCTAAACAAAATGCACATCATCTACCGAGAGGAGGAGGGGAAGAGGGCGCAGAAAGAAAGTAAAAAAAAAGTTGGGGGGGTGACACTCCCAACAAAAACAACGTTATTTTTCGCAAGCATAAATTTGTTCCAGATGTTGAGTGAACTATTGGCATGCAGACTCAACGAACGCACAATAACCCAGTGAGCATGTGTATATTATTATATGCGTCTGTCTTTCTGTGTGTGCATTTCCCCATCAATATTTCTCTCTACGCATGTTTTTGTCTTAATCATTCCTATTTTTTTTTTTTTTTTTTTGGTCACTTGCTTTATCTCCCAAACACTGACTCTTTCTTACTATCTCCCAAACACTGACTCTTTCTTACTATCTCCCAAACACTGACTCTTTCTTACTATCACCATTTCAATCACACTTTAACAGTGTCATATATCTTTTTCAATTTGTTGTCTCTCTCTCTTTCTCACACACGCACACACACAATCTCCTCTCTCCCACAGTTTCTTATTCCGCCTGCCTCTCTCTCTGTCAGTTAACTTAATGGAAACCAGCTATAAATTCAAAACAATGAAAGTACATTGGATCCCTGCCCACTGCAAGATACGAGAGTATATGGAAATGTGAAGGCTATCTGCCTTGCAAAAAAGGAGGAAGAAAAATGTAAACTGAAGACAGTGCTACATATATATAGATCAAATCAGTTTATAAAATAACAAAGAAACATGGCAGAAAGAACACTCTGATACTGATACTGCAGAACCGTACAGTACATTACCGAGAAGAGATCATGTGATAATTTTTAGACCAAGAAACGGCCATTGGAGACTCACATACCATCGGTTCAACAAGTTGACAATTGTACAGACAGATATGTGTCCATGTGGGCAGGACAGACAAAGAGTAGAACATATCCTGCAAGACTGTTGACTCCATGAGAGGAGCATGGTGACAGCGAGGCCTTCTTCAACCCAGTTGAGGGAGAAACTGTATGGTGATGAGAGAAACTGTATGGTGATGAGAGAAACTGTATGGTGATGAGAGAAACTGTATGGTGATGAGAGAAACTGTATGGTGATGAGAGAAACTGTATGGTGATGAGAGAAACTGTATGGTGATGAGAGAAACTGTATGGTGATGAGAGAAACTGTATGGTGATGAGAGAAACTGTATGGTGATGAGAGAAACTGTATGGTGATGAGAGAAACCTGAGGCGGACTGTCAGCTTTGTAAGAGGGTTATACGAAGTTATTTAAGAGGGAAAGACTAAGAAGAACTGTTCCTTTGTTACACTGTTTCTGTCTGTCACATTGTTTATGTCTGTCACACTGTTTTCTGTCTGTTGCACTCTTTCTATCTGTCACACTGCTTCTGTCTGTCACACAATTTCTGTCTGTCACACTCTTTCTGCCTGTCACGGTGTTTCTATCTGTTGCACTGTTTCTATCAGTGACATTGTTTTTGTCTGTCGCACCGTTTCTATCTGTCACACTGTTGCTATCTGTCATACTGTTTCTGTCTGTCGCACTGTTTCTATATGTCGCACTGTTTCTATCTGTCACACTGTTTCTGTCTGTCGCACTGTTGCTATCTGTCACACTGTTTCTATCTGTCACAATCACTCCTTCACTTATCATTTTCTCTTTCTCTGGAACGTGCCATCTTGTCCTCACTAGCGACAACTAAAATGTTCTCGCTGCTTCTATCCTCTTTCTGTCTATCCTGCACTTTTATACGTTCCAGATAACTCCCACCTAATTCTTCAGATATTACTCCACTCCCCATCTTCTCCACACTACCTCCCTCTTTCCCATGTAATCCCCGATTCCTCCGAATTCTAATCCGGGAAAAAACACATTAGTCTTCTCTACAACTAGGACATCTCCCCTGTCCCAGGTCCCATGTTCACGCTTACTCATGCCTCCCTTAAGATGCACGCAGACCAGTTTTTAAACAACCCCGTTAAATTTGTTAAGTCTACACCGGTGCATGCTGTGAATTTTAATGTTAACAAATGACAGAAGTGTACAAAACATATTTAAACGTAATGACGTCATTAACGTGAAATGTGACGTTTTACATTAATCGCGTGCTTACGTTTGGGCAGGGGCAAAGTGGATAGAATGCTTTCTCTCGAGGTAGAGTTACCAAGTTCGAAACCAAGTAGCGCCAAGCTCCAGTCTACACAGCTGTAAATGGAACCTGACTCTGTTCTTGAGTTAGGGTTGGCAAAGGCAGCGAGGAATGGAACTCGTTATAAAGCTGAGACCTAGTCTTGTGAAGTCTGTAACACTTGACTCCCCTACGACATTATCTACTATGGGACTACCTTTACCTTGGCCGACTGGCAGATTGGTTAGAGCTCTTGCTTGCCTCTCGACGCAAAGTAACCGGGTTCTAAATCCCCGTAGCGTCCCCCTCCAGTCTACCTAGCTGTAAAAAAATAGGTGCCTGACTGCTCTTGAGTTAGTGAAAGCAAAGGCAGCGAGGAAGTGAACCGGTCAATCCACCTCATAAAGCCGAAACCTATTATAGTGATGTTTCTAACACTTCACTCCTTTGCAAGTATCTACTATGGGGGGGGGGGGGGGGGGGCACCTTTACCTTTTACGCATGGGTAATGTTCAGTGATGAATCTAGTGTCCGAAAAGCCGCCGCCGGAATTAATCTTTCTGTGTGTTACATAATGGCAGGGACACAGCGTACGCCCATGTGACATACAGAACATAAGTTTGTGGCTGATGTAGTCTAGTAACGTAACTTAATAACTAAATCTAGGACCAAGCACGCAAGTATAACCTGTTTGTGTGTGTGGTTTGTGTGGAGTGTGTGTGCGCTTATGCGTTTCGTAAAAATATTCCTTCATCTGACTCAACGCATGTCATTTTTGTTTTTTTTTTTAATCTGGCGTGCGACAAGCACAAGCCAGTAACCACATGTTTATTGAAAACAATCTGCTCTTATTTCAGCGTTGTGGAGTTGGCTAAAAAAAAATTCCGACTCCGAATCCTGACAATTTAGAAGTCCGACTCCTACAGCTTTTTTACTAGTCATATGGCATACAATTTGGAGTCGTGGAGTCCGCACATTTTTTATTGACTTCGACTCCATTAAAAAACGACCGACTCCACGACTCCTACTCCCAACTCCACCCTCCAACTCTACAGCCCTGACTTATTCGCTGGTTTTTTTGTTTTTTTTTTTAAATAAAAGTTGAACACTAATTACGTGTTTCTTTTTTATTTTTAATAAGGTGAGGTGCACCCCATTCAAGCTTTACACAAGATCTGTCGATTATATTAGAGCTCATGTCCAAATATACCTTACGGTCTGGTCTGGGACAGTTCCCTCTAAGCTGTGCGCGTGTGCGCGCACACACAAGCTATGAAATCATCGGATATAAGAAATTGAACTTCGCGCACCAAAAAATGAAATTAAGAAAATGTGATAATAGTATAGCGAACGTGGTCATCCATTGAAAAATCCACGCTATCAATTTAGCGTGCACAGGTTTTTGTCGCTGCGAAACAGAAAATTACACAACTTAAAATCTATGCACACTCAGGCCATTAAATATTAGAGGGAACATTGCCTGGAGATGTTGTAATCAAGTCTCTCTACAACTTCCTATCTCCAGTACTTTTTTCTTCGTTGTTGTGATATTTTTTTCTCCATACCATGATGTCAAACGGTTTAGTATTCTCTCTTTAACATCCACGCAGTCCCGGCGATAGGCTATTTTGCGCACTAGGCAAGGCTTACTACTTGCAAATCCTCCCCCCCAAAAAAAAAAAAAAAAAAAAATAGAAAACAGTTGTTAACCACTTTTAAAAAAACTAATGTCTTGTTGAACAAATACAAAAACGAAAAGTATAAAACATAAAACTGCTAAATGTACTTTAAATTGCAAGAATAAATAATACAACACTTTTTGATTATCTTTCTCAAATTTGAAAAATCTTGTGAATTGTGATGTTAAAATTTAAGTCTCTTAAAAGTTTCAATTTAGAAGGTACATCAAAATCTCACTTTGCGTGCCTTTTACTTTACACATTTTGTCACCAGTTCCTTCAGGTCAAGTGGTGACTCTTGAAAATGTTCAGTTGATGTAGTTGCCAAGCCAACTAGTCTCATTCGCAACATAGTTGATCGTATGTACGTTTTTATAAGTTTGAGCTTTGAGAAACGGCGTTCACCACTTGTCACTGACACTAGCAGTGTGAGAAGGATCCTTAGAGCAACAGAACTATGAGGCACATTAACCAGGAGCTTTTGTTGTAGTATGAAGATAAGTACTCCTTGTGGAGACATAGACTTTGGAAGTCTTTGAGCTATAGCTTTAAGTTCACAGCATAGATCTTCAGCATTAATATCGTTGTTTCTATTGTGCATGAATGATCTTTCCAAATTCGTCTGTAGATTTTTCGTTGATACTGTATGTATCATACAGGAAGTCAAATGGGGAATTATATTGTTGTAGCTGTATGAATCTCTCTTCAACAGATTGTATTGCCATGTCTAAGACAGCATAGTTGAAACGTACTTTGAATTTCTGTTTTGGATTTTACTGTGCCTCTTCTTGGGCCTCATACGCAAACTGCCGTTTCTTTCTCCTTTTTCTAACTTGTTCTGTCTCAAAGTTTGGTACTATCTCTAGCTCCTATGCAATCACAGCAGCATCTATCAAAACCTGTTGAAAACTCTTATCACACCTGCAGCACTAAAGGTAATTCTTGGTCACTTACAATTGGCTTGCGGCTGAATTTAAATCAGATTCCTTCCTTTATAATAACAATCTTGTAAGATTGACTTCATAAAGGATGGAGTGCCATGTAACAAGGAATACCACACACTGGAACGTACCTTTTGCAACAGCAAGGGCTTTAGGTTCAATTTGGGAAGTATTTCCAGATGAACCTTTAAGGCTTGTGTTATCAAAGATCTCTATTAAAGCATCATATATTTTACCACGATGATATCTCAGTGGTTTCAAAGCATCGATCCGACTCTCTCATCTTGTTTCACTCAATGGCTTAACAGTTATGCCTAAGTCTGATACATGGCTAGTTAGAATTTGCCAACGCTGAGTCAGTACAGAGAAATAATTATAGATCTGTGATACCAAACTGAAGACACCAGTCGCTTCCAGACAACATTTACTGGCATCATTGACTACCAAGTTTAAATAGTGTGCATTGCGGGGCACAAAAAAGGCACGTGGTTGACAGTTACATTTTTACATGGGTAAAAAAAAAAAACTAATCTGAATAAAACTATGCCCCTAAAAGGTCAGTACTGTGCCCCTTAAAGGTCAGTACTGCGCCCCTCTGAGGTCTGCGCCCTATGCGGCTGCTTAGTTGGCCTAATGGTAGCACCGGCTTTGCATCTACGTTAATTCCCCATTATTGTCTAGTGTGTGTGTGTAATTCAAAGGTTGTTTCTCCCTTGTGTGTGTGTGTGTGTGTGTGTGGGGTGGAATTGGGGGGGGGGGGGGGATTAAAAGTGGAGGTGATGAGAGAGTTAGTTAGGGAGGGACAGGTTGTAAAAAGTCCAAGTCACGTAACAAACAACATATTAGTAACTAGCTGTTGTCAGTCGCAGTGACTAGGTACATGGTGATGTCACTATCACGGAATGTTAAATTCACTGTCACAGAATGTTAAATTCACTGTCATAAAATGTTTAATTAATTGTCTTAAAAATTGTATTCGTGTCCTCATTACGACCATCTGCTCATATTTTTTTAGGGGAGAGGAGGGGGAGGGGGTCAATTTTTGTGTAATTAATTCAAAAGTAGCCTCGCGACTTGGCCGGGGGCATCTGAGGGGTCAAAGAAAGAAAAGGCTTACTGCTACCTCAGACATGTAGTAAGAGGCGACTGACATGAGGCCGGTAACCTCATCACGCTACAAGAACCACCGCTGCAGTAGCATATGATTGTTTTTTTTCGTGTTTTTATTTAGCGGTTCCATTCTCCATAAAGAGCAAACAGGAAAAGGATTTCAAAATTAGTATATGATTAAGTTTATACAGCAGTGTTGATCTGTCATATTTTTAGTATATGATTAAGTTTATACAGCTGTGTTGATCTGTCATATTTTTAGTATATGATTAAGTTTATACAGCTGTGTTGATCTGTCATATTTTTAGTATATGATTAAGTTTATACAGCTGTGTTGATCTGTCATATTTTTAGTATATGATTAAGTTGATACAGCTGTGTTGATCTGTCATATTTTTAGTATATGATTAAGTTGATACAGCTGTGTTGATCTGTCATATTTTTAGTATATGATTAAGTTGATACAGCAGTGTTGATCTGTCATATTTTTAGTATATGATTAAGTTGATACAGCAGTGTTGATCTGTCATATTTTTAGTATATGATTAAGTTGATACAGCAGTGTTGATCTGTCATATTTTTAGTATATGATTAAGTTGATACAGCAGTGTTGATCTGTCATATTTTTTGTGATTAGAATAGTCCCATTTTTAGTATACTATTAAGTTTAGGTACAGCAGTGTAACAAAAAGTGCATAATTTTTTAGATATGAGTTTATATGCAGCAATAGCTGCTCCTGACTCCATGTCATAGATTTTAGTACATTCATTAACTTTAGTAACAGCAGTGTTGATACCTTCTAATTCGTTTAGTATATGATTAAGTATCGCTGTTGAATCTGGGATTATTTATATACTTCTTTTAACTGGAAGATTTACTTCCCTTTTAGGGGCTCTTGCAGCAATTAGAGAAAATGATCTAAAAAAAATTATTGCTTTATCTACACTAAGACAACTTGGAGTTATAGTTTATAGTCTTGGGTTAAATAGACCTGAATATTCTTTATTTCATCTTTATTCACACGCTATGTTTAAAGCATTACTTTTTTTAATTGCCGGACTTATAGTGTATCGAGGTTTGTGCTTCAAGATATGCGTATACTACTAGAGGGAGTTATATTGGTCAACCCACAATTGTCTATTTTCTTCTTTTATTTATGTTTAGTAGGCCTTCCATTTTTTTAGAGGATTTTATTCTAAGCATAGAATTATATTATTAGGACCTCATAATAGAACAATAAATTTAATAAGATGATTAATAATCATAGTTGGCGCATTATGTACTAGTTTATACAATATTCGCATGGTTAAAATTTTAGTAATTTCTCCAATTATAATACATACAAATATTTTGAAAATTAATCAAATTTATTTATATTTACCTTTAATTGGACTAGCCCTTATAGCTGCATTATTAGGTAAATGTTATTACTACTTAGATCCTAGGAATTGAATTTGTTTATCATTATCTCCTATATTTATTTCTTCAGTAGTTAATTATATTAGTATTTGATTAAGTTTATACAGCCGTGTTGATCTGTCATCTTTTTAGTATTTGACAAAGTGTTATATCAGCAGTTTTTTGATCTGTCATATTTTAGTATTTTGATTAAGTTTATAGCAGCAGTGTTTGAATCTGTCATATTTTTAGTATATGTTACAGCAGTGTTGATCTGTCATATTTTTAGTATTTGATTAAGTTTATACAGCAGTGTTGATCTGTCATAATTTTAGTATATGTTACAGCAGTGTTGATCTGTCATATTTTTAGTATTTGATTAAGTTTATACAGCAGTGTTGATCTGTCATATTTTTAGTATTTGATTAAGTTTATACAGCAGTGTTGATCTGTCATAATTTTAGTATATGATTAAGTTTATACAGCAGTGTTGATCTGTCATATTTTTAGTATATGATTAAGTTTATACAGCAGTGTTGATCTGTCATATTTTTAGTATTTGATTAAGTTTATACAGCAGTGTTGATCTGTCATATTTTTAGTATTTGATTAAGTTTATACAGCAGTGTTGATCTGTCATGTTTTTAGTATTTGATTACGTTTATATAGCAGTGTTGATCTGTCATAATTTTAGTATATGATTAAGTTTATACAGCAGTGTTGATCTGTCATTTTTTTAGTATTTGATTAAGTTTATACAGCAGTGTTGATCTGTCATAATTTTAGTATTTGATTAAGTTTATACAGCAGTGTTGATCTGTCATAATTTTAGTATTTGATTAAGTTTATACAGCAGTGTTGATCTGTCATATTTTTGGTATATGATTAAGTTTATACAGCAGTGTTGGTTCGTCATATTTTTTAGTATGAAAGGTCAAAAGCAGTTTAATTTATAACAAAACAAACAAAACACATGCTTACAATACTACCTATAAACACTCATCTCATCTCATAATCGGAACCTCTTCTACCCCGTGAAACGAGGTGTAGAGGGGACCCAAGTGCACAAGGCCCATGGGCAGGACATGTAATCGAAGTGACTTGGCAAACAGGTGATTAGCCCGTTGTGCACCTATAAACACACCAATTAATACACACGGGCGCGCGCACAAATACGACTTGTTTCTATCAGATACTGACGTCATTTCTCATACAACTCCATTCTCATTCTCTCTCTGATGCAGTGAGGTCAGTAGGTAGCTGTATAATTATAGTTTGCTGCCTTATGTATTGGGTATTGTCTTTTCCATTACTAGTAAAACATATAATGAATGCCATTCGTGCCCCGTTTTGTGTACTTCGCGAAGATCAGCGGCAGTCAACCCAGGAAATGTGGGAATCTACTTTAGAGACACTAGACTGTCTAAATATCTACCTTGCTAAAATCATATCTGTTTTAAAGTTTCGAAGTATTTGTAATTTAGAATATATGCAGCCGACATGTAACTTTCATCTCTGCCAAACGATCTGATTTCTGTAATTCTATCGACAGAGTGGTTGGTGGACAATTCAAACAAAATTATATTTTTTCTGAATTGTAACTTTACTTATTAAAAAAAAAAAAAAAATAAAGATCGCGTTCCTATCTTATGCAGTTCACGAACGAAGTAAATTTTAGTATGCTAGATCGTGGGTTTTCAATCGGAAGGTGGAAAAAGTAACTTAAGTCTGAGTTGAAATCGTGAGCTCCAGTTTCTCCAGCTTGGCTTGCATAGTACCGTCCCATTTGATCCCAAGCTAGGAGTGAGAAGCGCGTGGCTCACTGTGCATCCAACGGTGTTCTCCAACTATGCAGAGCTAAATACTGTGCTCTGGTTCTGCGCTGCCCCAAGGAATTGTCACGTCCTGCACAGAGCCACGTCTCAGCTCCCCCTGCCAATCACTGGGTCCATAGTGAGAACCTCCTGCATGCAGTCAACAAGGTCAAAGCCAAAGAATCACGTCTGGGACTCAAGTGACTTCTCCAAGCTTAATGTGTAATGCTGGGTTCTCAAGTGTCACCACAGGGGGAATCCCTAGAAATGTGTGGATGATTTCAAGAGTCAATGGGGGTGTAATTAGCCTCACAGACAGATGTTCTCTTCCACATGTGTATACTGTAGCATTGTGCATAGCTGGTGGTCATATAAGGATGACTCCAGATATGCCTCCAATTATAAATTGACATATTTTCTTCCCCTAATGAGTAATACATGTCGACGCCTGTGCCACTATATATGTATGTATGCGTGTGTGTGTGTGTGTGTGTGTGTGAGAGAGAGAGAGCATGTATGGGTGTACATGTTTGCTTGTTTGAGTGTATATTATTCATGCCTGGTTAAAAATAATGAAACCACCAAAGTAACACCCCTATACCCACTCACACCACATGGACATCGCCTCTGCACGTTCAGTTGTTGCACTTTTCAGGTCAGGCATTTGCACGTGCACGCCAGCGAGTGACTCACCACCACACTGACCTCGGCAACCCCCTCAGCTTGATTCCCTTTTCCCGCCAGTGACGTGATCTTCCCGTCCCATCGTCTGTGTCCCAGTTTTATGCGCGCTTGGGACCTGTTTGTGTTTGTTTATCATAGGTTTTTTTTTCCCCTGCCATTTTGTTCTCTCTGATTTCATCCTCTTTATATACCTCTCTCTCTTGCTGTCACTTTGTTTGTGTTTGTGTTTCTTCATATCTCAAAGCGAGTCTTTTTCTTTCATCACTTTTTCTTTTTGTATAGCTCACTCTAACATTCTATCTTCTGTAGCCTTTCTGTGCCATGTCTTACTCTATGTTTTTCTCACTCACTTCCGCAATCCAGATTATCATTTATATCCTTCACTCTTCTTTGGCTTTTTGTTGGTCTTACGTGATAATGTCCTAACAGTGCATATATTGTCATGATAATGTCCTAACAGTGGATATACTGTCATGATAATGTCCAAACAGTGGATATACTGTCATGATAATGTCCTAACAGTGAATATACTGTCATGATAATGTCCTAACAGTGCATATACTGTCATGATAATGTCCTAACAGTGGATATACTGTCATGATAATGTCAAAACAGTGGATACACTGTCATGATAATGTCCAAACAGTGGATATACTGTCATGATAATGTCCAAACAGTGGATATACTGTCATGATAATGTCCTAACAGTGCATATACTGTCATGATAATGTCGTAACAGTGGATATACTGTCATGATAATGTCGTAACAGTGGATATACTGTCATGATAATGTCCTAACAGTGGATATACTGTCATGATAATGTCCTAACAGTGCATATACTGTCATGATAATGTCCTAACAGTGGATATACTGTCATGATAATGTCCTAACAGTGGATATACTGTCATGATAATGTCCTAACAGTGGATATACTGTCATGATAATGTCCTAACAGTGGATATACTGTCATGATAATGTCCTAACAGTGGATATACTGTCATGATAATGTCCTAACAGTGGATATACTGTCATAATGATCATTTTCCTTTTCGTTTCTTATGGAGCATTGAGCCACTGTTGTAGCTGGTGTCATTGCAAGAAGCATGTACGAAGAATTAATATGTTCATGCAGCGGTAGTTTACGCAACAATTTGTTGTATGTATTGAGGTTGCCAGCCCCATGTACAACTTCATATTAGTCGTCTCGTGCTACATGCTGAGGGAGATGTTGTCCTATTCTTGATTTGCCTCATCAAAGCCAACTTGACGTACTTCTCGCTAACGCATTTATGGTTCCTGTTGACTCAGGATGTAATCCTAGATGTAGTAAGGGGTTGTATGCTTGTGGTACTTCTTACTCAAGGTGCTGTCTATGCCAGTTTTCTTTGAAGCTGCTTTTTGATTATTGCGTTAATCTCTTCATTAAAGTGTGTTGTCCTTAGTTTGAATTGGGCTTCTTCTATCTTTGTTATGAGTATATGAGGAAAACTGCCGTAAGACGGGGGTAAAACGATTGAATAGAAAAAAAAATACAAAAACACACAAATAGTAATACGTCTTACAAAGAGAAAGGACAAGAAAAACGTACGTTGCGGCCACAAGGCCTTCGTCAGGGACAGACAAACAAGAGACAGAAGGGAAAGAAAATGAGAATTAAGTAGAGAACATGAAACTATAAAAATAAGAGAAAAAAAACACTTCCTTATGTCCAGTCACATGGTGGAGCACAGATGGCTGCCAGTACCGTTCCTCTATCTTTGACAAAGCTATGTGCCACCTCATTTCCATTTATCTAGCAGTGGGCAGGAATTCACTTTACTTTCGCTTTATTGAATTTATGACTGGATGCTAATAAAGTTTCTGAGTTTCTGGTCACCCCCACCTCCCGATATTGGACCTAGTATAATCTGTAATACTTTACACTCCTACGGCAGTATCTGATATGGGACTGCCTTTTTTAGGGTAGTTATAACTGATAGGGGATTAGTGAAGAATATCATATGGTATTATCTCTGTGTACCAGTTCATAGTTGTAGCTGTTGTTAGTGCATTTGTCCCAGCTTTGAAGTTGCTTGAAAATTCTCTAGTGGCGCCTGAGATATACATTTTACGTCCGACCATTAGTTGCGACCACCGTTAAATAGCATGTTTATGCAAACTCTTTGTTATGGGATGTCAATCATGATCAGTATCTAAAGCTCGGGAGAGGAAATAGCACAGCAAATGATATGAGCTGCTGATAGATAGATAGATAGATAGATAGATAGATAGATAGATAGATAGATAGATAGATAGATAGATAGATAGATAGATAGATAGATAGATAGATAGATAGATAGATAGATAGATAGATAGATAGATAGATAGATAGATAGATAGATAGATAGATAGATAGATAGATAGATAGATATACAGAGCGACAGACAGACAGACAGACAGACAGACAGACAGACAGATAGATAGATAGATAGATAGATAGATAGATAGATAGATAGATAGATAGATAGATAGATAGATAGATAGATAGATAGATAGATAGATAGATAGATAGAATAGAGCTGTAGGCGTATATATGTGGGTCTGCATGTGTATGTGTGTGGGTCTATGGTAGCCTGTGTATGGATCTATAGGTGTATATATGTGGGTCTGTAGGTCCATATGTGGGTCTGGACGTGATATATTTGGATTTGTAGGTGTGCCTGTGTAGGTCCATATGTGTGGATCTGTGGTTGGATATATGTGGGTCTGCAGGAGCATTTGTGTGGATCTATGGTATATTTGTGTGGGTCTGTAGGTGCATAAGTGTGGGTCTGTATGTATATATGTAAAGCTTCATAGATATACTGATATACAGGTGAGTATGTTGGTTCTTATTTTGTGTAGGTATCTGTGAAAGATACATAGAGAGCCAGAGAGAGAGAGAGAGAGAGAGAGAGAGAGAGAGAAGTTAACAGACTATCGGTGAGAAAGTGTTCAGCGTCACTACTTCAGCCATCACCTGCGATCAATAAATTTACTTCGCATAAAAATCGAATATCACGTTCAGGTTACCCATAAATGATCCGCCTCCACGCAACCTCCCTAGACTTCTTCGTTCTCGTCAAGCATATGTTCTTTTAATTTTCATTTCCCCCCCCCCCCCCCCCCCCCCCCCCCCCCTTACCCCACCTTTTCTCATCATTTCAAATCTCACAATCTCCAATAGCAACTCTTTTCCTTCCTCCTGAAGCAAGTGGCTTGCGATAAATCTCAAAACTCTTCCGACCAGGAAATGCAACAAAACTTGAGGTAAAATAACATTTATACAAACCGTGTGTACACCCCGTTCTCCGTAACTATTCATGCATTCCTTCTAGTTATGTATTCCCGGGCATTCAAAACTCGGAACAGCCAGCACCATATTAACCTTTCTGTCGAAGTGACGGAACGAAACAGTGAAGGCAATATGAAGCTTATGATGTTTTCGAGGACAGGATGGAGTGAATGAGGTTACTGAAAGAGAGAACGGGCGCTGGACGGACTGGTACCGCAACGAGATGGAAGGGGAAAGGATTGGAAGAAAAAAAAATCGGTGAGCAATACTGACTAAAAATAGCAACAAGCAACTATGTTTGTGAACTCAACATCGCGTTCTCTGAATCAAGTCAGCGGGGTACGACAGTGGCAGGCGTAGACAAGCTGGCAGATTGGTGGGTTGCTCTGCTGAGTATATGTAACCCACCCATTCATCATTTATGTTTTTTCTTTTGCCCAAACTCTCGCGGAGATTTGAGAGTTCTCGTTGAAGATAGCGCAACGGTTCACATCTTTCTGAGTTACGTCCCCGTGTTTTGTCGGTACGATACCGCCGTTTCTTGGTTGCAGCTCTTATCTCGGTCTCTGAGTATTCCTATTTAGGGGTGGTTTATTTTTTTCTCTAATCTGTCCTCCTATGCCAAGCCTTATTTATTAGTGATCATAATTTATAGCGCATATACACCGTATGTTTGCGACTGTACACGTTATGTTAGTTCCTACAGTGCATTCTTTTACTGGGTGTCAGCATGTGGTCTACCTACACACGTACCTACCTCCCTACCTACCTATAATCCCAGGGCCGGATTAAGGCCAACTGATCCCTAAGCACGGCTCAACAATGCGGCCCCCCTCGGCCCTTCCATTGTGTAACTGACAATACATTAATACTCAATAAGTGCTGAATGTGAAATAAGAGACTGAAAATTCAGTTTTGTTCCAAGCCAGGGCCTATAACTATACTAAATATAATCTTTTTTAAAATTTTATTCATTTAACACTAAATAGCAGTTAGCAATATAAGCAAATTATTTTCTTATATCTATGGCAACAGAAAAATGCAAATTTTCAACACTTTTTTATTTATTTTGTAAAAAAAAATAATTTTTAAGTGAAAAATGCAAATACACAAATTTATTTAACATGATTCTATTGACATAAATGTAGGTAAATTTTTGAAAAAATATATTCTAGTGAAGAAATATCATTATTTGTACGAAACAAAACATCTTTAATTCCATTGCTTTCTAACCTTGAGGATACATAGCATTTCATCATTACACGGATCAAAATGTGCAAAATAGTGTTTATTGTTGCCTACTTATAACTTTATTTATACTTTAACAAGTTTTCTCCTACTTTTTTTAATTGAAAAGTCTTTGATCAAGTCCTCAAAACTAATCTGACGTAACAAATCTGCTTCTATACATAGCAGAGACAAGGCATCCAGCCTGTCTTGTCACATAGTTGTTCTGTTGGGATTTTTAATATGCTTCAACTGAGAAAATGAACGCTCAGCTGTGCAATTTGTGACCATTAATGTTAAAACTATACGCAAGCCCATGCCTACATTTGGAAACGCACACTCAATGTTGTCTTCTACAATTATTTTATAAAGTTCAGCATGACTGAATCTTGTTTGTTCAATGTTTGTTGCACTGAACGTATGGCGCACATATGAGTGAAACTGCTGAAGCTCAGCAGAGAAATTAGTGTTCAAGTCCTCTGGGTAAGCATCAATTAGCTTTTGACAACACTGAGAATACCTTTCAGTTTCAGTAGATGATGAAGTGACATTATTTGGCGCATCACTTAGAAAAGAAAATCTGTCCGCTATTTCTTTGTACACCTCTCCTCTTCTTCTCATCTGAGATTCTAGTTTGTCAACAATTGTGTAAAAAGTGGTGATACGAAATTTATCTCTGGCATTCAGATATACTTCTGGTGCATCTCCGTCATTGGGTACCTTCTTTCTGATACGTTTACGACTTTGAGCTGCATTATAATCAACATCTGGTAGTATTTCCATTTGCAATTGCTTCAAATCTTTCAAAGTCATCTCTTGAACTGCTCAGTTGGTCAGCTAATGACCCATACAGATCTGCACATGTTTTTAAGTTCACATCCTCATTTTGCAGACCTTGACTTGCTCTCTGAAAATTGTGCAAAATCTCATGCGAAAGGCTCAACATAAAAACACATTCTAGCTCTTGCATCTTATTTGCAATATTGTCTGCTTCTCTTCTAGTGTCTACCTTTTGTGATTGGTCTTCAGCTAGACATTCTAAAGCTTCCAAAATCTTAAAGAAAGACTTCAGAATTGCTGCTGTTGCCATAGAATGTGCCTCCAATCTGGTATCAGAGAGGGATTTTTAACACACATTCATTTCCAAAACAAACTTTAAGAATTTCCCACCGGCTGGTTGAGGCTGAAAAAAAATGTATAGAGCATTTGCACTGTAGAGAAGAAATTAACTGCCACTTGATAGCAGTCAACAGCACTTCGGCCTACCAGATTTTGTGAATGGGCTGCACAGGGCACATACAAGGGGCTTGACATAAGTCTTGGGCCTGACCATGAAGGACATGTCACAGAGAGCTGAAATTTTGTATAGTGTTTATTCCTTTTCAATATAGGGCACGGTCTGAATTGACACACTTCTGCCATCTCTGCTTGACCTTGAAAAGACCTTGGGAGTAAAACACCCTATTTTTCAAACTAAACCAGTCATCACATGCCAGTATAACTTCTTCATCGCTGTCAAAATTATTTCCTTTTAGCAGTTTTTTTTTTAAGATTTGGGAATAGAAAAAAGTCTGATGGAGCCAAATCTGGAGAATATGGTGGGTGTGGAAGAATTTCAATATTCAAATCGTTGGCTGCTGTCGTAAATTTATTTTGAGAGAAAGAGTCTAGAAATAGTAGTCCGGTTTAGAGTGTAGAATGATGATGAAAACTCAGTGATAGAAATGTATAGATTAAATATGATGCTCCACCGAGTGCTGGAGGAGAGTAAAGACAGACTTATTTACGACAAATCGCTTCTCTCAATCTTCTCTTTCACTCTCCTGGTCAAACAATTATTTGCCAGTTTTCCAGACACACGTCTGCGCTCACACCGATTTGTTGCTTCGAACACTCAGACGACGTGGATACAGCTATATTAAACAAATAGGGAATGTTTGGGCTTTTGGGTATTCCAACACAGTCCGATATAAGTTTATGATGTTTATTTACCGTAAAGATCAAATCACAAAAAAAAAAACAATATCAAGTGTTACATAAAATTATCATAAGTACAGAAAAATGCAAATATCAAGGTAGGGAGGGGGTGAAGAAGATTGGTATCGACTAAGCCCTTCCCGCTTGTATTAGACAAAGATAAACCCAGTCTCAAGATAGATAGTTATCAGGAGCATAGGAAATGTAACCCAACAGTGAATTTAATTACTCTGAAAGAGGTGTTACAATATTAGTTATGGTGGTAGACAAAAAAATACTGTTATCCCAATGGTGTCTTCCCTTTACTAAGCAAAGAAAAAAAAGGGGGGGGGGAAATGAAACAGAGTTAACAAATTATCCCACTAAAGGAACAATGCCGGGTATACAGAAAACGTATTACCCGGTAGGCAAGTTAACAAATGGTTTGTTGCAAAAAAATTAAATCTCCTGTCATTCATACACACTGTGCGGATCCACACTCATATACACCACACACTTACCGAGTTGCAGCATCAGTCAATCCATAGAATGATAAACATACTGATTAAACGTGTAACTGTCCAGTCCTTCTATGTCCCGCCCCAGATAATGCGAGGTTGCACTGAGAGCAAATATTCCCGCTTATCGCCGGACTTGAAGTTCTAAGAGTTCTTGTGTTTTATTATATAAAAGGAGTCTATGGGATGGCACTGACACAATTCAACACAGGGGTGAAAATGAGGTGATGGCAATATTCCTTCACTGCGTGATGACAGCATCTGACCGGTAAAGTTTTTTTAATCCAGTGAGGAAAAACTAGGCTCAGTCACAGTCAGGTAATTCGGTAATCTCTCACAATAGAGCAGTATATAAACTATCGCTACTGGCACTGTTCATCTTCCAGTTTATCTTACAGATTGTAAGTTAAATTTGATGATAATAATCAAATGATCTTGGGTAGGCTTTCTTTCATGTAATTATGTTAGCTAGGCCGCACCGGACCACCACAAGATTTACTTTAAAAAAATGTCTCATCAAACTGTCTGGAAGTTTAAGAACCGAGTATGGAAACTCTGAAAGATTTCGTTATTGCTGGGATTGCAAAAGGTGATCAATCTAGAGAAAAAGATAGAAAACCCATGACAACATAATCATACTTTAAAAATCAAATAATCTTCTAAGCGCGCGATAAATTTCCCGTTCAGACTATTATATATATACGCTCGCGTATTTAATTATGTATTTAATAAACACTGCGCAAGTTCTAGTGGTTAAATCACACATCTATAAATATAGGACTTAACTAAATTTATTAATTATAAATTCCTTCGCGACTTTAAAAGTTAATTTAAGCATTGACATCTATTATCTTTTGGAAATAATATAGCAGGTATATCATTACATTTACAACTGGAACTATTGAGACGGTTTAATTTAATAGGTTTAAATTAACACAAAATCCAATGAAATATAATGAATGAACTCGACCACTGATCACTTTACACAATATATATATTACTGCTTTGCACAGAAATAGAATTCACTGCAAATAAAATGAAAATCCATGGGATAATCTAGCAAGATTTCAAATATCGCTAGTACTTCTATCAAGTTCTGGCCAGCGAATGATGAAGTGTATTTCTACGTGATCTGTATATCTACAACTGGAATGCAAGATGAGTGGGACATGAGAACTTTGACAGCTTTTTTGATCTCATGAACTTTGGCGGATCTGACCGCCAAATCCAAAGAGAGAAGCCGCCCCTGGCCTCTCGTATCTTCGCTCGCTGATTGCGTCAGCTTTCAACGTTCGCTCTGGCTGCGATCGGTTTCGTGCTTAACACCGAGATGCGAAATCGTTTCAGGGACCACTACTGTCTTTGATAGCATGCCGCCCGTCCTTCCCGCGATCTCCACCAGTGTCTTTCTTCTAATCGCTCTGGTCCATCTTGCGAGCGGTTGAGTTCGCGCGGAGATGATAAATACCAGCGAGAAACTAGCTTCACTGCTCGGGGATCATCTCAGTGTCTTTGATCTCGTGCCGCATACTAAGTGAGTCCCGGTGGAATCGATTCGCTCTGGCGAGACGAAAAGTTACAACAAATGTTCAGGGGTTCTAATGTTATGAAAAGCTAAAAGTCCCTTTAATCATCCATCATATCAGGGAAAATTCACTTGTCGAACTAGACGTACGTCACAATCGTCCCCACTTTTAGACATGAAACCATTTTTCATGTTTCATTTTTTTTTTTGACAATGGAGGTGACCTGATTGGTGATTTTAGGATGAGTGGTATCTTCAGTTTGCTCTTCTTCCTCTGTAGACCAGTTTCTACTCAGGAAATCAGCCCCGACATTCTGTCTTCCCGGAATATATTCCACTTTGAAAGAATAAACGCTTAAAAGAAGCGCCCAACGCATGATCCTTGCGTTAAATTCTTTATTGGCACCCAGAAATGCTAACGGAGCGTGGTCTGTTTGCACCGTGAAAGATGTGCCATAGAGAAACTCATGATGGCGTCTGATACCGTCAATCAGAGCGAGACATTCTCTTTCGACTACGCTGTAGTTCCGTTCAGCTTTATTTAATTTCCGACTGCCATAGGCAACTGGAAATAGCATGTTTGGGTCACTGTCATCGGCTTGAAGCAGTGTTGACCCGATGCCCTGACCTGACGCGTCGACCCGTAATACAAAAGGTTTGTTGAGGTCAGGCAACCTCAAAATGGGGTATGCAGACAACTGTCCTTTAAAAGTGCTGTACGCGTGTTCGCACTTTTGATCCCATATGACCTTATCAGGACAACCTTTCTTTGTGAGGTCAGTCAGAGGTGCTGTCAGTCCGTTGAAGTTCTGGATGTATTTCTGATAATATGCACATAATGATAGGAAGGAACGTACGTCTTTCTTCGTTCGGGGTCTTTGGCTGCAGCTATTTTCTCCACGTTCTTCTTAATAGGCCAACTGCATCCGTGAGAAATAGTATGCCCCAGGAAGTCTAACTGTTCAAACCCGATGAGACATTTGCTAGGTCTGGCTGTGAGACCCGTTTCCTGTAGTCTCCTGAGGAGCATAGCAACCGTCGCAATATGTTCTTCATAGGTTTCCGATGCAATTAATATGTCATCCATAAAATTATGGATATGGGGACTTTGCAAAGGTTCTAGAAGTTTCCTCATCATCCTGGTGAACACTCCTGGTGCGTTATGCAATCCGAACGGCATCACATTAAATGTGTAATGTCCTTCACTAGTGCTGAAAGCTAACAAAGGTTTAATTTCCTCCTTGACTGGTATCTGATAATAACCTTTACTGAGGTCAATCTTGGAGAAAATCTTTGCTTTGCTGAGCTTGGTGAACAACTCAGAAACAGTTTGGAGAGGTTCGGGCTGGAATTCCGTTACAGCGTTTAGCAGCCGGTAATCTATACACAGCCGAACTTCCTTATTGGGCTTCTGTAACAGCACTACACTGGAACTGTAAGGAGATGTAGACTCACTGATAATTCCTGCTTGGCGCAGCTTGTCTATTTCTCCGCGAAGTGCATCAGCTTTAGCGTACGGTATGGGGTAAACTCTGGTTCGAACAGGGGTCTCGTTTGTTAATTTCATATCAAATTCGATGAGATTTGTTCGACCAGGTACATCCGTTAAGACTGAACTGTACTGTTTTAGTAGCGCCCTGGTTTCTGTTTGTTGTTCTAGTGAGAGATTGTCGCCGAACTTGACATCTTTAAAGGATTCTGTGGGTTGCAATGGATACTCCATGCAACCATCATCATCTTCCTCGTCTTCCGTTGCTATGGCGACGGCCAGGAGATGCTCGGAGGATGGCACCGGTCTTTCCAAATATTTCTTAAGCAGATTTACGTGGAAGACCTCCTTTCCTTTGATGGAGATCTTGTAATTGGTACGTGAGATCTTTTTAAGGACGGTAAACGGCCCTTGCCATCCGATGCGAAGTTTATTGCTTCCGGTTGGAAGTAGCAACAAAACTTTCTCCCCTGGTTGTAGTTCTCTCTCTTTTGCAGCTTTGTTGTATCTTTTAGTAATTTTAGCGCGGGCTTTCTTAAGGTTGGTAGTAGCTAGATCCCATCCTAGCTTTAGCCTTTCCTTGAGCTCAGATACATACTTGCTTGCAGAGACGACTGTCTCGTCAGCCTTTTGGTCTGTCAGGGACCGAAGTAAGGCTTCTAGTGGCCCCTTAATAGGTCTGCCAAATAAAAGTGTAGCTGGCGCGAATCCCGTAGACGCTTGGGGTACCTCTCGGTAGGCGAATAAGGCAGCCGATATATATAGGTCCCAGTCTTCCGGTTTCTCCTGACCCAGCTTACGTAACATGGTGGTGAGGGTACCATTAAAACGTTCCACGAGCCCATTTCCGGCCGGATGGTAGGGACTTGTGTGGATATGTTTGGCCCTCAAGATCTTAAAGATCTCCTCCATTAACAGGCTACGGAATTGGGATCCATTGTCCGTCAAAACTTGTTGAGGGAATCCCAACCGTGTAAAGATTTGCACGAGGGCTTCTGCGACATGCTTGGAATCTGTGCATGTTAGCGGTATAGCTTCGGCCCACATTGTGCAAGTGTCGACTAAAGTCAGGATGAACCTGTGCTTTCTTTTAGTTCTTTCCAGGGGTCCAATGATGTCGACAGCAACCCGTTCAAATGGAGTACCCACTATTGGCATTTGCCCCATAGGTACTGGGGGTGTCAAGTGCTTTGGTGCTACCCGTTGGCACTGGGCGCAGGATTTCACGTACCTGATAATGTCAGAGTTCATTCCTGGCCACCAATAGTGGTTTTTTATTCGCTGAATAGTGGCGTTTTGTCCCATATGTCCGCTAAAGGGAAGAGAGTGCCCCATTTCTAAGATCTGGCTTCTGTACTGCGTCGGTACTAGGAGCTGGTTATTCCCCGTGTCCGGGTTGCCCGTTCTACGATACAATACGCCATCCTTAGAAAAGATGTCTCCGTTGTGTCTGGGGTCCTTAGCCATGGGCAGTTTTTTAAAGCAGAGCTCCAGAGTAGGGTCCTTTTGTTGCGCCTCCTTCAGTTCGTTCGGCAACAAATTTGGCGCAGGCTCCCTCTCCTTCTTGGCTTGCCCTCTTGTGGTTACCGCTGCCACAATCGGCTCCTTTGGTCTCCCAATAAACACATATCTACATCCCAGGATAACTGGGTAGATAGGATCATCCATAATGGCCGCTTTAATAACACCTCTGACAAAGTCAGAGTGTATTTCTACCAGTGCGATAGGCAGCATCCTGGGTGCATCACTCGTGAAAACTCCACTACGTTTGACGGTTTCCTCTGTCTCCTGACCTGGTTTGACTAGGTGTCTAGCAACAATACAACTAAAGCTTAATCCAGTGTCAAAGAGACAAGTAGTTGAGGTACCATTCAAAATTACAGTTCCTCGAGTTGAGGGTCGGTCCCCCTCAGGTTGAGAATCACTGACATTGACTCTACCTTTCGAGGCTGTATGCAAACATCCAACGCGGTTAGGCCCGGTTTGTTTGCCCTGATCAGACGTTCCTGGTGTAGGGGTCTTTCCTTTTCCTTGACCTTGGTGGCCGCGCTGCCACGTAGGCTTGGTGGGTTGATCAGAATTGTTGTTAGGGGGGTATCGGGTTTTGTAGAATTTCGATTTTTCCTGGGGAGGTCTCTGGGTATTATTTTCTCGTTGGTTATAATTCTGAGAGGAATTAGAGGAATAGGATGACTGCTCTAGATTTTGTTTACGAGATGGCTCATCTGTGGGTTTACGTTTTGTGCTGGGAAGTTCGGCCATTGCATTGGTATAGCGTTCTGCCTTATTGAGTATGTCCTCAAGCCTGACTGCGCCCTGTTCAGCCAAAAATCTACGGGTTTCGTTTGACAAAGTTGACTTTATCTGTTCCACAAGAACAAGTTCAAGTAGTCCCTCATATGTAAGAGGTAGGTCAGATAATTCAATGCACTTTGTCAAATAGCCCGTGAGACGTGAAGAGAACTGCGGGAATGTTTCCGTGCTCTCTTTCCGGCTGTTTCTGAACATTTGCAGAAATTTTCGGGCGGTCATCTCAAACCGCTCTAGCAAGGCCTTTTTCAGCATGTCGTAATCATGTTGGTTGGTTCCCAGCTTTGTATATACGTCATAAGCAGTACTTTTCAGTGACGTTGAGAGTTTAAGTGCCCAGCGGGAACTCTCCAACCCATACAGATTTGCGAGCCTCTCGAATTTTTCTAGATAGCTGTCAATTTTCTCATTGGGACTAGGAAAAGACTCTAAAGCAAAAGACATCGCAGTTAATTGGGCAGACTGAGTGCTGGAGAGATCCATTGACTGAGACTGGGGCGAAGACGGCTCTCCGTTATTCGAAGTAGAGGCGCCCCGACTCTCTAAAGCCTTAAGCGCCAGTTCATGTTGTCTTTCTCGCTCTCTCTCTCTTTCCCTGCGGGCGTCCATCTCTGCCTCAATTTTCTTCTGCTCCAATTGACGATCGTCCGCTTCTTTCTTCCTAGCTTCTGCCCGCTCTTCCGCTTCCTTTTTCTCTTTTTCTCTCTCTCTGTTGGTCCGCGTCATATCTTTCAAGTTCTTTGTTGACAAACAGGTTCGCGGCTTCTCCTTCTAATCCTGAGTCCTTCGCCTCCTGTCTCAAAATGGATCTTATCCTAATTCTCTCTGCCATACCAAAGAACTGGATGCTTCTAAGACTAGAGAATAGTAAGATGGAACAAGAAGGGGAAGAAACTCGGAACCGCTACGAGAAAAACCAAAGTAAAAATTTACTTGAGTTACCTCCTACCTTAAATGCGTTAACTTATCGCTGCTATTATTGTCACTTAAGACTCTTAACGCAAGCGACTATGCCACTAAACTGGTAAGTTACACTAGAAAAGAATCTACTCTTACTAACAGTAGAGAAAAATTTATATTAAAACAATTTAAAGAAAAAAAAAATTTTTTTCCTGAAATTTTAATTCTCCACTACAAAAAACTCCCCCTGAAGTCAATTATATGAGAAGAGACGATGTTAACTAGACTTAAAAAGTCAGAACAAGGCGTCTTTAGCTAAGCTCAACTCTTTTAACTTCAAAAACCCTTTAGTGACTGTAAAACAATCACGCAATCCCAGCAAATCTTATAAAGAAAAATGTAATGTTTCTCTGCCAGAGAATAATTTAAATAACAACTATTTTTGTTTATCCGTACTTTCTACTGCTGTGGAAAGAAAACAACCTGTAAATATGCTGTGTGGACGACCCAAATACTAAAAAAGCGTTGTCTAGGGGTGTAATTACTTATTTATTTATTTCCCTAAATCACAAAGACAGATCACTCACACTCTATCTAGTTAGACCCAGACTTAGATCAGACTCAAATATCTTTATCCCGGCTATGCGAATGCCTCAAATGTAGCTCAAGATGCAGAACCAGCCCACAAATATGTGTGCATCAAATGTATCTCAAAATTATCCCGGACGAGCCCCCAAATATTGTCGTAAATTTATTTTGAGAGAAAGAGTCTAGAAATAGTAGTCCGGTTTAGAGTGTAGAATGATGATGAAAACTCAGTGATAGAAATGTATAGATTAAATATGATGCTCCACCGAGTGCTGGAGGAGAGTAAAGACAGACTTATTTACGACAAATCGCTTCTCTCAATCTTCTCTTCCACTCTCCTGGTCAAACAATTATTTGCCAGTTTTCCAGACACACGTCTGCGCTCACACCGATTTGTTGCTTCAAACACTCAGACGACGTGGATACAGCTATATTAAACAAATAGGGAATGTTTGGGCTTTTGGGTATTCCAACACAGTCCGATATAAGTTTATGATGTTTATTTACCGTAAAGATCAAATCACAAAAAAACAATATCAAGTGTTACATAAAATTATCATAAGTACAGAAAAAAATGCAAATATCAAGGTAGGGAGGGGGTGAAGAAGATTGGTATCGACTAAGCCCTTCCCGCTTGTATTAGACAAAGATAAACCCAGTCTCAAGATAGATAGTTATCAGGAGCATAGGAAATGTAACCCAACAGTGAATTTAATTACTCTGAAAGAGGTGTTACAATATTAGTTATGGTGGTAGACAAAAAAATACTGTTATCCCAATGGTGTCTTCCCTTTACTAAGCAAAGAAAAAAGGGGGGGATGAAACAGAGTTAACAAATTATCCCACTAAAGGAACAATGCCGGGTATACAGAAAACGTATTACCCGGTAGGCAAGTTAACAAATGGTTTGTTGCAAAAAAAATTAAATCTCCTGTCATTCATACACACTGTGCGGATCCACACTCATATACACCACACACTTACCGAGTTGCAGCATCAGTCAATCCATAGAATGATAAACATACTGATTAAACTCTTGACACGTGTAACTGTCCAGTCCTTCTATGTCCCGCCCCAGATAATGCGAGGTTGCACTGAGAGCAAATATTCCCGCTTATCGCCGGACTTGAAGTTCTAAGAGTTCTTGTGTTTTATTATATAAAAGGAGTCTATGGGATGGCACTGACACAATTCAACACAGGGGTGAAAATGAGGTGATGGCAATATTCCTTCACTGCGTGATGACAGCAACTGACCGGTAAAGTTTTTTTTAATCCAGTGAGGAAAAACTAGGCTCAGTCACAGTCAGGTAAATCGGTAATCTCTCACAATAGAGCAGTATATAAACTATCGCTACTGGCACTGTTCATCTTCCAGTTTATCTTACAGATTGTAAGTTAAATTTGATGATAATAATCAAATGATCTTGGGTAGGCTTTCTTTCATGTAATTATGTTAGCTAGGCCGCACCGGACCACCACAAGATTTACTTTTAAAAAAATGTCTCATCAAACTGTCTGGAAGTTTAAGAACCGAGTATGGAAACTCTGAAAGATTTCGTTATTGCTGGGATTGCAAAAGGTGATCAATCTAGAGAAAAAGATAGAAAACCCATAACAACATAATCATACTTTAAAAATCAAATAATCTTCTAAGCGCGCGATAAATTTCCCGTTAAGACTATTATATATATACGCTCGCGTATTTAATTATGTATTTAATAAACACTGCGCAAGTTCTAGTGGTTAAATCACACATCTATAAATATAGGACTTAACTAAATTTATTAATTATAAATTCCTTCGCGACTTTAAAAGTTAATTTAAGCATTGACATCTATTATCTTTTGGAAATAATATAGCAGGTATATCATTACATTTACAACTGGAACTATTGAGACGGTTTAATTTAATAGGTTTAAATTAACACAAAATCCAATGAAATATAATGAATGAACTCGACCACTGATCACTTTACACAATATATATATATTACCGCTTTGCACAGAAATAGAATTCACTGCAAATAAAATGAAAATCCATGGGATAATCTAGCAAGATTTCAAATATCGCTAGTGCTTCTATCAAGTTCTGGCCAGCGAATGATGAAGTGTATTTCTACGTGATCTGTATATCTACAACTGGAATGCAAGATGAGTGGGACATGAGAACTTTGACAGCTTTTTTGATCTCATGAACTTTGGGGGATCTGACAGCCAAATCCAAAGAGAGAAGCCGCCCCTGGCCTCTCGTATCTTCGCTCGCTGATTGCGTCAGCTTTCAACGTTCGCTCTGGCTGCGATCGGTTTCGTGCTTAACACCGAGATGCGAAATCGTTTCAGGGACCACTACTGTCTTTGATAGCATGCCGCCCGTCCTTCCCGCGATCTCCACCAGTGTCTTTCTTCTAATCGCTCTGGTCCATCTTGCGAGCGGTTGAGTTCGCGCGGAGATGATAAATACCAGCGAGAAACTAGCTTCACTGCTCGGGGATCGTCTCAGTGTCTTTGATCTCGTGCCGCATACTAAGTGAGTCCCGGTGGGATCGATTCGCTCTGGCGAGACGAAAAGTTACAACAAATGTTCAGGGGTTCTAATGTTATGAAAAGCTAAAAGTCCCTTTAATCATCCATCATATCAGGGAAAATTCACTTGTCGAACTAGACGTACGTCACAGCTGCTAGCTGCACAAGCCGTGCTTTGTGAGAGGGCACATTGTCTTGAAGCAAAGGAAGATTTTGAGTGCGCGTTATTCCTCGTTTCCTGGTCACAACCTTTCTTAGTTTGATGAGAAGATCTGCATAGGACTTTCCATTAACTGTGTTGCCACGAGGCAGATAATCTTTCAACAGGACACCTTTGGCGTCCCAAAAAACAGTCAATATCACTTTTCCTGCAGATTTCTGCGCTCTCGGCTTGACAGGTGTTGGGCAGTTGCACTTAAACTGTTGACACCAGTTTTTTACCGAGGACAAGAATCACGAAACACTGGTTCCATCTCCCTGTGTATTTCTGTAGGTGTTTTTCCCCGAAACATCAGAAATTTTATCACAGCTCTGGTCTCCTCCTTTTTCATTGTTTTGTCAAATCTTTGGAGCAGCAGATCCGGTCAATATGGTACATTGCGCCGTGCACCGTAGCGGTAAAACCCATTGAAGAAACAAACGCGTACTTCACACATTCAGTGCAAATATGATGAACTTTAACTGTGCCGAGTTTCATCTTCCTCCTGTGACTCCTTCATGGTCAGGCCCAAGACTTATGTCAAGCCCCTTGTATATGGCAAACTTATTTTCTTCTAAAATTGTTTGCTGCATCCCATTATAACGCCCAGACATGTTAGCATCGTTGTCGTAGGACTGACCCCTACATTGTGTTGCTGCATCCCCTTATAACGCCCAGACATGTTAGCAGCGTTTTCGTAGGACTGACCCCTACATTTTGAAAAATTTAGTTTGCAAACTTCTAAGTACTGCAACACCTGGTTTGCCATTTCCTCACTGGTATGGCTTTTAGGTTCCAAATAGGTTAAAAAGCGTTCAATAGGCTGCTCATCTTTTAAGTATCGAAGTACAACACTTAACTTATCTATATGTCATAGATCTGGTTTCGAGTCAACTGACAAACTAAAATAACCAGAAGAATTTACTTCGTCAATAATGAGCGCGTGGACCTTTTGAGCCATTAGTTCAATGAGTTCCTCAAAGGTGGTTTTGGACAGGTAAGAAGGATTTCCTTTTCCAGAATTCCTATATTTCGAAATGTGCCCTGCTAAAAATGGATCAAACTGGCTTATGAGTGAGCTCCAAAAAAATCCCATTCTGTAATGACCCAAATCTTTCATCTGTTCCTCGAAAAGCCATGCCACGTTCAGCTATCGTACGAGTAACCGCTATAACACGCCTCAAGACATGTTCCCAGTAATTGCACTCTTCTTTAATTTGTTTTTCCAACTGTTGTCCCAAGCCCAAACCTTGTCTGCGAGTTTAGTATGTTAGCATACAGTCTCGGTGAGTAGTGCTTCTTTCATGATGATCAATTACAATAGTATTTCGCCAGTCACTGAACCCTCTTTTAACAAAACGCGAGGAACTTTTAGGAGCAAAAAGTTTACAAACAAAACAGTAAACTGGCCCTGTTGATGGTGAATACAATAACCACTCTCTATCTTGTATTGCTCACCATTGGCTTTTGCCCCAAAGAAAAGTATTTGTGAACAGTATCTTGCTGGTTTGCCACTATTGAAAGTCCCGTAAGATTTGTCAAATGGCCCATTATGGTGTTGACAGTTACTGGGTCCACAAGCAATCCAATAAGCCACATCATCAGCAGAGAAATCGAGCCACAACCCTGGTTCTTTTGCTTTATTTGCTTCATCTTTTGCAGACTGAATCATTTCACCACGGTCCAGTAGACTTTCATTTTCAGAAATTATTTCCACTTCAGACTGTCTTGTAAAGCAACTTCCATCAACATTTGCAGTAGAGACGTCAAGAGAATTTACAGGCAGCGTGAGATCAATAGTGAGACATGTGCTAGTTGAACCATCCTGTGACACCTCATTGACCTCAATGTCATCATGATATTCTGACCTTGAAGTGAACAAAGTGGTAGTGGTGTCCACTTCTGATGACGGAGATAGGTTTTGATCCGGAAGGTCCATGTTGTGTGAAAAAATTAGTCAGCTTTCCAGTCTTGGCCACTAAATCCAAAGCATTTGTTGGTTCGTTTTTGCCAGTTTTCTCTTTTGTGCACCACTTAATTGAACACGTTTCATCTTGGAGTCTGAAAAATACAGCGTGTCCGGCAGAATCACTACCAATAACAAATGTCAATATTTCTTATACTAATAATAGCAGACTGACCGGATTTTGATTTTCTGTTAGGCAAACTCATTAAGATTCAGTAGCAACTCACCAAGTTTCAGTAGATCTCTACATGAGCGCCTTTAGTGGCTCGAAGAATGTCAAGACGGTATTCTATCTCTCTCCACGTGTTTTGCAGCATCTGAGGTGTGACGGATACACAGGCATCAATTATTCGCTGCCGAAGAATATCCAGTCCCTGTACCGGAGTTTGATAGACAAAGCTTTTTACGTATCCCCATAGAAAGAAATCTAAGGGGGTCAAATCTGGTGACCTTGGTGGCCAATCAATGGTACCTAATCTTCCAATCCATCTGTCTGGAAATTGTTGATGAAGGTAGTTTCTTACTTCATTGGCATAGTGTGGAGGTGCTCCATCTTGCTGGAATATGAATCCTTCTGGTATCCTAGGAACTGCAAATTGCAACATGTGGGTTTTCATTTCCCCATATCCTACAATTATGCCGGTGAACTTTGCCACAAGTGTGAAAGGTCGCTTCATCGGAGAATGCCACACGATTGAGAAATTCATTGTCATCATCGAGGTGATATAGCATTGCATTTGCGAACTCGGCCCGTCTGGGTTTATCATTTGGTTGTAACTTCTGCACTAGCTGGATCTTGTAGGCTCTAAGCCGCAATCTTTTGTGCACAATGTCGTGAACAGTAGATTTTGGAATACCCAATTCTCTGCTTGCCCGTCGAATGGATTTCCGCAGGCTACGTTGAAAAGCTTAGCTAACGGCTTCAACTCTATCTGGAGACAACGCTTCATTGCCGCTTCTCTTCTTTCTCAACAAAGAACCTGTTTCCAACAGTTGCTTGTGCCATTTTACTATGGTATGTCGCTCTGGAGGTTTCTGTCCATATTCCTGCCTGAATCTCCTTTGCACAACAATGGGAAACTTTAATTCCGCAAGCCAATAACAGCATTGCACTTTCTGCTGCACCGTGAACTTCGCCATTTTCACTACACGCGTCATAACATTCCGCGGCTGCGCATTACGTGTGCGTTATCTGCACATTATTGGACAATTTATCAATTATCTCACTGCTCCGAAAAATGTGATGGTTTCTATACGAGGTAACCATAAAAAAATCATTCTAACTTACATGGATGAGGAAATATTGACATTTGTTATTGGTAGTGATTCTGCCGGACACACTGTACAGAAGTAAAAATAAAAATAAAAACACAAAAGAATAAGGATCATATATATTTATAAGGATTAGAAAAACACTGAAATTCATGCAGAAAAACGTTAGTAAGACAGTCAAACATACTGAACTCTAAGTAAATGGATAATTTGGAACTCAGTGAATTGACTTTGGAAATTCACTAAAGCTTAGCCACCTGTACCTGCTTTAAGAAAAATATAGCATAGGCTAAGTTTCGAATTTTCGAGGTGTTTTATGACGATCAGTGTTACTCATGACTGTTTTGCCTAAGAAATGTAAACTGTGGATTACAGCACTCAATAGTTTACAACACTCAATAGCTACATCAAGACACAGACCATCACATACCTCTACTCGTAGTGGCTGTCGCACAACTGTCACTGATTCACGGCTGAGCGAGCCATTGTGGTTGCTCCGTGTGGAAGTTGCCAGATTCTAATTTTGTTGTATTCCAAAGTTTAAAATATATCATGAACCTCTTCAATACTATAATAATATTAATAGTATGATAGTAATATTTTATTATTATTAATATGTATATATATATATATTTGTCAATTATTGTGAGGCCCCCTTTTTGTGGGCCTTGGTTCAACTGCACCATTTGCATTCGGCAGGCGGCACTGGAAAAGACTCTGTGGTGTCCCCCTTTCCGTTGATGCCCTAAGCACGTGCTTATATTGCTTAATGGTTAATCCAGCGCTGTATAATCCTATCTACTTTCAGAAGAGGATCAGTGACAAGGGCTTTTCCTGTCGAGCTCCACTTTATCTCAAAGGCATCTTCAAGTTGTCCTTCATGACGTACGTTGAATGCCACTTTTTCATACGTTGTCCGTATTGGGTTAATGAACATGCGGAAAGGAGGGGGGGGGGGGGGGGGGGGGGGGGGAGAGAACGGGACTCCATAATGCCTCGACAGCTTCCAAAGTAATTCTCTGTAGAAGGAGTTTTCATAGTCCACAAACCCAGTGGTTTACCATCAATGTTAATGCTTTACGATGTATAGACCAGTTGAAATGATGGCAGTTCAAAGCTCTATTACACCATAATACGGCAGTGTGGCTATCTTGATCTGTTGTTTTGCCTAGCGTTAGGGGAAAGTTTGGCGGCCCCGTGTAGAGTTCACGGGGGTCTCGGGTGAGACACAGAAAGAACAGGACTACTGCACGCTCAGGCATGTCGTACAAGGCGACTAATGTGAGGTTGCACATGGGGTTGGCAACCTCATCACGTAAAACAGAAACCGCCGCTGTAAGAGCTACTTTGTACAGGATCCGTGCAAGGATGGCCAGCTGTAGCGGTGGCTCCATGCTACACAAAGATCGGAAAGAAGAATGGGGATGAAAGTTTGGCGAGAGTCCTGAGATTTCGGGGATGTGATCTGCGAATATATGCGAGGTGGCTAACAGCCTAGGTCAAGAGATATAATTGACAATCGTCATTCACGTAACCATGTTTTTGTTGTCCCTTTGATATATACGTGACCTACGTTTCAAGGTTGATCGTAGACTCAATGCGCCTGTGTTCGACCGTGAAAGTCAGATCCATGACGCCGACCGCCGTCCATGAGTGTGTTTGCGTGACAATCACGTGATGTGTAAATGATGTCCTCTGATGAATGCTTAAATGAGAAGCTAGTGGTATTTTGTACACATGTGGTGAAAAACAAGATGCGGTATTGAGTGACTTGAAAGAGTTACTTTGCTATTTTATGCCGTAGAATTTTACAGTAAGTTATCTACCTTTCGCAGTCATAATTACAGGAGAGGCGGCGCCCAGGGCGCCGAGAGTAATGGGCTGCATTCGCGATTAAATTTCATAGTTTCGTTTGTCTTCGTCGCACCGGTGTCACGGAGTGTTCGAAGGTTTCGTCTAGATTATTTTAAAATTCCTTACTTTTCTATTCCTTTACATTTGGTCTGTTTTCTCAACGAAATATTTGCACCTGCGATCTGTTCTATTGCTGTTTTTCAAGTCTTCACTAATAGTCCTGTCATACGATCCTAATACTATCTTCTACAAAGGCATTAAAAGTTATTTCTTTAGGGACGTCTATACGATTTATTCGCTTGGTCGAAACCACAGTGGTTCCCAGAGGATTATATTTCCGTGGCCAAGACCGCCACGATAAATCTTTTTACGTGTCTAAGCAAGAGACGGGAAATAATTAACTCTGGACGTGGGAACGAAACTGTTTTAACTTCATGCGAACAAACGCTGAGTTTTAAAATCATTTGTTGATAACCGTTGGAAGAGAACGCACGCTTATAGGAGAAGCCTCAAGCTACCTCATATCTACAGTATATGTGCTTTAAGGGTAAAGGCTACTCAAAATCTATTTTCTTAAGCTGCGGATAAGTCCTGAGCGGTAAGCAAACTCTCAGTATTCGCTTAATTAGCTAACTCTAATATAAAGGGATTAGTTAATTGATGTAAAGTGTGAAATGCTTAATATTGTGGTTTTAATTCTTTACATTAGATTGATAACTATTTTGCATTTATGTATTATGAATGTTATTGATGCATTATAATGATGTAAGTACTGACAGATATCTGAAAGTATTACATTCTAATGATTTTGGGAATGTGATGAAGAAAGCTGTTGTGAACGAGAGAGGGAACCATGTTGTTCAATGGACGAGTGAATGAAATATCATTCCTCCAGTGCAGTCAAGCATGACGCACACGGCCAGGCGTCTGCTTGTAACAAAGATTGACCTGACTGACCCGACCGGTGTGAGACTACTGCTAGACAGGAATTTGTAAACAAATGGACAGTCGCCTTTAAGGAAAAGACTGACGTTACGGTTCAGGTAAATATATTAGTAGGCACCATTCTGAGACGAAATGTCCAGGGTGGCTGTAGTTAATATACCTGTATAAAACAGAAGATTGATTACCTGTATTATCTTTCTCAGCGCAGTTGCAGAATCCTAGCCAGTTTCTGGATTTTGATTGCTGTAACTTGTTGCGAGTAAACCGCCTAGTTGCTCTATGCTACAGAGAGAACTAGTGCTTACATCTCAAACCTCTAGCGGTGATCAGAAGTCAGCAACCCTGAGCAGTCTACAGCTTATAAACATTCAACACCTCGTCAGCACCTGAACATCATAACTCAACTTCACAACCAGGTTAACGAAAAGCCTAAGCATCTCTTGGACTGTTGCTCCATTGAAGCAAATTATCCAGTTGGTAATTCCTACCTACTGGGACGCCCAGGAGAAGTCTATGCAGATAAGTCTACTCAAAACCCAGGCCAAAATCAAAATTCACTTTTCCAAGAAATAGCCATAGGAATAAACTTTCGTCAGTGAGGAAAATAGATTCTTATTCTTATCTGAACCAAAGACACTGACAGTATTCTGAATCCTTGAATAAGTATTTTATAATTGTCTTTTTTTTTTAATTTCCTAGTATTTCTTTTGTGTCAAAGTACATGACAACATTGATTTTATTTTCCACTGTAATTAAAGTAATTGTGTACATTCTGTAACTCACCATCATTCTGAGTTTGACTTAGTAGACTGTATGTTCTGTTCAGAAAAACATACTCAACCCTCATTGTATTACCTGTTACTACTAGTTCATCTTCAAAAAGATTTGAGTAAGAAAGAGTTAGTCGTCGCCAGAAAAATACAAGAGTTGGTAGTCTAAAAGGTGAGAGAATCACTGACACCAACCTGTGCCCTTCTGTTAACTCTTTCCCTCAACACTAGCTCATCTCTGTGAAAACTAGTGTCTAAAGGTCTATGTGTTTTCTACACATTCTCATCTTAATTACATCATCATCATGAAAATATTCTCTCTATGCGACAACCGGATTGAGGACAAAACTATGTCTAAGGAAATGTGGCCTACAGTCATTTACTGCACAAGTGGTTGTGTGTACATGTGCCGGGAAAGACGCACAAGACAATGTTCACTCCTAGTGCAAAACAATATAGAGCTACCGCGCCACAGTTAGTGATAAACCTGGCATTCCGTAAGCCCCTTACGCCAGTAACCACACGTTTTATTAATAAATATGTACGCTGTTTCTATTGCTTATTTATTTTTTTAAGTCGGAGGCAGGTGGTAGGCTTCATTGACTAAATGAATTGAATGGCATTGACCAGATTCCTTCCCGTCTAAACCAGCTGAACAGAATAGAACAAGTAATAATCTTCATACCTCACACAGACCAACACAGAGATACCATCTGCTCAGTAAGCTTAAGATAGGAACATCGATGAGTGTATTTGTATCTCTGATAAACTCACTGCCGAACTTTAGCTTCTACAGGCCCCGGCATTTGAGAAAGATAAAGTATATATAGCCATCACAAGTAGCAGTCCAGGACCAGCTATTTGGAGATAGCAGCAATCTGATGGCTGATCACTGCTTTCTTCAATTATCTTCAAACTGAAGGTGTTCGAAGAAGAAGAGAATCAAGGTCCCAAGTTCCTGGCGAGCAAGTATTTACTTGGTCCCTGCGGCAAATAATAATTTTCCTTTTCGCTTCTTATGGAGCATGGAGCAACCACTGCAGCTTGTCCTCTTGCAACAATCCTGCACCGAGCATTCACACTCTGCACCGAGCATTCACATCCTGCACCGAGCATTCACATCCTGCACCGAGCATTCACATCCTTCACCGAGCATTCACATCCTTCACCGAGCATTCACATCCTGCAACGAGCATTCACACCCTGCACCGAGCATTCACATCCTGCACCGAGCATTCACATCCTTCACCGAGCATTCACATCCTTCACCGAGCATTCACATCCTGCAACGAGCATTCACACCCTGCACCGAGCATTCACATCCTTCACCGAGCATTCACATCCTTCACCGAGCATTAATTGGGAGCTGAAATATTTAAGTTTAAGTATACAATTTTATTTTATTTTTTAAACACTTTTTTTTAAATCAAGTCTACATTTCACAAGACATAACACACACACACCTATTCATATCAATTGATTATTTGAAGCAATTCATAAGATTCTCCAGTCAATTTCCCATATTTATATGTATAACATATGAACCTACTGAACTCGTGTATTTGTCCACTGTCTGTTTTTAAAACTTCACCTGTCTGAAAAAATTGCATCCATTTTGGGGCCTGGGTAAAACAGCCTGAGGAGTCGCGGTAGCATAGTGGTTAGTGCACTGGCTTCCTTGCTCAGTGGTCCATGGTTCGATCCCCAGATGAGGTGGGATTTTTTTAGGCCACAAACGGCTCCTGGGTCGACCCAGCCCCAGTTGGGTACCAGAGCAACTTCTGGGAAGGTTAAGGCGGCCGGCGTGATGCTGACCACATCATCCCTAGTGTGCCGATGGTCAAGAAAATATGGACCATATTCCCAATATGCCTCAATGGGCGTGTAACGGGATCCTTTACCTCCTAAAACAGCCTGGGATAGAATGAGTTAACATGCATGTTCAGTAGTTATTTCTTTAACAATTTGTGGTACATGATAAATTTGCCAGACTCATATTACTCGTCTTGTGTGATATGCTTGAGGCAGCAGTCACCTCATTATTTGTTTGCTCAACAAAGAATCCAGGAAACTACCTGCAGCAACTAGATTTTCTTTATTGTTTATCTGGCGTACAGAACTTACCTGCAGTGTTTTCAGAATAATTTGTTAAATAACGTGGCTATGATTCCCATTTGAAAATTTAAGAGGAGACACCTGACGAGTTCAAATAATGGTCGTCTAGTTAAGTTTCAAGTTAACGAGACATTCCTGTTCTACCCGGGGCCTGAGTGTCGCTTATAATTATTCTTATTTAGTGCCGGCGTTCACGTCTTGGGTTTCTATCTTTAGAAGTCGTGTCTGAAAATAACTTGACACCATTTTCGGGACAATTTTAAATACAACAAGGATAGATGCATTCGGAAGTGTTTAAATGTGCCAGAAGTTCCAGGTCTACAGCTAAAAACCAGTGACCAGCTGCATTGTTTGACTATCATCATGAGCAGACACGATAAGGTGTAGGAAAAGGTTTTTAAGCTAAACTTGATAAGTCAGAGAAATACAATTACTGAATTATTTATTATATACATATATCTTTTGTTTTCTTCTTGTGCAAATTATGAATAATGAAAATGATTAAATTGAATGAATAAATGGTTAATTACACAATTACTCAAAAGTGAGTTTCAATCATTAACTTAGACATAAAATCCTTTCTGAAATCTTGAATTTATAACAGAATGTTCATCCAACTTTTCCTTCTAACTAAATCGTCTCTTGTCTTGCCTGATATCTTAGAACAGTTTGTTCATCATGAGATAAATAGTATTTTGCTATGACCACTCCCAATGGCTAATTGAATTTTTCACATAGATACTTATCATTAAGTTCTGTGAATGCCCTTTAGTAATACTTCACAGCAGTATTAGTTGCAGGTCTTGTACCAGGCCACCAAGCACAGATGGGGCATAGCACTAGAATACAGATAACAATGTATGATGCTCCTGAGTTGGTCCAGGAAGGCACTATTGATCTAAGATTTTAGACCTCTTGCTGGAGTATGACACGAATGAACCTAGAGACAATATGTGATAAGTGGCTAGCTTTTGGTCATAGGTTCCACAAGCCTACGTGTCCATGAATGAAAGTGTTCAGAATGTGTGCTTGTATATGAATGATACATGGATCAATTTTGATCAGGATAGCGAGACAAGACAGGTGTCTATCATTCTAAAATAATACATGAATAAAATCTAATAAATTTTATACATAATCATCATGCTACCTTCGCCTTTCATATTCTGGAGTGCCAAGTCCATTCTTCCAGTATAGTAACTTTTAATTGAACACTTGTAGTGACATTCATGATAATCATTGGTATGCATTGAATTCCTTGACACGTCCACAACTTAATTTCAATACAGTCCTCTGATCTGATCCTGATACATATTTCTATCATAATAATCTGCAATAACACAATTTAAATTATTCGTAAACGTACATTCCCTCTAGAATAGTTGAGAAGTCCAAAATCAGACTCAGTCTTGGAATATTTAAGGCTGCACTGGCATACAGATGGTAAAACCTCTAGCTCTAGGCAAACGAAACTCCCTCCTGCCGTCTGTTCTGGCTTCTACTTTGAGTGTGTGTAATTTTTGAAAAGTCCGCTGCCCCTATTTATATGCTGAAAGCCAATGTGTCGGAAAGCAGTATGACGTCACACTTTGCCGTCTGCTGGAATTGTTGACTTTTCGTGCAGAATCGAGCCAGTGTGTTAGGTTGATCCAGCATTCCTTCTGGTTCTTCTTAACCCTTTCTCCTACGACTTTCTGCTATATTTCCTTTTATTGGGACGATCCTGGGCTTTCTTTTCTTATATGGTTTTTTCCTATATTGATTTTGTCTTCGATTTGTAGCGAATTTGGAAAGACCATTTACACAGTAATAATTGACAAAATGTCCAACTTTAGCTTGATTATCTCCGAAAATAATCCACACAGCAGTCTTCACTTTTGAATATAAGTATGAGGTCTTCGTCTGCATAAAATGCACTTTCCCTCAAACTTTTCCGTCCAGCCATTCTTTTGCAATTTATACAACTCCATGATACTAAAACGCATATTTGCTTTCCTCTGTTAGACATCATTAGTAACCCGGTTCGAGTCATCAGCGAGCTTGCGCTGCTCTGATTGGTTAATCCATTTCCTTGAAAAGAGAAGGGTACGGCATTTGATTATCACGCTACATAAGGTATGAGCTGTTACGAGTAATACGACATATAGTTTTCCAGCAGACAGTTCTTCGAAATCCCCCATCCTAAACAATCCCAGAGTGGAAAAGAATTACGACAGAATATAGAATCGCCAAAGAAACTTAGATTCCTTCTTCTTCCAACGCTGTCAAACTTTTTTTTTTTAAAGTCACGTTAGTTTGAGTTTCTGTCAGTAGCGTAGTCTTGATCTGCTGTGCTTTACGGCTTACAGAACAAACTACCTTAACTGCAGTGACATACTTGTCCATTAATTTCAGAATCCCTACTTTCTTTCGTGACTGATTTTACAGCATACTATAACATGAAACTTCTCATTCATTTGGAATTTAGTATATGTGCTGCTTAGATATTACCAATTATTTTGAGATTTCCCCACTTGCTTGATTTACTATTTGTAGCCGTGGCGTAAGGACGGCTCATATATTCCTTGTACATCGTCTGAATAGCAGAGTTGGTATAGTGATTGCTTCTTGAGGCAAACGGAACCCAGGTTCGAAACTAGGCCCCGACACGCTTCAGTCTACCCGGATGTAAAAATGGGTACCTGTTGTCGTAAATTTCCGGTAGGTGATTAAGAACAATGTTAGGTCCCCTCTGAATAGAACTGACAAAGGTGATGACTCAGTGCGAGATAAGGTAAACAGATAGATTTTCACTAGTGAGTAGGTGAAAAAGGTAGAGTCTGTCCCTGGATTTGAGAAGCTACTCTAGTCCAGCCTATCGGTTACGACTACAATTTGTTGTTCAGACAGTTCCCTTTCTATATTAATATATATATATATATATATATATATATATATATATATATATATATATATATATATATATATATCCACCACTCACATATACACACACACACACAGATAAGTTACGACAATTAGACGCACAAAAACGAGAAAACTATAGTAATGGAGTATGGGTATTGGGACTAGCTGACCGAGACAGGTAATAAGTTTTATGTTACTTTTATTTATCATAAAGGAAAACTTCACAACAGCTATAGGCAAAATATCAAAATATCATTAAAAATATGAACACAAAGGTTAAGAATTAATACAGAAATAGACACGTAAGTGCCAGTCCCTCTGTTGAAAGTAGATCCCACAAGAAGAAATTAATTAACCCCCCAAAAGGTCAAACGTATTAGCCCCTGTGGTATAGGATTTTACTATACTGTAAAGAACAGAGTTTCTAAGTTAATCTATTCGGAAAAAATGAACAGTATTAGCAAAACAAAGTAAGAAATAAACAAAGTGAGTACATGGATTATACGATAAAAGAATTACTCATTCCTGCTTTCTCTCTTTCCATACAACCGTGGCCACGTTCATTCGTTCTTACCTAATTGTTGATTAGCAACGTCTGGAACAATCTTTAGGACACACACAGCTAATCCAGTGTTATTTTGGCAAGGTAAACTCCAGCTCCTCAAAGACTGATTAAATCCACTTCTCCGGGGAACGTTTACTTTGTTACTGTTATTAGGATTTCTGTTTATGTCACATTAATTAGTTCAGGTAAGAAAATTAACAGTGCTCACAGTGTCAGTAGCTTGAGATTTCCATTTTACATAAAGGAATGTCAGGTTGGTAAATTCTCTCAGTATAAAATTCCTTGCCACACCACAAATGGTCGAACGTCAGGAAATGTTAATGTTTGACTATGTCGCCACAACGGGCTGAATGTAAATGAAATTGGGAAAAAGAAATCTTGATAGCTATAGGCCCAGTTAAAAGTTATTCTTAATATTCTTTGGGTTGGTACTCTGTCTCTTTCTGGGTGTAAACAAGAGGCCAGACAGGTTCACCTTGAAGACCCAGTATTATACCAGAATGTTCTTTTGTACTGTTGAACTTAGATCCGTTATTCTCAGATTTATATGGAAGCCGCTGGTAGGTTTTGGGTATGTGACCCAGTACTAGATATAGGAAGAAAAAAATACAAAATACTTAACCACAATATAGTATTCTCAAACCTATCCTAACCCGCGTAAAATACCATATTATTATCCACTTCGGTTATTTAACTTTAATTAGAAACTACAAGCTTAGGGCTTGTCTTATCGTTTATAAAAAGAAACCCCGTGAAATAAGCGTTAGTCATTGATAAAATTACTCATCATGAATTAGAAATAAATATATATTTCGTCAGTACTCATAATGAATAGCGCATTTACAAGTCGATTAAAATATCTCTTACTGGTTACTAGCAATTAATTAAATTAACGCTACAGCCGGAACAATTTTGCTATAGATTATTTTAATTCTGCCAGTCAATTTACACACCACATTAAAATCCAGAAAATCTTAGTGGAAATAACAATTGACAAACTTCTAGTATAATATTTTCCGCAAACACACGTTCACAAACGAATGGATGTGGGGGAATAACTAAGAATGATTATCTCCCCTGACCAAAGTAACTAACAAAGTACGACTTTTGAATAATCGCCCTTGATTTTCTTCATTAGCTTATCTCCCCCTTTTCTCACTAAGTGCATCATAGGCTGATCTGTCAATATTTCAACGGTTTGATTTTAAACATTCCTAGTGCCTGTAAGACAATAGAGAAAAGAAAAAAATAGGCGTGGCTTACAATTATGAGTTTGACCGATATGAAAGTACGAAGGTTCTGCATTAACAAAACGTGCGTAACTCATAAGGAAGCAAGGTGAAATCCCGACGGAAGCAAAGACGTGTAGATACAGGTACTCTATGTTACATAATCTCTGTCACACCTGTCACCCCCACCTTATAAAGCTGAGATCTATATCTATTAAAACTGAATGTAAAAACACTTCGCACCTGTACGGCACTTTCTGCTTTAGGTCTGTATTTAACTTTTATATTCCCGACAATACACTTGCTAATCTCGATGACAGAGGTTCTCGGTCTGTATTTTCAAGGGAAACACACTTTAAATTAGGGCTGTACCGAATAGTGATTTTTACTATTCGGCCGAATGCGAATAGAGGCCTTGAACTATTCGGCCGAATACGAATAGTGAATGAATGTTGGTCAAACAAAGTTGTGTTCAATAGGTCTTCTGACATGTTTATTAATTGTCGCCGTGTGTGAAGCACCGGCAAAGTTAGAGGATGACGAATATGATACAAATAATACTTTACGAAGATAACATAAAACAAACAACACTTAGCTTTAGTTAGGTGATGTTAAATAAAAGTATTAGGGAAGTAACTTAAATTTAGAACAGATCACAATGACCAGACAGTTGTTAAAAAGTGACGAGTAATGAATTGGAAATACGTGACCAACCGGGACTAGTATTAAACTATAAAGTATAAAAAAAACAAGGCACGATTTAAACCAATACAACAATCACAATGTGAGGACTAACGCAGACATTGATATTTACACGTCTGGTTTTAACTGGCTGGCACCTTCACGCTAAAGTACTAATCGCAAGGCGTGGTGTGTTGTTAGTAGCATGGTCAATGGAAACGGAAAGTCAGCCTACTTTCTGGTTCTAAAATTATCACGCCACGGGTTGACCTAAATTCACTTTTCGGATTTCACGGCAGCGTAATATTCGGCCGAATACGAATAGTTCATTGAAGGCACTATTCGGCTAATTTGGAATTAGCAAAACAGACGATAAACCCACATTAAAGATAAGCGTAAATGGGGAAATCCTGGAACAAGTCAAGAGCTACGTATATCTCGGTCATATAATAACAGAAGATGGCAGATGTGAAACAGAAAACAAGAAGAGAATAGGAATGGCCAAAGCTACATTCAACAACATGAAACATATACTGACATCCAAACAGTTATCTCACAAATTAAAACTGAGAATCATAAAGTGTTATATATATTCTGCATTTCTGTATGGTGCAGAAACATGGACGATGAATAAGCAGTTGGAAGAAAGAATTGAGGCTCTTGAAATGTGGATATATAGAAGAATGGGGCGTATCTCATGGAAAGAGATGAAAACAAATAAGGAGGTCCTAGAAAATCTAGGTATGAAAAGAGAACTAATGAGGGAGGTCAAAGTTCGGCAGCTAAAATACTTTGGCCACATAAAAAGGCATAACACCTTACAGAAGACCATAACAGAAGGGAGAGTTGAAGGCAAACGTGCAAGGGGAAGACAGCGCTATAAGTGGGAAGACAACATCAAGAGATGGACAGGAAAGAGTCTATCAGAGTGCACCATCAAGACAAGAGACAGAAGACGTTGGAGATCCATTACAGCCAACCTTCGTTGTGGAGATGGCAACTGATGATGACTATTCGGCACCGAATCGAATACGAATGGAATATTCGGTACTGCCCTACTTTAAATCACCAGCGCGATTCCGGCACACAGTCTTTAAGGTTATATTAGTGGTATTAATTATATTTGGCAAGAAAGGAGAAATAGGAATTTCGCGACGTACTTAGTTGTTCTTAGCGACAAACCATTTGGGAGCCTCTGCTCTTTGGTACTGGTACTCAGCACGTGTGTTGTTGTAGCACATTTGTTCCTTTTTCACAACAACATTCGTTTCTTCAATAAACGGCGAGGTAAACGGAAATAGATAATTCTTCTATACTAGAACAAAGAAAGTTCCTGCGTTACAATCACAAGAGCTTCGTCAGGGAGAAGTGATCCAAAACTGAAGAGAAAGAACGTAAGAATAGATACAATAATAATGATACGACCCGCAAATAGACATATCGGTTGTCGCTGTGGTTTGCACCGATTCACAGTGTGGACAAAATGGCCACTCGACAAGATCAGGGTAATGACTAGTGCACACGCGTTGATACGGAATAACAAAAAGTTTTTTTTTATTAAAAAGACGGAGCAGCTATGAAAGAGAGGCGAGCGACAAGGAAACAAACTGGTAACAGAAGTCGATAAAAAAAATTAATACACACTTATAGAAGATCTTCTCAGGCAAGGTTTGCATGTTAAGGTCATTCGAAGACTGCCCTTTTTGACAGGATCACAAGGACATTGATTTTTAGTTGTTGTTGTTGTTGACTGGGGCGCTAAGTTTCATTACATAAGTCAAATAATGATGATCTGAAATGTTATTATTCGTAGCTTTGTGTGTGTGTGTATGTGCAAACGTCAAGACATAGCTAATGTATGTTTCAGATCTCTGTAGAGATTATACAGATTTGTACTCGGGCCAGCCGTTAAACAGTCAAAAGAAAAAATGTTGCAAGTCACTTCTGAATTTTACAAGAACTACTTAAACTACAGCAGGTGTAGTAAATTAACTCCTAACATAACGCAACAGTCGGCCAGTTAAGCTTCAAGTGCGGAATGCCAGTCACGTCGCCTATTAAATTTGGAATTCAGCGCAAACAAAATCTGGTTCAACCCCGGGTCTCTGTCTTCATTAACATTTGCTATGTCAGCAAGAACATACCTTGACCACGGTTTCAGTTGGACTTATTTTTATGGCTTGTTTGCGACCTTGTGAATTAAATCGTCTGAATGTGGCGTGGAATCCGTTATCACGCACTGATTTTTTTCCCCACTTTGTGGAAAGCCTAGGAATATTTGCTATATTTAGAAAAACGGATGGTTTGGATATTCTAAATTTAGAACGATTTCGGGCCTTCTGCTTGGTATTTTGTTTTAGCGACTACATTGATGAAGATAATGAATTTGACGACGATGAAAAAGATGTCAATATTATAGATGATGGTTATCACTTTGGAACCAGAATCTTGCTTCTTTCAGTTTCACTCGAGATGTTGTCAATTTCTGAACAGTAAACGCGTACAAGCTGTTTTCCCATTGACAGATTATACAACTTCAATTAACTGATGTTTGTTTTACAAGAGCGCAATTAATCAATTTGTCGTTTCATTGAAGTTCCTTCAATTGTCCAAAAGAATAATTTAACCGTCATCATTTTTGTGAGACAAAATGAATCTGCGGCACGTCCTTCTTCTATTTTTAAATCCTACGCATCCATAATTTTCTTATCTGTGGACGTTCATGTCCCCGTGCACTTAGCAACGTGGCATTCCTCAACACTACAGTAACTTATGTCAGCCATCTGAAATCAAAGACTAACATATATGATGTATCTATATTCAAAATTGGGGGGAGGGGTGGGGGTGGTAACCAAGACATTTGACCACCCTGTGCAGTATTTAAAAACTATTTGCCTGAGAATTAAAAAAAATGTGGCCACATGTGAGGCAAGTTAGAACAAAGTTAACCAAATAATTTAAAACCAGTAAGAATGACAGATTCTGTCTTTAAAAAGTTGAAGTAAAACTCATGTTTCACTTTTCTTTACCATGTAAAATTTGTGTATGAAGTAGTAAAAACTAATTCTTGTTACTTTCTGCTTATATGTAGATTTACTAATAGGGGTATTTTCATTATTTATGTGAGGGCGCTTTCCACGATTGGCTTGACTGAGGAACCATGTGTTCTGAGAACGATTGCAGAATCACAACGCGATCGATATTGAACGGATGCATGCAGTGGTATATTGAGGGTATGAGTGGAGGGTGCTCCAGGCTTCATGCCCACCACCCTCCAAATTTTGCTTAATATGCGCTGGGTGGCTCCGAAAAGTGTATGTATTGCGATTGTAAATGTTACGTTACATACTTCATTTGTAGGATGCGTATTAACCTTGTAACCAATGGGCCCAGATTCATTTAGTCCTTGCTATAATAAAACAAACAAGTAACCCGTCAAAACATTGGCCCCCGGGGGGGGGGGGGATAGATAATTATGTTATGCTCTTTATTTCATTCCTTTTTATTCCATTTCAACTTTTCATTGGATCTTTGTGGTCAAACTTATCACGTGACTTACGGTCAACGCGCCATGAAAAAAATAGAATGTCTGCTCGCTCTTTTAATGGGTGTTCAGTTTATCTTTCACGGTGCAATGGATATCTTTTCCGCATTTTCCCGAAAAAGTGGCGACATCTTTTCATTGATCGTCACATGACGTTTCAGTAAGGCAATTAATAATATGGTGATTTCCCATTTTGGGATGGGCCGGCTTAAACGATTAGGCCCTTGGGTAGGCACCTCCCGTATGAATAACCCACCCCCCGGGGGAAAGAGCAAATCTTAAAACCACCTCTAGGTACATGACTAGCAGTTTTTAACATACACACTTGGCAGTCATGAATCCCGCTTAGTGAATCTACATTATTACCTTTGCTGTGGAACTGACAAGACCTGTCATGCGAAGGTGTACTGTAATCTATCTATGGATATGGGTTTATATACAATAATCTGCCAAGTGATATGCGTTTATATCCTGTAATCTACCTATTGATATGGGTTTATGTACTTAATATGCCTATTGAAATGGGTTTATGTATAGTAATCTATATATGGATATGGGTTTATGAACTGTAATCTACATATGGATATAGGTTTATGTACTGAAATCTTCTTATGGATATAGGCTTATGTACCGTACTATTCCTCTGGATATGGGTGTATGCACTGTCCTATAAATACGAATTTCTGTACAGTAATCTGTATATGGATGTGGGTTCGTGCAGTGTAATCTACCTATGGATATGAATATGTGTACTGTAATGGTACGGATTTATGTAATAAACCTATTGATATGGGTTTATATATTGTAATCTCCCTATGGATATGGGTTTGTGTGGTGTAATCTACCTATTGATATGGCTTTTAAAAGGTTTTTTTTCCCTTTAAAATGACATTAAAAACATACATTACACAGATTCTAAAAGCTCTCATTCACTTCTACAATTAAAATCAGAATCTTAAACGTGCTACCAGAGCTGTAGAGTCGGCTAAAACATTTCCCGACTCCGCCTCTGACTACAGTTTTGTAATCTAGTGATATGGCATAACATGTCTGCAGAATGGGAAAAGATCGACTACCACGACAAGCATGGGAAACAAAGAGCCATGGATCCAGACCCCCAGGACGACCCAGAGTCCGCTGGGAGGACAACATTAGACAATATTTGAAGGACAGAGGACTAGAATAGAACCAGGCCAGGAGGAAGACAGCCGATAAGATAGTCTGGCGCTCTCTCTCTCTTCCAAACCTCTACACCTCACGGTAGAAGGGGAACGACTAAGTAAGTAAGAAATGGCATAAAATTATGCTTTTATATGCAGTTATACGTATGGTATGTGTGTGAATAAATGAATACGTTGCTTTCGTAGACTACATTTTAAACTATTCATTCATTCATACAGGAATACAAAATAACAAATCATCCACACCTGCACACAAATGCCAAACATCATGAGGTAAAATAGTTTCATTTTAACAATGACGGGAAAATTGACAATGTATATAGTTTATTAGAGCAGAGAGGGACAAAACATTAGAAATGAAGAGAAATAAAGGGCCAGATGGGCTGAATATTTCAAGGAAATCCTAAACCGAAGTCAACAAATACACCAATCCATCATAGAACCAGCAGAAGAGCCACTACAGTGCAACATAAACCCACCCAGTAAAGAAGAGATCTCTCGGGCAATAAAACAGCTGAAAAATGGGAAAGACACAGGACCAGATAGAATACCACCAGAAGCCCTGAAGAGTTGCTACACCAGCTCTTCAAGAAAATCTGGGAAAAAGAGGCCATCCCAAAGAGCTGGAAGGAAGGCCACATTATCAAGCTGCGAAAGAAAGGAAACCTGACTGTATGTAGCAAATAGAGGGGTATAACACTACTAGCAGTGGCTGGACAAATTTTGATCAGTTTTGTTGGACCGTATTAAGAAGGCGGTGGATGACTAACTTCGAGAAGAACAGGCAGGATTTTGTGCAGGAAGATCATGCACAGATCAGATAGCAACACTCAGAATCATCATAGAACAATCAAATGAGTGGCAGACCCCCTTGTATGTAAATTTTTGGTCTTCGAAAAAGCGTTCAACAGTGTAGACCGTACTGTGATATCGAAAATCTTGAGACATTTATGGAATCCCAGAGAAATTCATTAAAATCATCCAAGATTTCTATCAGGGGGCCTCTTGCAAAGTAGTACACAAAGGAAAACTATCAGAGCCCTTCACAGTACACAGTGCTATCACCAACAATTTTTCTCATGGTCATAGACTGGGTTGTGAGACAGACAACAGAGGGAGAGAAAACTGGAATACAGTGGACATTTAACAAACAACTGGAGGAACTAGACTTTGCAGATGATTTGTGTTTTCTATCACACAGACAGCAAGAAATGCAGGAGAAAACAAACAGATTAGTAACAGAAGCAGCAAAGTTTGGGACTACACATAAATGTAAATAAAACAAAGGAAATGAGAATAAATAATAGGCAGATGGACCCGATGAAGATCAGTGATCAAGTCATTGAAGAAGTAGAAAGCTTTACATATCTAGGGAGCAACATTGACAAAGGAGGGGGAACAGCTGGTGACGTCTGCTCAAAGATAAATAAAGCCAGATGCGCTTTTAATACCCTTCGACCAATATGGAACTCCTCAGCTATATCCAGAGAGAACAAAATTAGAATCTTTAACTCAAATGTGAAGTCAGTCTTGCTGTATCGCTCAGAGACATGGCATGTCTCAAAGAGTAGCACCGCCAAGCCACAGACATTTGTAAATAGATGTCTCTGATGGATCCTCCGTATAAGATGGCCAGATGTAATAACAAATATAGAGCTAAGGAAAAGATGCGGACAACAGCCAACACAGACATAAATTAAGGTAAGAAAGTGGGGATGGATAGGACATACACTCAGAAGAGAAAAATCAAGCACAGCCAGAATTGCCCTTGACTAGAACCCACAGGGGAAAAGAAGAGTGGGGAGGCCAAAGAGAACTTGGAGAAGAACTGTTGAAGAGGAGACTAGCTAGGGAAATTGGAATGACTTGGGCACAGCTGAAAAAGACATCCCAGAATAGAAATCGATGGAGAGCAACTGTTTCTGCCCTGTGCTCCACAGGGAACGAAGAGGAATGATGATGATGATAGTTTATTTTCATTTCTTGTGTGCTTTTTTTTCTAAAAGTGTCAACAAGTTTCCAATTGTGATAAAAACTTTATTTGTGATCAGAAGCAACTGAAATTTTCCTACATTATGTAAAAATGGATGTACTTGTACTTTAACATGAAAGTGGTTTTAGGAGTTCTACTACTTTAAAATTTTATTTCAAATTTGTTAAGCGTCCTCTCCCTTGCATGGATCAAACGTGGATCTGCCTTAAATTAAGTCTCGTAAATGTCGGAGTCGGGATATTTTTTACCGACTCCACGACTCCACTAAAATGACCGACTCCACGACTTCGACTCCACAGCCCTGCTTGCTACCACCAATATCGATCGGGTAAATGCTATGAAAGTGCACTCATACATCAGATATTTTCAGACTACAATGGATGGGCGCTGATCGCGAACGAACTCTGACATGTAATTTATGGTAGCCAAATTTATAACAACGAGAGACGAAGGTTATAAAGCCATCAAAAGTCGGCTCTTTCCCGCTTTACTCTTTTCTGTTGCAGTGCTGTTCAACCTTTTATTTTCCCTTGCGTTCTATCAAATACAAACAAGACATCTACATGTATCACTACGTAGAAACAAAACATTTACACGTACCACTACATACAAACGTGAAACCTACTCGTGCTACTACAAACAAACAATGCGTCTACATGTACCACTAAATACAAACAATACATCTACATGTACCACTACATACAAATACGAAACATACTCGAGCTACTACATACAAACAATATATCTACATGTACCGCTACATACAAACAATACATCTAGATATCTACGTACACGCAAAACTAAATTTGTTTCTCCATTAACTCTTCTCCAGCCTTTGTCTGTGCTCGACTATGCGTTTAAAACACATTTCATATTATTTCTTTTAAAAGACAAGAAAAAAAATAGTTTTAATCCAAAACAATACTTTCTTTTGAAAAATCGGTATTTTAAAACATATTTGAAATTAAAAGTTGTGTAAAACGTTTGAAAACGCAATTTCCAAACATTTTCTCATGCCAGATCCTCAGCGCACAGCAGTGGCGCTGGTATCACCGGTTGAAAACCTCTGATCTATCAGGCTGTTGTACCCACTCATTTTCTATCATTCGTTGTGTATCCTCCATCGCTCTACCATTAAAGCTTGTTTACACTATTTATTGCCATAAATGAGCAGAGATAAATATCACCTTACGACTGCGGGCGCAGCACTTACAGTACGAGCTGCGAGCGAGGTTACGTGTGCCCGGGTGTGTACATGTGTTGGTGTGTATACACGTATGCGAGTGTGTGTAACCCAGTGTGTGTATGTGTGTGAATATCAGTTCACAGGAGGGGAAAAAAAAGGTTATTATGGACCAACTTTTAGGAGATTTGAAAGTGGAAGAAAAAAAAATATCCAGGAGTGTGGGCAGGAATAACCTGATTAAAGTATGGAATCGAAAATTAGGTTTCACAAACTTTAGAGCGAGGCGGGGGGAAAGGGGAGGGGGGAGGAAGGAGAGGAGAATTGGGGGAGGGGGAAGAAAAGTTGTTACAGGTCTTGAAACTAAATTTAATTTTGATATCACATTTTAGTTAGAGATAAAAAAAAAAATAGATCTGACTGAAAAAAATAAACGATTGTGCACTTTTACATCCACTTTTTGTCCTTCCTTATGAAACACGGATTCGCCTCTGCAGATCCGCCCCCCCCCCCCCCCCCCCTTGAAGAAGCGTATGTCAAAGCAAATGTTGTTGCAGTGGTGGTTCCTGTAGTAATGTTTTACACAAGATGTCATTGCCAGTTCCATCATGCACTACTTCATATTAGTCTCCTCTAACGAGATGCCTGAAGGATGGAGCAGACGTGCTGTTTTTTTCTTTTTTTTTCCTTCAGACAACCCAGAACTACATGGGGCGCACTGTTATGTGACGCCATGTTTCTATCCTGGTGAGTTGTAAAGCAAAGAGTTATGTTATTGTTTTCCATGATTTATTTTGTCTTGCTGGATTTTATTCGATGTGCCCACCCACACGTCACCTAACTGCATCACACTATGAATGTGTTTTTGTCTGTTTGTCTGCAGGCAAGTATATTTCTTTTGTTTCACGATATATGATGAATGTGTCTGTCATTATCTTAATTAGATATTCCTCCAGCCTGTTAGCTTATTCCTGCAGTTTCAACAACATTACGTCATCTTTTTCTCCATCTCGCTGCCCTACAGCAAGGATCTGAACGCGGTCGCTTGGGACATTCCCCATTCAACGCAATCACATCAAACATTTTGGAGGGAAAACATCGCTGGCAGAATATGTCTTGCCCTGCAGATGTTTGAATGTGTATTAGGCAATTCACTTGCTTTTGTCTCTTTCAAATTAATTAGCATTGTATTTTTGTTACAAGAAGATTTCAAAATTACTTAGTTCTAAAGCGCTTTGTGAAAATTTAAAATTTACCGTTCTTTCAGTGGTCCAAAAATAAACTTAATCTTCGCCGTACACTTTCCAACGTCAGCTTGAATATGTTTAAAGTAAGCGATTGTCAGCCTAAGGTTCTTGGCATCTCCATAGAGTTTGTGCAGGAACAGTACTAATGACGGCCAAATGTGTCATCTCTGTTCCACATATGGTGAGTTTGTCCAGGAACAGTACAGATGACGGCCAAATGTGTCTTCTCTATTTCACATATGGTGAGTTTGTCCAGGAACAGTACAGATGGCTGACAAATGTGTCTTCTCTGCTCCACATATGGTCAGTTTGTCAAGGAACAGTACAGATGACGGCCAAATGTACCTTCTCTGTTCCACATACGGTGAGTTTGTCCAGGAACAGTACAGATGACGGCCAAATGTGTCTTCTCTATTCCACATATGGTGAGCTTGTCCAGGAACAGTACAGATGGCTGACAAATGTGTCTTCTCTGCTCCACATATGGTGAGTTTGTCCAGGAACAGTACAGATGGCTGACAAATGTGTCTTCTCTGCTCCACATATGGTCAGTTTGTCAAGGAACAGTACAGATGACAGCCAAATGTACCTTCTCTGTTCCACATATGGTGAGTTTGTCCAGGAACAGTACAGATGACGGCCAAATGTGTCTTCTCTATTCCACTTATGGTGAGTTTGTCCAGGAACAGTACAGATGGCTGACAAATGTGACTTCTCTGCTCCACATATGGTCAGTTTGTCAAGGAACAGTACAGATGACGGCCAAATGTGTCTTCTCTATTCCACATATGGTGAGCTTGTCCAGGAACAGTACAGATGACAGCCAAATGTGTCTTCTCTGTTCCACATATGGTCAGTTTGTCAAGGAACAGTACAGATGACAGCCAAATGTGTCTTCTCTGTTCCACATATGGTGAGTTTGTCCAGGAACAGTACAGATGGCTGACAAATGTGTCTTCTCTGTTCCACATATGGTGAGTTTGTCCAGGAACAGTACAGATGACAGCCAAATGTGTCTTCTCTGTTCCACATATGGTGAGTTTGTCCAGGAACAGTACAGATGACGGCCAAATGTGTCTTCTCTGTTCCACATATGGTGAGCAATTATGCAGCAGATCATCATTTTCCTTTGTGCACCTTACGGAGCATGGAGCATACCTGTCAACCTCCTGAGACAAAAATATGTACGCCGGACCAAAAAAATCCTTACAAACACCCAAAAATCCTTACGCAAAAAATATATTAATAAATTATACGCAATACAGTTTTAAAATGAGAAATGACATATACAAATCTATTAGCAATTGAATTATTGTGATATAAAACATGCTAATAGTCTCAAACTGTTCTTTACATATAAAACACTTAGTGATCATGATGTACACTGTTCTTTCGATGTACAGTGTTTTGTATTATAATCAACACATGCACTTTTAGCACTTTGCAGAATTGCATTTGTGGGCTTAAAGTCTGCACAGCATGTATCAATGTTAATCTTACACTGTAAAATAGAAGTGAGTGTGTCCGCATTCATGGACCTCCTGCAGTTTGTGTGGATAAATTTGCAAGGTGGCAAATGCACCCAATACTAAAAACATAAGGGTTCCTCTGCTTGATCCTAGTAAGTACTGAGTTTGATTTCCCCACCATGACATTGCAGTTGTCACTAGCAAAGCCGATGCAATTTTTCCATGGAATATGAAATTTTGTGAACAGATTATCAACATCACTGAATATCGTCTCACTGGTTCCACCACTGCATACAGGCATGTCCAACAATCTCGTTCTTGGCCCCAATCCTTCTTCAAAAACTTTCACCATAATAGCTAACCGCTTCTCTGTTTTCTTGTCATTTGACTCATCAACCATTAATGAGAAGGGTGTTTCCCTGCACAGCTTTATCACTAGTTCTGTTGCAGATGGAGCCAGGCAGTTTTTAATGATAAGTGTTGTCTTGGTCCTCTTCGACTGGAACTATCTGGCAATATCACTGTCAGGAAACATTACATGCGCCAAGTCACAAAAGTGATCAGCAACAGATGCATTTAAGTTATGCTGGGCAATGAAATTGGCAAATAAAACTTCAGTCCTTATAATGCCACCCTCTTCCTGCTTTTGCTGAGCAAAAAAGGTCTTAATAGATGCTCCCTTCTTCATTGCAAACATTTGTTCATGCAATTTCGATTTAAAATGTACTTTCAGATCATATAATCCTGAAGTTACTACTTTAAAATCTTTGCTGCATAATCTACAAAAAGCATGGGTTGATCCTAACTTGGATGCATCTACAATGCCAGGGAAGAGTTTAACCCATTCGACCTGAAACTTACCATGACCTGCAAGCTTTTGTTTCTTTGAATTAGGCTCAGCCATCATTCAGTGGATGAAATATTTCAACTAATAATCTTTGTAGACGAAGAGAATGATTAAAAAATACAACGAACAAAGCAAACGGCTAACAGCAACAAAAAAAAAAATAAAAATAAACAAAATTATGAACAGAATATCAAATCTAGGAGGAAAAAACGTACCACCAAAAATTTACAAAATTATTATTTACGAGTTGGTAGCTTAAAGTGATAACAGATTGCCACTTTATTAAAAAATAAAGCAGCTAATCTCGAGCGCTGGAATAAAGTAGCCTACTCAATGCAAAGAAACTTTTTTTTTTCTAGTTATGTAGGGCCTACACAAAATATTATGACAATTTATCGGAAATGTATTGAGGGGCAAGATGTAGGCCTAATTGGAAAGATTAAGGCTGCGATTAAATTGCAACAAAGCAAGACAACAGCAATATTTAACCAAGTTATAAGTAATACCGGTCCCAAATGACTCAATACGGTTTGTGTTAGAAAATATCCCTTACAGAGCCTCATTTGGTAATGCCGGTTCAGGGGCGACATTAAATGGGGAACAAAAATCTAAAATTACATTTTAATACTCAACAACGTTGGTCGACTAAACCATGGCATCTATGATCATACGGTTGTTGTTCATGCTAATAATTTCGTTGACCCTGTACACAGTGAAATTCACACCCAAACTATTGAAGGTGTATGGATGCAAGCGAAGAGGAAACAACGTTACCAAGGCGGCACTAGTCGTGGAAAGTTTCATTCTTATTTAGCAGAGTTTAAGTGGCGCAATAGTCACAAACAATCCGTACAACGAGTCTGTACGGCCGTACACTGCTAAAAGTATAAAAAAATCCGTACATTGTACATTGTACGAAAAATTCGTACAGGTTGACAGGTATGATGGAGCCACCACTGCAACTGGTCCCCTTGCAACAATTCCGCATTCATATACTCGTGCAGCGATGGTTTCTGTGGCTATTTATTTTACATGATGAAGTTACCAGTCCCATACACAACCTCATATTAGTTGCCTTGTACGACATGCCTGAGGGTACAGTAGTTTATTCTTTCTTTGACTTTTCGGAGACCTCCAGGAAGTTCACGGGACTTTGCAATAGAAATTCAGCAAGGCTTTAATCGCTGCTACAGCTGCACCTTCATTAGAGCCCGTAGCAAGTTGAATAGATGATTTCTCAGTTTGTTGTCCTCTATGTTAGCAGACCATATACTACAATGGTTACAATATATACTACTACGGTTACTTTCACAATTGCCTCAAGTTGGTAGCATGGATAAAACCATGGTTGAAGTGAAAGTTGTACCCTAGATGGAGTGGGTTCAATTCGCAGCGCATGCAGGAATGACACCAGGAAGCGGATACATGAGAGTCATGACCCAAGTGGGCCCGTCCCCCTCAGAGTGTAAAGAAGGACCGAAACACTTGTCCCGGGGGGAGGGGGTTTTGATGTATCGCTCTGTATAGAGTTTCCTTTTAACGCTATTTCTTAAATGTTTCTTGTGTGTAAGCTACAATTTATAATAAATATTAATAAGCATGTTGGGGCCATTCGTAATAAGTAAAGAAATGAAAAACTAGGTAACAGAAACGGAACAAACGTGATAGGCTTACCGAAGAATCAAGCCCCTGACCTGACCATCCGAATGGCGCCATGGCCTCGTTACTGGAGTGAATCGCGAGTAAATACACTGCCAGCTTAACACCACAAAAATATTGCGTCGTGGACAGTGGTCAGTGTCACGACATTCCACGCAACTGTGGAGTACATGACCGGAAAACAACCCAGACTAATTATAGACGCAATCACGTCTATACCTTTCCTATTCACCAGTATAGGTCAGATAACACGAGACAAGAACTACAACTAGAATTGAGCTACAGTTTAATATTTTGACTTTTGTTGTAAACCTGATTTGGCGTGGAACTGTATTTGTCGATTTTTTTTTTTTTTTTAGTGTCATAAAGGGGCTGCAGGCTAGAGTCTATTTTCACTTCTGCTTAAAAAGGGGTCATCCACATATGACGTCACACAATTTTTGACATTTTAAAACCAGTTAAAGATTATTACAGTTATCAGATATTTCAGCTGCGATTATAATATTAATATAAGTCATACATGAGGGAATTGCTAAATATAGAGGATAAATGTAGACTGTGAGGATGGCGGTTAAAACATCTACTTTTGTCGACATCATGTAATATATATATATATATATATATATTATATATATATATATATATATATAAATATATATATATATATATATATATATATATATATATATATATATATATATATATATATATAAAGCGATCCTCACTCGTATTTTTGTGACGTTGTATTTTTTAAATCCTCTCTCCCCCTATTGTCACAAAGCTTTGAACCCCCTCCCTCCTCTCACTGCGTGACGTCATATTGTGTACGACCCTAAACCTGATTTTGACGAAAATCTGTTTTCCCTTCCTAGTAAAGCAGTTGTTGGCTGACAACCGTTTTACCTTCTGTCATAACGCAGCTGTGAGCTATGATCTGTTTTTCCTTTTGTCAAAATGCAGCTGTAGGCTAGAACAGATTTGCGCTTAATTTTTGAAACACGTTTCCAAACCAGGTGTCAAAGTTTATGAAATGTATTAGGAGCGGCGTTAAGTAAAGCCCAGCTCAAAGCAGACATAATTGTTATTTACTCGCTGGCTGTTTGGTCCAGGCGGTAATCAATCCACAGCTAGTGAGGTAACCTCATTGTGCGTAGCAACTCCTTTCTGTTGCCTTTTTTCCCGCGTGTGAGCAGTCATTTTGAACTCATAATCTTCCCGGTACATGTGGAAATGAGGAGAAATAGGGCGGGGCTTAGAGAGGCAAATGTGGTGGAAGTAGTGGTTGTGACCGAAGGAGGAAGGGGTGCCTGGAGTTTGGAGATATCATGTGACTCAAGCCGTTGTCGTCCTTCCCCCCCCCCCCCCACCCACCCGCCCCAAGGGGGGAAAAACCCAGTGGAGGCAGATTTTGTGGCATTAGTGAAACGACACATGCACACGGGCAGGGTTTTGGTTTAATGCACAAGTGTGCTGCATCGACCGATTTTTTTCTAACAAGTGTACTGTTCCGACCGATTTATTCTAACAAGTGTGCTGTTCCAACCTGTTTATTGCATAACACGTGTGCTCTGTTGTATCGCTTTGCTTTTCGCGGGGCTTACAAATATATACACATGTCGTGTAAAGCCGGTGCGTCCTCGCGTGTACAGCGCTGTTTTTTCTTCAAACATGCATCGGGTTTGTGATTCACAAAGTCCCGTGTGATCTAACTTTCCTTTGATAGCAGGCGTAAGTGGATTAGCTGTGAACTTTTCCTGTTGGATATATATACCAGTAACAGCACCGACTGACTATTCCTGGTGTGTACATTTCTGAAGGACCAGTTATCACCAGCATTGATACCACTTTCCTGAGTGAGACACATGTGTAGTCTCGTAATTCTCTCTGTTCCTTCATCGCCCACCTAACATTACAGAGACATATAAAAGAGAACAGCATATGAACCTAGGGGCGGCGAGCGGAGCCAAGAAACTGGGTCTGTCTGATAGGAGTGAAACGGTTCAGATAAGTCCTCGCGCGGAGCAGGGAGAGTTTCTTCTGTGCGTCAGTGTTTATTCGTACACAGGTCGTAGCAGGTCGCCGAAGCGCTTGAATGTCGATGTTTGTGCCTATTGTGGTGAGTACATATACATATTTTAATATCACGTAAAACCAGAGAAGCTGTTGATCTATTTTTACTCCATATCTCTTACCCCCCCCCCCCCCCCAATTACAAATGAGTCATCGTGTCGATTTGCAATGTTTAGTACTATCGTTTATCTCGAAGACCTAAAGCCAAATGTTACATTAACATGAGAAACTTGAATCTTGTTGGCTTAGTTCGTCTTTAGACTTAGGCCACATTCGAACTCTTCCGCATGCCGACCGCCCCCTGACAATATAACACAGCTAGGCCACCTGTTAGCTAATTTGCTTCTGACACATATCTTATGTACATACAAGTTTTATTATTTTGATATGGGCACAATCAGGTTCATATAAATATTAATATATTTTTGGTGGTTCTATATCTAAATGATAAGGCATAATTTTAAATACTTCTTAAAAGCAATCTTAGTTAAAAGAAGCAGGGCATAGTTCTCGAATTAAGCTAACCTATAGCACACACTTACAACCTGCTTATAACTAAGTCTGACAAATTCTATTCGAACTCGCAACGCTGTGGAATTTGTAGCTTACTAACATAAACATAACTCAGATTCACAACCAAGTTATTCTGCACAAGCAGTTTTTATGCCTTGTAGACATCTTTACTGTTAAATTAACATAAACTGTTGCCGGCGTACATTAATTTAAAACAACTTTCTGGAAATGCTGGTCTAAACATTCAAAGGCCTTTTCATACGACAAACATTTAAAGTTACTCATACCTTTGCATACCGATAGGAATGAAAAATATGTAAAAACAGGATATGTTAACGCTGTAGTCCCACAAAGTCTATTTTGACAATGATGAGTTGTTTACTGTAACATATGGCTTCTTGCTTGTATGTAAATCTTTGTGCTTCGTTTCAAATTTGAAATGAGTGCCATGCATTACAACTGACCATACACACAAACACACTTACACATACGTAAACACAAATACTCATATTATCCAAGGCCGTAGAGTTTGGTGAAAAACATTTGTGGGGAAATTATACTGTACCAAAATAGTGCATAAAAATTTTTTTTTTATATTTAACCCCCCCCCTTTATTAAGTCCTATCTACGGCCCTAATATTATCTTCTACCTCATCATAGAACAATAAAGTCACGTCATATCATCGTGTACAGTGCCATCTGTTCAAGGCTTTCTACATCTTCTTGACCTCTTCAAGTCTAATTCTCTTCTTTATGTATGTATGTGTGTCTATTTCTCTTATTCTTGATATACAAGAACAAGGACTGTCTTGTAATGCTAACAATTGAGTTTCATAGTGTAAGATATATGTCCGACGCTGACGTCTTCCCTCATCATATCTCACCGGTACATTTTCTAAGTCTTTCTGTCCCCAGTAGTTTTAAAGTTTTACCAAGACACCAATATGGATGCCAAATTCTTCCGAATGTGACTAATGAATATTTTGAAGTTTTGTAAGTACTAAATGTCCCATGTAGCTCACGGGCGGTCTCTAAGGAGACAAAGACAAAATAGTACTACTGCGCCCTCATGCATGTCGTACAAGGCAACGTAATATGAGGTTGTACATGGCACTGGCAACCTCATCATGTAAGCCACATTGCCACAGAAATTACCGCTGCAAAAACATGTGACTGCTTCAATGTGCAGGTTTCCTGCAAGTGGTGGATCCATGCTCCACAAGGAGCGCAAAGGAAAATGATAATGAAGTATTAAATGCAGCAGTGACGTTAGTTTTCTATCCAGTAAAGTGCGGACATGAGAAAATCGGACTATAATCAAATGGGCGTACTTAGCGGCTCTTGGGGAACAATGTAGCGTGTCGTGACGCTTCATGCGGCTCTTGGGTAGAAACGGTTTATACTTTCCTTCTCTACGGTAGTATCTGCTATGGGACAATCTTTTTACCTTTCTATTCCAAGGTAGTTTACATAGCTACGGTTTTCAGTCACATTATAGAATACATAATTAAAGAACGGACATGAAATCCATATCTCAGTGGCCACTGGAAAAATTCTCAGATTACTTTATAGCGGAGTCTTCTTCAAGTACCAAGCCTAGTGGTGTAGGAGATTATGTCTCTTCACAACTTCCTGTCTCCAGTACAATTGATCAATTCTGTTGACTTCTTTCCATGCCACGATGTCAAACTATCCAGTATTTGCTCTCTTTGTCTTCCCCTATCTCTTTCTCCTTTAATCGTACCTGTTGTTACGATGTATTCCAATTTTCCACTTCTCATAGAGGTGTAGGAAGTACTAAATACAGTTACCGCCATGGAAAATATAGATTTTGCTAGAGAGAAGATAGTGCTCTTCACAGACTCACTATCAGTCACCATTGCCCCCAGGAACAATAAAAACAACGAATTAAACAGCCTGACAGAAGGAGTAATGGTCAGCAGCAACAAATTCAAAATAAGTAAAAGTACAGTGGATCCCTTCCTATTGCAAGATACATGGAGAAGGCAGACAGGCTTGCAAAAGAAGGAGTAAAAATCCAAACTGAAGACAGTGCAAAATATGAGGAGATAATCAATAATATAAAATAACTTTAAAATAAATGGCATAAGAAACACCAGAGTCCAATACTGCAGAATTATATTATACATTACCTAGAAGAGATCAAGTGGTAATTTCCAGACTAAGAACCGGCCTTTGCAGACTCAAATGCCATCTGCTCAACAGACTGAAAATCGGACAGACAGATATGTGCCCATATGCGAGGGCACAAAAAAGCAACAACAACAAAATAAATAAAAAACAATATAACATGTCCTCCAAGACTCAGCTTCACGGGAGTAGTAGGGCGGCAGCGTGACCATTTCCAGCCGTTGAAGAAGAAACTGTATGGTGACGAGAGAAGCCTGAGACAGACCGCCAACTTTATAAGAAAAATAGATGTGGTTATATGAGAGCGAACAATGAAAAATTATAAGTCACATTGGTATATTTCTTATTTAGGTACTTTATAAAAAAAATAGTGTTTACAAGCAGATTCCAGCAACAGATAATACAAACATAGCAGAGCGTCAAGTAATTATCTTGTCAGAGGCGGGCAATTCATCGTGTATTGATGTAACTCTAGGAATAGTCAGTGCAACATGGGAGTATAATCGCCAGTATAAACATGTTTGGTCGGAAGTTCACCTGTGGGGGGTCAGTATTTTTCAGCTTGTATTTCCAAATAGGTTTTCTACAAGTATGAAAAGTTGAATCTAGTTTGTTAGAACTCATCATTATCAAGTGCCATCTCCACATCGAAGGTCGGCTGCAATGGATCTCTCACGTCTTCTGCTCTTGTCTTGACGGCGCACTTTGACAGCATTTTTCCTGTCTATCTCTTGATGTCACGTGCCCACTTATAGCGCTGTCTTTTCCCTTGTACGTTTGCCTTAAACTCTTCCCTCCATTATGGTCTTCGGCAAGGTGTTATGACTTAATAGTTTAGCTGTCTAACTTTGACCTCCTTCATTCCTAAGCTTTTCTAGCACGTCTTATTTTGTTTTTCTCCTTCTAGGAGATGCGTCCATTCTTCTATATAACCACGCCTCGGGGTGGGGGGGGGGGCCTCAATTGTTTCTTTGTTAGAACACAAATTTAAATTAAATAGGTTTAAATTTGTTAGGACACAACATTTCAATAATTTGTCCTCTCTCTCTCTCTCTCTCTCTCTCTCTCTCTCTCTCTCTCTCTCTCTCTCTCTCTCTCTCTCTCTCTCTGCCCACCTACCCACTAATTCTTTGCCCTTTCTCCGACCCTCTTCGGAATCTTCTTTGCCTTACTCTTGAAACATGCATTCAGAGATGCAACTGAAGGAATATGCCTTCACACTAGGTCAGATGGCCATCTGTTTAATCTTTCAAGGCTAAAGGCAAAAACAAAAATCAGAAGGGTCACTATAAGAGACTTGTTGTTCGCTGATGATGCTGCAGTCGTCACTCAAAGCCAACAGGAGCTTCAGAGCTTGATGAATCGCTTCACTAAAGCATGCAAGGACTTTGGCCTCACAATAAGTCTAAATAAAACGAATGTGCTGAGTCAGGATGTGGGTGCTGCACCAGTTATCACTATCGATAACTATGAATTGGCAGTGGTGCACCACTTCACATACCTAGGGTCTACCATCAATGACAAACTCTCACTGGATACAGAAATCGACAGCCGCATTGGCAAAGCTGCAGCTACCTTTGCCCGCCTCACATCGCGTGTTTGGGGAAACTCTAAACTCACAATGAAGACCAAAGCTGCGGTATATAATGCCTGCGTCACCAGCACACTCCTATATGGCAGCGAGACCTGGACGACCTATGCTAAGCAAGAAAGAAGGCCCAATACCTTCCATTTGCGGTGTCTACGCCGCATCCTCGGCATCTCGTGGAAAGATAAAGTGACAAATGTCGAGTTGTTGTCATGTGCTGGCCTTCAAAGTATGTATACGCTTCTTAGACAACGCAGACTTCGCTGGCTTGGCCATGTTCGCCGCATGGAAGATGGTCGCATCCCAAAAGATATCTTCTACGGACAATTAGCAGATGGCAAGAGAACAGTTGGGCGACCACAGCTGAGGTTCAAAGATGTGTGCAAGAGAGATATGAGGGCACTGGACATGGATCCAGCAACATGGGAGGATGAAGCTGCCGGTCGCACTAAGTGGCGATGCTATTTACGGCGCCACCTCAGATTGGGCGAAGAGAGGCTCACACAAGAAGCAGAGGTGAGGAGAAAACGTCGAAAGGAGCACCAGGAAAATAAGCAGCTGAGGGCTGTCACCTCAGGAGCGCATTCCCATAGTCAGTTATGACTGAAGGGGCTATTATTATTCTCCGTTTAATAATATGCTATTATATGTGACTTGTCAAGACAGTTTCGTTTTCGTAAGCTTAGGGAAAATATTCCATCGGCTTCTGTACTTTCAACTTCCAGTCTTTTACATACGTCAGTGATAACAATATTTGTAAACAAAGAGTTATCAGGAGTAATACAGAACGTAATCAGTGACAGACACTGCAATTAGTTTTACTGACAACATTAGTCAGTACTGTAGGTTTACTTTCGGTCTGTCATCATCTCAGACTGAATACATCACTTCTTTTCCCGGGGCATTAAGATTAGTTTGTTAAAAAAGCCATTCACCAAAGAAGTGTGGATTTGACAGGTGATTAAATACGCTTAAATTTGGCAGACGACGTGAAACTCCACCAGTAGTTGTTATTGTTCTGGAAGCGACAGGGCAGCCCTGATGATGGACCCGTGTCACAATAAGAGGCATGTGTGGATGTATTTGAATAAACTACATCGTGGGTAGACTGAATCGTGACGCCACCAGTTGTCGATACCGGAACCCGACTAGATGCCAGCGCTTTAACTGCATGACCAATCGTCGCCTTAATACTGCGTTATTCCACCTCTACTTCAGCTTGTTTTGAGAAAAATCGCAAAGTTTTTAAATTATTTGTTGAAAAGAAGGATATATCACAATATGTTCCCAGTCCTAATGGTCTTTTATATTTGGACATGCGCCCTAATATAACCGACTAGGTTGAACGGGACGCGCCTCGCCAAACCGAGGCAAAACTTTATTAAAAAAAAGGATATATCACATTAAAATAAAATATTGCATGATGATCCAAACAGTTAACTGTAAGGTATTGTCTTGGATGACAGATTAAACTAGTTTATATCGATTTATGACCTCAGGTCAATTTTGGTCACAAGCGAAGACGGAATAAAGCAGTACTAAAGCGACGCAATAGGAAGAGTTATATAAATACATACCACACACACTAGTAACATGTATACGCAAATACACCACATAACATATACACTCTCATGAATACATACACATTTAGACATCATACACACATGCGGCATTAAATTAATATTAGACAAACATAAAGGTATGTTTTCAGGCACTCGTAAGAAATAAAGAAGTAGAACACTTGGACAACAGAAAAACAACAGACGTGAGTGGCTTACCCAGGGTTCGAACCCCGTACCTTCCGTACGACAACTCCGCCTAGCTATACAAGCGAATCACACTGACCCCACGGCCAGCTAGGCATCCCCAAAAAAGGATGCTTTACTGACTAGTCATCAGTGCGAAACACAAGACAACACCGGAAGTATACAGTGGGCAACTCAGCCCATTAATGGCGCAATCACTTCTGTTGTTCCTCTATACAGCAGTATATGTCAGTCCAAACAAGACAAAGACCTTGATACTGTGTCCAGTAAATGATAGAAGACTTAAGGACAGTAGTATAGAACAGAGGGTAGGTTTCTGGTATTGTATAAACATTAATAACACATAAGGAAGGGAAACCCGAGGCCTGTAAACAGTAAATTAATATTAGACAAACATAATCTTCCTTATGTGTTATTAATGTTTATACAATACCAGAAACCTACCCTCTGTTCTATACTACTGTCTTTAAGTCTTCTATCATTTACTGGACACAGTATCAAGGTCTTTGTCTTGTTTGGACTGACATATACTGCTGTATAGAGGAACAACAGAAGTGATTGCGCCATTAATGGGCTGAGTTGCCCACTGTATACTTCCGGTGTTGTCTTGTGTTTCGCACTGATGACTAGTCAGTAAAGCATCCTTTTTTGGGGATGCCTAGCTGGCCGTGGGGTCAGTGTGATTCGCTTGTATAGCTAGGCGGAGTTGTCGTACGGAAGGTACGGGGTTCGAACCCTGGGTGTGTTGTTTTTCTGTTGTCCAAGTGTTCTACTTCTTTTTTTCTTACGAGTGCATGAAAACATACCTTTATGTTTGTCTAATATTAATTTACTGTTTACAGGCCTCGGGTTTCCCTTCCTTATGTGTGTGGCGAGAGGTTTTATTTTGCTCTTGTATCAGTATAGTACTGACAATTACAGAAATAGAATTTCTGCAGAAAATGGTGAAGTCCCAGTGTCTGAGAGGACTACTGGTATCACAAATTAGTTACGGCTGTGAATGTTCTGATCTCGAAACAATAGTAGAGAGGAGACCGACATAAAGCGCCACCTCCGCTGTGTAACTAACTGTGATATTCAACAAAACCAGGAAACATATTTTACTTAACAATGATAAAATTGACAAGTCGTTCAAATACAATTTCCTAAGTATTTATTTAGTATATACACTATCTACTCTTGTGCTGAAGGGTGAATGTTGAAAAAAATGGAATGTAATGGAATTGTAAGTTTACATGTGATTTACAAATATTTATATATATATATGTGTGTGTAAATAAATATTACAACAAGTTTTCCAATTATAGGAACAAAAATTATATCAGCTGTGCTGTTAATTAAGGATATAACACTTATCAGCTATGTTGTTATTTTTGTCTCTTGCTATGCTAATTTCACTTTCTCATCACTGACAGTTTCTATGCTCACAATGCTGACAGAAATGGTACGAATGTGTACTCATCTCTTAAAACAGTTCTGTTCTCCGTAGTTTTGTTTCACACAACTCCTGCTGAGGTTCGTTACTTTAGCCCACCCAAGACTGAGGGGGACCAAAGATGTAGAGTCTGGTCAACCTCTATGCTCCTGCGGGGTTCCAGGCAGCGGGATTGACTCGAACATACGACCTCAGGTTTTTAGGACACAAATAAACCTGTAACAAAGCAAAAATAGGGGCTAATTTCTGTCCTCAAGCCCACCTATTTCTAGTGTGAGTGAAATGAGCGTGTCTCCGATGTATGCATGTGGGATGAATGACAACATGGCTCAGTATGATTTAGCAATAGCGAGACAAGACAGGTGTCTACTTGCAAAACATTCTTTCTGATAAACTAATACATGGATACATTCAATAATATAGATTCAATACATGAATACATTTTATACATGAATACATCCCATAATATAAATCAATACATGAATAAATCCAATAATATGTACACCTAGGTGTGATACAACAATGTCCTTCCCCCTATACTATATCACGCCCTCTCTGACAATAGCTGGTAACATATATCCTAACAATATTGTTATGTTCTTATGATAGGAGTATATGAGACGAGGACTGGTTGGTGATATATCAGGTTGGAGTTATAGGAGACAATAGATTGGAGTTAGATGCGACAATAGATTGAGTCCTGACAAGGACTGTTTTGGTTATATTGGAGTTTGGAATTATCAGAGACAATAGACTGAAGTTATAGACTGACAATAGATTGAAGTATAGGAGACAATAGGTTGAAGTATGAGTCCTATTAGTCTTCGTCTATTCAATCATAATAGGAAATACAATCATTATACTTAATTCCCCCAAGATACAATCAGTAACCTGATAGGTAGTATAAATGACACACAACAAATACCAACGGTTATCGTAAAAATATTTACCCTCCTAAGATTTTAAACTGGCCAGGTTTTGACGCGACTTAGTGAAGTAGGTTGCAGGTCGATGCCCTCAGGTAAGTTACCATAAATCAAGGTGACAGCTTCTCCCTCTTCAGTCTGTATCTCTGGCGTCAAGTTCGGGGTTGCGTGGTTAGCATAAAATCCGCCCGATTATATAGTCAAGTAACTACTTGAGGAAAGCTTTCGGTTGGTTCCTGGCGGAGCAAGTTGATTGGTTTCCTCCGGTTTTGTACCTGGTCTCATACAGCCTAATTTTATTCAGTTTTCATCGGCCATCTTGCGTGAACAAGATGGCCGTTAATTTATTCTGTCTCAGAGACTGGTGAACGTTGATCGTTGATTGGTTGAAGCAAATCTGTATCTCGACATAGTGATTAACAAAGTAGTGGGTTACACTTCGTTTCACGACAATGTGTTACACATGCGGCATGCATGTTCACATATACATGTAGCCTACACAGACATACGAACATTAACTTCATTTTATTCTCTCATTTTGAATCTCTCTCTCTCACACACACACGGGCCTACGTGCCCAATTCTCAACCCTTTCAAAATAAAGTTCGTTCGGTCTCTCACATATCGTCGCTGTCCAAACCACTGGAAAAACACATCCACAAAACAACACTACAACACCTAGTAGATAACGACCTGCTAATCGACAGTCAGTCGGGGTTTAGACCAAAGCATTCATGCCACACAGCCTTAACAAAGATGATAGACAATTGGCACCTAAACATCAATAACGATAATATATGTGGAGCAATATTTGTAGACTTCAAAAAAGCATTTGATATGATAGATCACTTTATTTTAATCAGAAAATTAGAAACAATGAAAGTAAATATTAAGCTGGTAAAGTTAATTAAATCGTTCCTGTCAGACAGACAACAAATAGTCTCTTACAATAATTCCTTGTCGAACCCAACCGTTGTCCATACAGGTGTTCCTCAGGGCTCTATTCTCGGCCCTCTTCTATATTACCGTATACATTAATGATCTTCCTCTATATTTCAAACACTCATCATGTGACCTTTTTGCCGATGACTGTACTGTCTATACTAGTGATAAATGTTGCACCACACTAGAACAATCTTTACAAAACGATACACATAATCTTATTACGTGGAGCAACGAGAATCGCATGCAAATAAATATTAGTAAAACAAAATGTATGTTAATATCAACCAGACAAAAACTACAAAACTTGCAGAAAACAACACTTCAGCTCTTCATTGGAACATCACTAATTGAAAACGTAAATGAACACAGAACTCTAGGTATCACTGTTGACCAACACCTAAGCTGGAACTCACATGTACATGCACTCACAAAGCAAACAGCACAAAAAGTTTACCAATTAGCCAAAATTAAACATTTCCTGGATGAAGAGGCAAGGAAAATGTTCTACATATCTCATATACAAACGCATCTAGACTATTGTTCCACAATCTGGGATGGTTGTTCTGTCTCCAACACAAGAAGGCTCCACTCGCTTCAAAAACGCGCAATGCGCCTTGTTGCTGATAAACACCAATCACATTGTATAGATTTATATAATTATCTTCAAATATTACCCCTCAGAAAGCGCTTCCTCTTTAACAAAGGGAAATTGATTCACAAAATCCTGTCACAGAATGCTCCAAAGTATCTTTGGCCGCTTTTAAAATACAATGACAGACGTAGTCAGCGCTTAAATAAATTACAGGTACCCAAGCCCAGGCTTGACCTATTTAAAAACTAGTTTGGCTTACTCAGCTGCTCATCTTTGGAACAATCTTCCCAATGACCTGAAAAAACACGCACAGTCCTTACTCACACAATCGTTTATACTATTCAAATACTTTATGAGTGCTGATTATATGCCACCCTAACTGATTGTGTTGTACTTTTATCTAATATACTGTATGGAGGCTCTGATGATCTAGTTTTCATTACAATATACTTATTCTTAATATTATATTCTTAATAACTTATATTCTTAATTTTATGATCAGGTACTGTTAGTGTATGCTGTTATACTTCCTTGTAATGTTGCACTGTCCTTAAATTAATACTTTCAGTACGCTGGAGAATGTTGAGTAACAGTAATAAAAGATGAGCAAGAGGATGGAAGAATGCAAGAGGGGACTGTGTCCGATTTTCAAGCCTTGGCAAATTAATTGCTTTCGTATATGTCTATCTAACTATCTACCTAGTCTGATTCTGGTCTTGAGTTTGGGACGCAAAGGAAATGGAAAGGAAAATGGAAAGTAACTGTCTACCCACCTCATCTTGATGAACCTAAAAAAAAAAAAAAAAAGAAAAAAAAAAAGTCCCTGAGTCATTCAGTTGAACACCGTATGAACATTTTACAAGTTCTCATAACATACCTCTGAATATGTCTCAAATCACTAATTTACAGTACGAAGAATTCGATTTTTTTTTTTTTTTTTTTAAATTTATTTATTTTTTATTTATTTATTTATTTTTCAAATTCATTATTACTATTAATTTTTTTTTTTTTTTTTTTTTTTAATAATTATTTTATTTTATTTTAAAAACACTTTAATTATGATGATTATTGCAAATGTAATATTACTTTTATAATGATAAATGCCTTAATAATGCTTAAAGTAAATGTGAGGATGAAAGGATATTAGTATACATGATGAGAGAGAGAGGAAGGGCAGAATGTCAGACGGGCCTGCGTGCCCAATTCTTAACCCTTTGAAAATAAAGTTCGTTCGTTCGTTCGTTCACTTCAGCAAAATATCTTTTACACACACCCACGCACAACGTACGCGCTAATATACACACGTACAAACGCACACGTTTGTTTAATCCTAAAGATGAAAAAAAAAGCACGCGCTACTGACACAGGGACCAACACGATCATGAGTTATCCTTAACTAGTTTGCCATTAAGAAGACCTGAAATAGCAGGCACTAGTGTTTGTGAAGTCAGGCAATCATCACCTGATTTCCAGTCACCGTAACGTAGTCAGCTCGTCCTGGTGAGCTAATTCTTTTCCTTTTCCCCTCCCACGAAACCAATACCCTTCTGGTAGTGGTACCATCTGTCAAATCTTTTCCTGTAACTAGGACGGTGCTTCATTATTGCCCAGAATAAAAATTTAATGCAGAATTTTGTTTTGAAATGGAAGGCAGATAATGTGAAGTAGTCGGCTGTGCGGTACCAGTATAGCTGAGACTATCACCGTGTAATGTTCTCTTGTGATGTTCGACTCTTCAAACAGTTCGGGCAGTAGTTGCAGCTTTGAAGATCGCGGTGTTAAATGTTCGCACGAATACTTAAGCATCGTCTAATGTACATTAAGGATTTCCTGTTCAAAGTTGGCCGGTTTGTTTTAGTTTTTTTTCCCCGAAAAAAGTTAACGCGTATTTTTTTTTTTTTCTGTGTGTGTTTATCTTTGCCATTTCCCTCACGCTCTACATCCTGCCCCGCCCCTTCCATGTGTGTGTTTCCAGAATAGGCACGCGTATATACTGTTGCGTTTGTTTGAGTGCTGTATCGGATTCGATTGCGCATCTCGTGACACCATTTTGAGTATTCGAGTAAAAGACCAGGACTGGAAATAAGTCAGATGCTTCCTTTAATCTCACACAGACTCGGAAACAATAGTCTGCAAGATTTCAGCTGTGTGTCACTTTGAACTAAGTTTCAGGTTTAAAAAAAACAATCTTTCAGAAACAATCCAGATACAATCTTTGGCATTAGTGAAAGTAGCTCGTTTTAAGTATATTTTATTTTTCCTATGACAAGTGGTAAGTTACATCCGCTGATACAGAAAAATGAGAAATGAAAGAGTAAGAAATGAGAACTGCAGAGTAGTGTCTCACATGTCTTACCTGGATAATGTTTGAGGTATTGAGGAATAATCCTGGAGGCACTACTTACGTTTGAGGGAATTACGCGATGAAACTGAATGGGACTTCACTCGATTTTTCACCTCACCTACAACCCTCCCCCCTTTTGTTCCTCGCTACCGTGGCTCAAAGTTCATCATCACCATTCATTTTCCTTCACTAATGCACTCTTGCTCATCATCATCATCATCATCAGTTGCCATCTCCACAACGAAGGTTGGCTGTAATGGATCTCCAACGTCTTCTGTCTCTTGTCTTGGTGGTGCACTCTGATAGACTCTTTCCTGTCCATCTCTTGATGTTGTCTTCCCACTTATAGCGCTGTCTTCCCCTTGCACGTTTGCCTTCAACTCTCCCTTCTGTTATGGTCTTCTGCAAGGTGTTATGCCTTTTTATGTGGCCAAAGTATTTTAGCTGTCGAACTTTGACCTCCCTCATTAGTTCTCTTTTCATACCTAGATTTTCTAGGACCTCCTTATTTGTTTTCATCTCTTTCCATGAGATACGCCCCATTCTTCTATATATCCACATTTCAAGAGCCTCAATTCTTTCTTCCAAATGCTTATTTATCGTCCATGTTTCTGCACCATACAGAAATGCAGAATATATATAACACTTTATGATTCTCAGTTTTAATTTGTGAGATAACTGTTTGGATGTCAGTATATGTTTCATGTTGTTGAATGTAGCTTTGGCCATTCCTATTCTCTTCTTGATTTCTGTTTCACATCTGCCATCTTCTGTTATTATATGACCGAGATATACGTAGCTCTTGACTTGTTCCAGGATTTCCCCATTTACGCTTATCTTTAATGTGGGTTTATCGTCTGTTTTGCTAATTATCATAGTTTTTGTTTTCTCAATATTAATGTCGAGTCCATATTCCTGACTTATACTGTTCACTTGCTTCACTAGTTCTTGTAACTCCTGTTCGCTTTCAGCTAACAACACGGTATCATCTGCATATCTAAGGTTGTTTATTGACCTTCCACTGATGTTCAGTCCTGGTATTTCTTGTATCTGTTTGAAAATTTTTTTCGGTGTATAAATTAAATAGGCAGGGGGACAGCACACAACCTTGTCTGACACCTCTTTTTATGTCTATGTATGGTGAATAATTCCTTCCAGATCTTACTGTGGCAGTTTGCTCCCAATAAAGGTTACTGAGTATTCTTATATCTTTTCCATCAATACCTATGTCTTCGAGGCATTCAATTATTTTCTCATGATGGACTCTGTCAAAAGCCTTCTTATAGTCAATGAAGCACATATACATACTTTTTTGGACCGCTGTATATTTTTCTGCTAATATTCTTAGGCAAAATATTGCCTCTCTTGTTCCACTGTTCCGTCTAAAACCAAACTGCTCTTCCTGGATTTCGCTGTCTACTTTACTTTTTATTCTTTCCTGTATGATTTTGAGCAGTATCTTAATTGCATGACTCATCAGGCTGATTGTTCTGAAGTCTGAGCATTCTGTTGCATTTGGTTTTTTGGGCAATGTTATAAAAACTGATGTCTTCATGTCGTGTGGTATGTAGTGGTGTTGATGGTATTGTATGATGTTGATATTACTAAATGTAATTGTATGAGGCCAGCTGTGAAGGCTCCTGAGATAAAATGTAGTTGAGAATTGTCAGAAGGCCTTTCTTGCTACCACTACGACCTCACACTTAATTTTTTTTAATGAATGTGGCTACGTAAAGTGTCTAGGGTTATGATATGTAGTGTGGTGTAATAGGTTATAGATATACCCACAGATATTTAACAAGACTAATAATATTAATAAATGTTAAAATACACTGAACTAACTCACGTGTGTAAAATTTTTTGATAACATTATATTACATTTATTTTGTTCTGGATCAATTTTTTAGGTTGACCAGAACTTAAAAGGATTTAGAGATTATGAAAGAAATGCATGGAATATTATATCATAAATGCAATAGTGTACATATATATGTACTATACTAGTTAGTTTTATTAAAATGTTCTAGTAGTCATCTACTTGGGAGGATAGTTAATGTTTGTGCTGTTGGGGTGGCCTCATCACACCTGTCTATATTGACTACACAGTGTCCAGAAAATGGTGGGAATTTTTATGGGGCTATTAGTAACTAAACGGGGTTGGTGAATGTCCAGCAGACCAGAGTCTCACTCACTCATCTTTAGTTGTAGCTCTGGTGCTGAAATCTGGTGGTCCCACCTCTCCGTGCTGGCGGGCAATAATGGTGGTCTTCTGTCACAAGTACTGCACAGATACACTCGAGTAAAGTCACCAACTGAATAGACACTGCTTGGTTGACAAACAACAGAAACTCGCAGCTCTGCAATCAAAGTATGGGCCATGTGTCAAAATCTATTCTCTACCCACGTCTGGACACAACACTGACACAACAACCACATCATACAGACAGGTCAGATCTCTCTGACCAAACAGCACATTTACCATGGTGGTTTTACATCAGATAGATCCTCCCAGACTATAGATTCTGAAAAATATTTATTAGTTTTCTGCCATAAAAGAGGATAGGTAATATGTTTCATTATTCTCAACACTTGATCTGTCTTGCATAATCCTTGCTGGAGTTTATGTACATTGTTGGTCCCTAGACCCTGACTAGGGCGGGGGGTCTAGAGCAAATCCCTACTTGTTTGTAAGGCTAGATTTCGATATGGCAGTATCAAATCACTCAAACATGAAACAATATTCAAAATATATAAGGAAATAATTTCAATCTTACCAGATTATGAATAAATAACACAGAATTGCTAGCAAAACTCAGCTGAGCTGCTGGCTATAGTATGGCGTCCCTAAATTTCTTACACTTTCTTTCATATGGAAATCACCACACTTTAAACTCTGTGTCTATCACTGAACAACTATTGAAGAATGGCCCCACTTTCGCGTCTGAGCGCTAATGATATGATTGTCTGTGGCCAATCACTGCCTAGGTTTATTTTAAATTCAAATTTCCTACCATAAAGTCATTTCAGTCATGCTTCAGTCAAGTATGGATGGTTAGCTGTTAGTCTGTCCGTCTCTACTTGTGTTTCTACAAAATATACCCGATTTTTGACCCAACCTTTCGCTCCCCTCCAAAATTTTGTCGTTGAAAGTTATTTTTAGTCACGGCCACCACAAATATCCCTTCTCCTTCCATACTACGTAGATTTGAACACCTCTGCGTTTCGAGGAGGTCGTGTTTTTTTGTGCAATTAGCGACACTTTTAGATTCAATACAGTCTGTCGATGATGTGAACAACACTGTCTTTTGTCATTATCTTCAATATTATCTATCCGTCTGTAAAATTAAGAACATATTAGTTCACTGCTCAGAACAGGCCATCCGGCCAGCTAATTTTTATATTCCTAACATTAATATTAAGAAAAAAGTACTTTTTAATTTTTGTAATATTCCAAACATCTGCGTTTTAGCCGCTGAATTCAAATCAAGGGCTTGGTATTGCAAAAGCGTCCAATAAATGACTGTGGCGTATTATATCTAAGGTCCCTTCTGTCGAGTTGCTTACTTTTTATGTCAACTTGGGAAACGTGACTTTTCTCCGTTTCCCCCCCAATTGCGTCTCCTTAGCCTTTCTAGTCTCACGCAATCTTTCCAGTCATATTTTTTTCCTTTTTGATCCGCCGTTCCCCTCCTGTTTAGCAAGTCAATTATTATGGAGGATGATCTCTCCACATGTAAGCCTACCTTGCCGTGGTTGGAGAGCTTGAGCGCCTCAATGATCCCGGGAGCTATGCCGGCGGGAGTTTTACTCCTGGCAGGGTCACCCAAGCCGGACAGGTCCTGGGTGAGGGGCCAGACTAAATGGGCTGAGGAGTGGGTGGAACCCTATAGGTGTAGATGCAGAACCCACCGGCGAGTGGTACATGCTCTGGTCTGCACCAATCCACCCCCCACTTCATGGGTTAAATGCTTTATTGCCTCATTCTTAACTGTTTGTCGTATATCACGCCCATGGCGACAGTTGCCTCAATTGGCTGTGTGTGGTGTACCCGGAAACGGGGCCTCCCAGTACTGAGGAAAAGTTAAGTCCCCGATGTCACTTATCAGTGAAGAATTGAGAGAGATGGCTGAGCAATGACACAATCCCTCCCTGTGTTGCAGCATGATGAGTGAACCCAGCATTGCACACTGAGCTTGGGGGGATCACTTGGGCACCAGACTTAATACTGGCTCTTGACTGGATGGCCGCATGCAGGAAATTTCTACAATGGAGGGTTGGCATGGTGGTGGTGTATCGGAAGTGGCTCTGTGTGCAGGGACGTGAGGATTCCTTGGGAGATGCAGCCCAGAACCAGAGCACAGCATTAGTGCAAGCTCTGCATAAGTTGGAGAGAGCCCCCTGATGACGTGGGAAATGCACAGGTGTGCTACACCCCACCTATCCCCAACTGGGGCAACTTAGAACCATAAGTGGGGGTCCTCTGTATGCGTTGCCAGGCCCAGGATAAAATAGCCTGGGAAAAGAGACTGGAGCTCCAGAACATCTCCCTAATACTCAAAGTTGCAAGGAAGCGGCAGAAAAGTCCAACGGGTACAGCTACATGGCTAATTTTTGAAGGATAACGCCACCATAATTTTCACAAAACCATACGATGCTCGGACGCCGACTTAGTCGGGTAAAGACAAGGTCCCGCGCATAGCAGATGACCCAACAACGAACCCTCCCAGGCCAGCTTGCCGAATAGCCTCACTAACTATCTGGGGAACGCAGTGGGTAATCGCAAATTGAGAATAAGGGACAAGATGGTAACATACGAGATCCCAACTTTCTCCCGTTGATGAAACAGGTGGAGCTAACAAAAGTCGATAGATACAGGTCACAGAAGCGCACACCAGGAAAGACCACAGAAGACATCACGCAACTCGCCTTTTTTATTTTCTAATGGGAGCACGTACGAGTACAAGTCAAATAAGAATACTCGGATTCTTGGTGCTTCGCCCTGTGCGAGACTCCACCAGGCACGGCTGCAGCACTACCCCCACCAACAGATAGGAACGGGCTTGAGCATTCAGACAGGAGGCCTACACCCAAAGATCACTTCATGAGGAACTCGTCCTGATCACGTGAAATCTTGTCAAAGATGCGATCATCGGTCAAGAATGTAAGAGCCGGAAAATGGAGGATACTGTGATGAGACCTCAAGATCGACTAGGCAGAATCATGTAGGACAATCACCGAGGACACTAGTGACGCGCTTCTCAAGTTTTTATCACTGGAATGTTATCACGGGAGGGATTTATACCGTTGCAAAATCAGGCTGGGACTCAATTTCAGCTACACTACATCTACCCCACTGCTGAAAACATGCCTATGGCAATGTATCCAGAAGACCATTGAACCCACAAAGGTAAAATTAACCTCCTCAGAGTCTGCCCTTTCTAAGCAGGAATACAAAAACCTACTTAAATAATTTGATCACATGGCTTCAGGTGCCGACAAGAAAAAGTTGACTGAAAAGGAGGAATATTATCCCAGCAACCGTACATCACAAAGTACTTGCCAGGTCCGTCCATAATAAGTATAGGAAATACATGAACTGATAAGGGAGTATGGGATTGAAGTGCAAATAAAGACCCCCTTCATTGCGAATCTTGCGTATCCATGCTTATACACTAATGTAGACCACGAGAACACGATGTAGGTCTGATTGCGGCTCCCGTCTCCAGTCCACAATTTGAGGTTCCTAGCTTGGTTAACAGATAGACATTTGAAACTTCTTAAATATTATGCTCTGCAATTAAAGGTGTGGAAACGTGATGTGAAGTTTATTTCCCGGTAGTCTGGAGTCCCCTCCTAGGTCTCCACTGAACATTGTTAAGAGAGCCTACTCTTGCAGCGATGTTATGGAAGAGCTGATGAAGGGCCCTCAATGAGCACTCCGAGCATATGCCGGCGGGAGTTTTACTCCTGGCAGGGTGCCCCAAGCCGGACAGGTCCTGTGGTGAGGGGCCAGACTAAATGGGCGTGAGGAGTTGTGGGTGGAACCCTATAGGTGTAGATTGCATCGAACCCACCGGCGAGTGGTACATGCTCTGGTCTGCACCAATCCACCCCCACTTCATGGGTTAAATGCTTTCTTGCCTCATTCTTCACTGTTTGTCGTCTATCACGCCCATGGCGACCGTTGCCTCAATTGGCTGTGTGTGGTGTACCCGGAAACGGGGCCTCCCAGTACTGAGGCAAAGTTAAGTCCCCGATGTCACTTATCGGTGCAGAATTGAGAGAGATGGCTGAGCATCACAATCCCTCCTGTGTTGCAGCATGATGAGAACCCAGCATTGCACACTGAGCTTGGGGGGATCACTTGGTCACCAGACTTAATACTGGCTCTTGACTGGATGGCCGCATGCAGGAGATTTCTACAATGGAGGGTTGGCAGGTGGTGGGTATCGGGAAGTGGCTCTGTGCAGGACGTGAGGATTCCTTGGGAGAGCCCCGAACCAGAGCACAGCATTGTGCAAGCTCTGCATAGTTGGAGGGCCCCCTGGATGACGGGGAATGCACAGTGTGCTACCCCACCTATCCCCAACTGCTAACTTAGAACCAGAAGTGGGGTCCTCTGTATGCGTGCCAGGCCAGGATAAAATGCCTGGGAAAGAGACTGGAGCTCAGAACTCCCTAACTCAAAGTTGCAGGATGGCAGAAAAGCCACGGGAAAGACAGGGCTATTTTGAAGATAACGCAACCATATTTTCACCATACGAGCTCGGACGCCGCCTCGGTAAACAAGGTCCGCGCAGAGCAAGTGACACCCCCAGGCTGCTTGCGAATAGTCTACTACTGGGAACATAAACAGATTAGGGATGAGCCCACTCTCCCGTTGAACAGGTGCTAAAGTCGTAGATACTGGGCCAGAAGGCGCACCGGAAACCACAGTATCACTCAACTCGCTTTTTTTTTCTATGGAGAGTACACCGTCAAATAAATCTCGTACTGGTGCTCGCCCTGTGGAGCTCCACCAGGCAGGTGCAGTGCCGGGCTCTGAGCCTCGACAGAGCCCACCCTCAGCTACTGGAGGACCCTCTAGACCGTCTTGTGGAGTCAGCAGACGGCGGAGGAGAACTACTGACCAAAACAAAACAGAAAAAGAGAAACCCAGAGTGCCACTTGTCATGATGCACTGGAATGCAGAGGGAGTGAACAGCAAGCAGGCTGGATACAGCAAAAAGACACAGCTGGAAAACATCTTGTATGAGAAGCAAGTCAGTGTTTGCTGTATCCAAGAGACTCACTTGAAAGCAGATCAAACCTTTAAAATAAGGGGATATCAATGCTTCAGATCCGACAGAAAAGATAGACGAAAAGGAGGAGTACTTACTCTTGTAAGGAATAACATTCCTGCACACGAAAGGAAAACCTTCATGGATGGAGCAGAATATCAGCTGTTGCAGATAAAGGTAGACAAGATGGAAATAGAACTCCTGAACTATTACTGTCCGAACAACAAACCCGTGAGTCTCAGCTCTATACAGGTACCAGCCACCAACTTTATAGCAGTTGGAGTCTTTAATAGCCACTCCCAGAGCTGGGGCTATAACCATCTGGATCACAGAGGTGAAGAGGTTGAAACTTGGCAAGATGATCACTCCCTAATCCTAGTCAATAATGCCACAGATACTCCTACCTTCTACTCCAGAGGATGGCACACAACTTCAACACCAGATCTTGCCTTCTCCACACCAGATATAGCTGGATCTATTAGTAGAGAAGTAGGAGACCAACTAGGGGGAAGCGACCATCGCCCAATCTTTCTTACTGTCCAGAGTGCAACTCTCAGTACAGGCCCAGCCATTACAAGATGGAACTACAAAAAAGCCAACTGGGGTTTATTCAGGCATCAGGTGAACACGCTGCTGTCTACCCTCAAGGTACAGAACAGAGACATTAATGAAGTGGTAAAAGACTTCAACAGATGCATACTACAAGCTGCAAAAGAAACCATTCCCAAAGGATGCCGGCGTAACTACATACCATACTGGTCCAGCACACTCCAAGAACGTCAGGAAGCTATGGACAGGGCTAGAAAGGACGCAGAGTCTCAGCCTTCACTTGAAACTCACAACAAATGGAAAAAGGCTGTAGCAGAGTTTCAGAGAACAAAGCTAGAAGAAAAACGGAAAAGCTGGAGAACTAAAACGGCATCGCTGAACCTTGAGAAAGACGGCAGGAAACTTTGGAGATTAGTCAAGTCTCTAAATGAAGAGCGTTCCTCACCTAGGCAGACTATCACATTGGATGAAGGTGGCAAACTTTTCAGAGGAAAACAAGCTGCAGACTTGTTTGCTAGAAGATACAGTTCAGAAAGCAACTTACCCATTAACATAGATCATCAGAGAGAGATAAGAAAAGAAATACTGGCAACCATGGGACAGACAGATACTCCTCCCCCAATGAGGGAACCCATCACACTAGGAGAACTACAGAAGGCTATTTCCAAGCTTAAGTTTCAAAAGTCACCCGGCCCAGACAAAATCAGCAACGAAATGCTAGTAAATCTGAGCTCAGCAGCAAAGACAAAACTGCTTGAGATATTCAACCACAGCTGGTTGAAAGGAACGGTACCCCCAAGTATGGAGAGAAGCCATCACAATACCCATACTAAAGAAAGGGAAATGTAAGACCGAGGCTGCAAGTTACCGGCCAATCAGTCTCACAAGCTGTGTTGGGAAGACTATGGAGCGAATAGTCAACCACAGATTGAAATGGTATTTAGAGTCTGAGCAGATCCTGGTGCCGGAACAAGCTGGATTTAGAGAATGCTACAGTATAGAAGACCAAGTTACTTACTTGTCTCAAGCAATAGAAGATGCCTTCCAGGAGAAGAAAAAGGTCCTAACGATCTGGGTCGACTTCAAGCAGGCCTTTGACAAGGTGTGGAAAGATGGCCTCATTGCAAAACTTAGGAGAAGTGGAATCCAAGGCAACATGATGAAATGGATCCAGTCATACTTGCATAACAGGAGAACTAGAGTCACTCTTGACGGTCTGCAGAGCAGAAAAGTGTGTTGCTCCATCAGGGGGTACCTCAAGGAGGAGTAATTTCCCCAACACTCTTCCTTGTTTACATCAATGACCTGGTGAAAGATCTCCCTGCAGGAGTTAAAGCTGCCTTATATGCAGATGACCTAGTACTCTGGTGCGCTGATGAAAATGTCACCACAGCAAATTATAGAATGCAGCGGGCAGCAGACATGCTAGTGTCATGGGCAGAGAAATGGCTTATCACAATAAACACAGACAAAACCTCCACAACACTGTTCTCCCTCGCCCCCAAGGACAAATCAGCTAACATACACCTAGGGACAACCGTGATCAAGGAAGAAAGCTACCCCACCTATCTTGGGGTGACATTTGACCAAAGGCTTACATGGAATAAGCATATTGAAAATGCAGAAGGAAAGGCCCGAAGACGACTAGGCATACTCAGAAAATTAGCAGGTACCAACTGGGGAGCAAATGAACGAAATCTAAAGAAGATTTATAATGGAGTAATAAGACCACACTTAGAGTTTAGCTCAGCAGCATGGTCATCAGCTGCTAACTCACATCTGCAGTCTTTGGACAAGGTGCAAAATCAAGCTCTCAGGCTCATTACAGGAGCCATGAAAACTACACCAATAACAGAGATGCAGAAGGTTGCTGGATTACAGACATTGTCCCATAGAAGAGACACAAAAACCATGATCCAGATGGAAAAGTACAACAGTATGCCAATGCACCCAATGAAGGCAAGACTAGATGATCTGGCATTGGGACGTCTAAAGCGTAGCAGCTTTGTGCATCGGGGGAAAAGACTTATAAGACAGCATCAAGAAGACCTATCCATGAAGACAACACCACTGAAGCCCACCCTATACCCTGTACCATGGGAGCAGGCCAGCAGTGCCCTCCAAATTAATACATCAGTCAGTGGTCTCACAAGTGGATGTGAGTATAATGATCTGCAAAAACGAACTGCTACATTGAGTATGATCCAAGAAAGCTATCCCGATCAATCATGGATACATGCCTATACAGATGGATCAGCAACTAATGCTGTTAGGAATGGAGGTGCCGGTATCTTTATCTCATATCCTGACAACCACTATGAGACTAGGCACATTCCCACTGGTAAATTCTGTTCCAACTATACAGCTGAGGTTCAAGCTCTAGAGCAAGCTGCAAATATGATTTATAACACCAACTCTGACTGCCACCAGGTAGTCATCCTCACAGATGCACTGTCTGTCCTGCAAGCTCTCAAGGGTGGTAAACTCCCGCATCTGAGAAATGAACTAAACAAGGTAGCTGCCAAAAAGAGAACCATACTTCAGTGGGTACCATCTCATTGTGGTGTACCCGGAAATGAAAAGGCAGATAAACTTGCAAAAAAGGGAGGAGAATGTGAAACAAGAAGATAAATGAAGTCACATACTTTGAGAAAAAGAGAGCTATCCAGACTATCAGAAGAGAACAGAACCAACCCAAAGACGACTATCACACTCTCGACCGGCAGGGACAGATAACTATTTTTCGACTCAGGACAGGGCAAACAAACTGAATAAACACATGCACAAGCTACGATTGTCTGCTTCACCACTGTGCACATGTGGATTAAACGAACAAACTGCTGAGCATTTTTAGTGTCTCCTCCCTGTGACTATCTTATGAAATTACTTATATTCTAGGGGATAAGTACAAACAGGTACATTAACCTGAACCACAAACATGGGAAAAAGTGAATAAATCCCAGGTACAGTTATTAGGGGGGGATTATGGGGTTAAACATAGTTTTACATAATATTACACTAATATTTCTATTTCCTAAACTAAGTTGGAAAAAGAGTATAACACATATAATATATAAAATATTTCACACAATTACTATTTATTGTCTGTTTAGACCTTCAAGATCTTAAAGGAGAAAGAGTTACTGAAATCACTGTTATTAAGTCTTTGAAATTTTAGATAACTGTCATCAGTTGACAGAGTTTATGATATGGTTTACTTAATGTATTTCAACTATTGGCTGTTTCACATGTATAGGAGGTCAGTGTCCAAACAGGACACTTATCCTTTCCAACTTGAATACGCTGAAACTGTCCCCTTTGCTGGTATCAACTTGGGTAGGCCCAACAGTAGGGATAGCCATTACCAGTTTTAAGTTCACGTCTTTGTGGTGTCCTGGCACTTTTTAGTTGGGATTGCCTCGGGTAAACTGCACCGTCCTGTCTGAAATACTGGACAGGTCCCTCTTTTTGAGTTAATTTCGATAGGAAACCAGATAAACAAATCAGCTTCTGTGCCTAGTATCCTTGCTAGACCTTTGCTTAGCTTTGACTAGCACAGATGTCATACATCAGCTCAGTCATCAGATGTCCACCCGTTATACAATCATAAGTAAGGGTAATGACAGTACATCATATTCATGTTGAATAATAAGCATTGAATATTAACATTTCAAATAAGTATATACTGATCACTAGCACATATAAGTCCAGACAAGTCGAGTCCATCAGGTGTCAGGAAGTGTTAATAACAGTACATAGCAAGTAACATCAGTTTCATTTAATTATAAAGTGAATTAATTAATAATACACATAACAGTAAGTATAACATCATCTGGTTTAAATACGGCTCCTATACAACTCCCTTCTCCATATATGCTAAAACTTAATCCTTCCAAAATCAGATCAATTGTACAAATATCAAACATCTTCTGATGCTATCTTTAGCAAACTACCCAAAAATTAAAATGACTGATAAAAAAAAATAAAGTGAGTGACCACTCTTGTGATCAGGTCGATTGCTTTTCTACTGAAAACTGGCTGTAGAACACTCCAGGTTTACCAGCTTGTAAATGGGCGCGCTTACAACAAGTAGTTGTGCGCATCGAACAAAGCGGGAAGGGCAAAACGCGGCAGCGAGGAATGCGGGACTATTCACCCTAAACCGTCGGTATAAGTCGGTATCTTCCAAGCTGAAGCTATCAAAACAATTTTATTTCCCTAAGACACTCTCCTGGTACATTGGGACACTGCGCCATTATCTTCGTAATCGATAATGCATTTAATTATCAGACGAGATACAGCCTTAACTATGAATAAATCATTTTCTATTTGGCTTTGTGGTGCATAATGTATCTCTGATACCGATTCTTTGTACAAACGAACCACATCTTCACAATAAGTCACAATGAAATAAATCATATAAAATTAATAATACGAATTATGGTGAGCTGACGTATGGTTTTATCCATATGAATATTATACATGGCATATTATGAGTGTGACCTTCTAAAATGACAACCAATGAAAATACACAAATAAAAGAAATTATTATACAGCGGATAGCTATCGTAAATTCCGCTAACCCTCAGACCCTCGACTCCCGACATCAGAACTATAGAACGTTGAAATTTCAGGGGCGATCTCGTGCTCACTACGTCAAGATGGATTTAGATCATTGTGCGTTATCTGCCCTTCAGTCCATGACTCAACACTCAGGCGGTTGATGTGTCTTATCTCCTCTTCATTTACCGATCCGCTTTTAAATAGCCTATAGCGCGCGCGAGACGTAAATCGGAGAGTCTAACTCGACGTCACACTAGCTTAACTTAATTCCTGAAAAAAATCCTTCCCGAACCGTGATAACTCAAGCGATCTGTGCGTCGTCATGAAATTTTTGCCTTTCTCATCTCTCAGCATAGAACTAACCCATATTGTTCAATCTTATCTAGTTTATATACAGTCTGATAAAACTCTATTCTTTACCTATCCAAGTAAATGGTTTCCCAACTGTTTATTCTGTTGAATCTCTTTAATATTTCGAACAGAAGTGGTTTAACCCCTCTGTTAGCAGTGTAACTGATGGGCTAGCCGAAATAACGCATAATATCTGCTCCGTAAATGGAGTAACTTCTCGCTACCGGGGATCCTACGTTCCATCTTAATAGTGCAGTTATACACCATCCTTCACCTGTACTGAAATGTAAAATCCTTTTTCCTACGGGTTCCCTTCTATTTTTAATTATTGTTGGCGAATTTCCCTCTGTCCGATACACGTATTCGCTGATCTATATAACGCCGCCATTTTTGAAATGCGGTCAAGTCGATCGAGATGGGAATTTAAAAAATCTAACTGAACTCCATTTGTCAAATGACATTGAAACAATTTTTCGCGACATTAGTCACCCCCATATTTTACAAAGCTGATGATATCTACGCTTAACTATTGGTACAAGACAATTGCAAATCGTACTCATTCCCGAGGTTAGTGTTTCCTTACCTTATCTACCCTCCTCAAGCCGCCTTGTGTGTATGGACGTGACTATAGAAACATCTTGCGCCCACATTCTTGATTTCCGTGGAGAATATAACACCAACAGTTAAGGAAATATGAGGCTTTGAATCAATAATTGACCATACTTAGTAAGCGAGTATTATTTCATAGACGTGATGAGGCCAAAAACTGACCAGTGGGTTGATCTGAACGCAACTGGACTCTAACAAATGGCTTAGCATCCAAATAGGAATGTGTTGAACAACTAAAATTACTAGAGTGTATAAAGTTGGGAGGAGTCCCAGAACAGGCCGAAATTCTGTGAAACAGTTGCCCTCACATATTATGTCTAGTATGTAATTTCTTTCTCCTGATACCCGGCGATTCTCAAGCTATTGTCGTGATTTAGTGGGGTGTAACCTAAGCAACAGAGTATGAAAACAGTACCTGTCGATACGCCATGTGAGATGTAATCTTAGAGATTTTATGTTGGACAATAAAGCGCGTGGCCTTTAGGTGCTTCTTCCAATTATTCCTAACGATTATTGCTTCAGAGGCATCAGTCCTGTGAACTATAGTATATTAAAAAAAAAGGCGTCATTCTTGCGTTACGAGAATCTCTGGAGGCTACAACTCTATCCAGAATAGAGCCTCACCGTACTATAGTCGAGTTTTATGCTTTCAATTCTGAAATATTGCATCTGCTCACACTCTGCAGTCCCACATTTTATTGATGTCCGGCTTCCCTTTCTTTGTCAGAATCCGTCAAAGGTGGCACATAAGGAGTTTGAATAGTCTTTAGATGTACTTTTGATAGACAATCCACCTAAGGTAACGAACGGACCTCAACATGCTCTTTATTACTGTCTAGTGGGTTTACAGGTTTTTTCTTAACATTATTATTATTCTTTTATATTTTTGAATTTCATGAGAGACAAATAGTATGTTCCATGACATAATTGTATGTCCCAAAAATTCTAATTCCTGTGACTTTACGCGATTACATAGACTACCACTTTGTTGGACGATGCAAGTCAAACTGCCTCTCTGAGTCTACTCCGAAGATACAACATTGATAAGAATGTGTAGATGATTCCTCAAATGTCATCCGTGGCATGCAAGACAATGTCTATCCCATGAAAGGTTTTGTATGTAAAGTTGATAGGTGAGATGTTATAGTCTTAGCTCTCTTATAAGGAGGTCTCCAGCAATTTCCACAACATCCTTGAAAATAACGCTTCGGTGAGCGTTCTTTCACATCTACGCATAATGGGTAGTAACATTAATATATCTGTATTTGACCATGGGGGGGTGGCCTGAAGTAGCTAAATAGGCCCAGCATTGGTGTACGGAATCTCGGAGGTTGACAGGAATCTTGAGTAATATACCCTTACTTAAAAATCGTACCTTTCAGGAACAGAGAAACAAATATATACGCAGTACTTTTAGCGCGGAGAAAGCTGATTGGTATCCGGTAATGGATCAACTTGGGTTTCTGTAGGTCATGTGAGATCGAGCCATTTAATATACCGGTAAATCGATACAGAGTCGGTGATCTCGTCACTTATAGGATTCTATTTCATCACACATACAACACTATTGTGAAACTTGTAAGGGAGAGTGCAGGAGTATTCTGACTTAGAAAATGTTTTGTTTTCTTGCAACAGAAAATCAATTTTCCACCTTTCAAATGCCTGTGCCCTTTTGTAAGCATCGTACTGGTTTAAATATTTGGGTAATAGTTCTTTCATGCAGATAGGTATTTGGGATTACGATCGACCTTCATATCATAGTGGAAGAATGAGTAGAACTAGGACATATCTATACAACGATACCATATCAACTAACTGTATCAGAGTGCAGGTAAGACCGTCCAGCTCTTTTATAGCAGACACATATTAAACATCGAGATATCAGTATTTACAATTAAGTATTTATATTGTATTAGTACACAGTAAACGTTTCTCATCAATAAGGTGAGCACTTTCTCGTGCCAACCACAGTTTTCCACGAGAGAAGTGTAACAAGAGACCTAGAGAACGAAACTAAAATTTACGAGTAACTTTTTGTAGCATGTATCGGCTTCGCATAGACGAAGTTCACTACTTAAGAACAGAGTGGTGTGTGATACACTCCTATATTAGTGAGTTATAGACAAGTATGTTCATGAACATGGTGCATCATATCATTGTATTCGCGTAGATTGGCAGAACATGTGACCAGAAAGATTCATCTCCAATTATAGGATGTGAGGACTATCCACATCCGTTGATGTTCCTTTGAGACAAGTGTTCATAAATGATTCAATACTTAGATCACTATCTAATGAATATATACGGAGAAGATAATAAACAATTGGAGTACACCCTTTCTTTGGGCTCCTATCTTGTCAATTTTGTAAGTTATAGTGCCTTGATATTTTCTCTAGCACGATTATAGTGGACCAGGCTAAAGCCCAACCATCTGCAGTTTGTTGTATACTGCTGGGGGGGCGGGGGGGGAGAGGTACCCACACACAACTTTTTCTCCAACCAGCAATTTCCTATCCTTTGCTTTTTTACATTATGAGTATTCGAGTAAGTTTTTCTACTTCTGAGTCTCTGCGAAGTAATTGTCATTAGCCAATTTCCAGCCCAGTTTTTCAGTCGAGTGCGTCAACGTCTCATTACATAACTGAATTGATGAGAGTGACACTGTTCACTCTGCCTTCATCATCTGTCCAAGTTCCGCAGCAATGCTTCCAGTGGGGCCTTTTATAGGCCGACCAAACAACAATGTGGGCCGGTAGTCCATTCCTTTTGAATTGTGTGGGACTTCTGGGACTTCCCGGTATGGGGGGGGTGTGGCCGAATAATGCCAGCGTGGTAATTATATACATCCCATGTTTTATCAGTGTTTTTCACTTGTTGCCAGCTTCCTGAAATTAGAAAAGAGAGTACCGTTGAACCGCTCGACGTTGGACCAATGTTCCTTTGTGGTTAATAGGAGAGGCATGATAATCCTGGCTTGAAAAAATCCTGAACACTTCGTTGGGTTTAGCGTTTCCCTTGAACTGGGAACCATTGTCCGTTCACCAATAATTTGAATGGTGGAAAAAGCCCTAACCGGGGTGCAAATAATTAGTGTCAGACAATGCCCTTCTGGCCACAATGCTTAAGAATCTATAATGCCATGTGCTACTCGTAAACGAGCATCTCCCCACATAGAGCATTTCAGGTAGTCAACTAGAGTTAAAGAGAATAAGTAATTCCTTCTCTAAGTCCTAATGTGAGGTGGTATCCCACAATATCCCCCACTACCACTAGCAACTCTCTACTCTCTCGAATGGAAGTAACCCCAAAGAATTGCATTCTCTAGAGTTTTGCTGGTGCAGTTCCCCATGCCTTGGGGTGCTTACACGTTACTACTCTGGACAAGATTTTCACATATTCGTTTTGATATCTCCTATCCTTGATCCCTGGTGGCCAGGAAATAGTGACACAGCTATAATCCGGTGTGACTGGTGCACCTAATTTACCCATGTTCCAGCATAAATTGGAATAGACATGATGAGCGGAGCTCCATGAAACTTTTCTACCTAGTAATACGGTTTGGTACTAGTCCATAGCTGTTCACCCATGTCCTTGAGGTCCTGTACCTAAGCTTTTCTATTACAGTAAGTTCTTCCCATTTTTCATATACAATTCTCATTTTCTAGGATGTTATTGTTGCCTGTCATTGGCAATTTGCTCCAAATGAATCAAGGCTTTCAATGTGTCCATCTGTCTGAATGGAGCCTGTTTTCATGCTGCTCTGGTCTGATATTAGTTAGGGTATTTTCCCTCTACGTTTTTTGGTGCTCCGATCCTGGTTCTTGACTTCTCAGCCAGATAACAACAGAGATGAATTGTCTTTGTAATATCAGGGGTCCCCAATAAATATACATACCTAACCTACCCCAATATCAGCGGGTATATAGGGTTCATTCTATCACACTGGGGCTGTTATCACTCCTCTCCACGGTAGCGAGAGATATTCTAGCAATTGATGGCCTGAGTCTATAGGAGAAGTGAGTCATGGTTGTCTGTGTATCCCTTAGTTGGGCATCTATAATTGGCCAATTGGAGTAATGGAGGTTCCAACGTGCTTTCGCTAGTGGTAATTTCGAAATCAAGAGTAGATGCACTAGGTTGAACTCACAAGGACAAGTGTTCGAAAATCCCAGGCCCCGGAATCATATAAGCACAATGACTCTATTGTCCTGTTCACGTAGTTTACGAGCTACTCAAGCTTTCATCACTTAAATAGGAGTATGTACGGAGGTCTATGTTCTGACCTCCCCTGTGACAGTTTTCCATCCATATATCTGTTCACCTTATTCCACACATTAAGCTAAATCATGCCATGACGTGGATGAGGATCCTGGGTTTTTCCTTCAACATGCTACACATCGAAATCTACAGTGATTTTGTGGAGTTTCTTCATCTCTAACAAATTTATATGCACTAACCATCTTTATCTATCCCTGTTTTCTGTAGCGAGTTTCCTTTTCATCTCCTTAGACCTCCTGCAGGGTCTTCCTTAGTCCTTATTTATCTCTATAATCTTAGGCTATATAATTTCTCTGTCATGTAATTATCCTGTCTTAGGTGTCAATGTTACTGATTGGTCAATTTCTGCGGTGCAGTCGGTAGGTGGTCTCTGGCTTATATCCTTCTTACCTTTCTACCTTCTATCCCTGGTCTTACGTTTTTGTCTCACATTATCTAGTTTACTAGTCTGCTGTGAACGTCATGCCTTCTGGAGGTACCTTCTCTCAGCATACATTTTCAAAGTGTCTTCCCCCAGTCCTCTCATGCATCTTCCTTGTTTCCAATACAGCGAATCTTCCTTGCATATTCTTGTCTATTCACATATGGAACTTCGTTTCTATCTTGCTCATAATCATAAACCATCTTTCGATATTTCAAGAATCCCTCGTATTTTTATTCCATTATCTATACTTACCTAAAAACAACTAACCAGTTTCAAAAATCACATACTAACAAATATCGAGAATTTCTAGCCTTATGCTGAGAACTAGTGTTATACTTCGTTTTCATTCTCAGGTTAGAAGTTTAGATGACAGGTTCTCTCAAATTCCTTCCTATTACATGCTCGTCAGAGTCTACTTTTCATTAGGTCATACCGGATCAGTTACAGGCTGATGATTACTTAGTAGTACTACATATTTTTACTCCTGATCTTTTCTTTGGTGGAGTTTTTCTTAATCAAGATAACATATCATATGCAATCTACCTTCTCAAATGCTCCTGGAATATACTGTATTAGACTATCACTATTTTTTTCCTTTTCCAGATTTCCGATAGTGTCAAAGGACTAGAGCCTTTCATACCTAATCCAGATAAAATCGTAACTCCTATTTGGCGTCCTTCCTTTTCAACAAAATGAGATCTAGGTGCGGAAGATTCATCATCGGCCCCATTTTTGCTGGGCCTTAGTTCTGAAAAAGAGGGCTATTCTCGCAGAATGAGAGTGATCTATTATACCATTGGGTGGATAGTTCACCTAGCCTTGATAGTTTCAAAGATCTCAAGCCTGTCCTCATTTTCAGCTCCATTTGGTTCCTCTTGCCTCTGGCTTATGTACAAGCCACCTTCTTCTCCTCCAGCTTTCCAAATTCTTTTCTATGGCTTCTCTTTATCTTTTCTGGAGCATTTCCAATTTCTTTGGCTTCTCTTTTCTGCTTTCCAATTCTAATATCTTGCCTTCATCTTTCTGCTTCCAATTTCTTCTTGGCTTCCTCTTTCTGCTTCCAATATCTTGGCTTCTCTTTTCTGCTTCCAAATTTCATTGGCTTCTCTTTCTGCTTCCAATTCTAATTTTCTTGTGCTTCTAATTGCTTATGTCTTTGCTATCACACTCTTCGGTTGTAACTTTTCACATTCCGTCGTGACATACCCTGGATCAAAAAACGTCACCATTCCAATGCCAAGCCCCCTCTTTCCCAACCTGCAGTTAGCAGAAACCTAAATTTGATGAGACCAGATTCGCCATGATGGTATCTTTAGTACCCAAATTATAGGCAATGCGATCGTTACTACCAAACTAATTTACTACAATATAGAATTAACTTAGTTAAAATTACAAGTTATCATTAAACTGACTTCACCATATATTGAAACTAGCTTTCTTTATCTGTACTCAATGGTACTCTCCCTAAAAATATAATTATTTCCTACTATGAGTTTTACTCTTTCACAAAAACAAATTTCCAAAACGAAAAGATATATTCCTAACATCAGGAGGAAAATAGAAAGAAGGCTCCCAGGGAATATCAAAGGAGTAAATTCCCGGGACGAGGCTCCCTCCACTGTACGGAGGTTTATTTAAAATTTATTATATGAGAGTAAGAGAGTATGGCGGCGAGTTAAGAGTTCTGACCTTACCAGTAATACCCCAGGTCTTATAGAAATACGCAACTGAGGTATTGATTAATCAGATGAAAAATAGTCAGGACTTTGGAGAAAAAACCCTGAGCCCAGTTGGTAAGGAAGTAAGTACCACACAGGAATTTAGGTGTCTTCCACTCCCTGTGACTATCTTATGATGTATACTTTTATTTTCTAGGTGGGAAAAAGTAAAATGTACATTCACTGAGCCCACAAAATGGAAAAAAGTGAATAAATCTCTCAGGTTGTACGAGTTTAAACTAATTTACAATTAAATACACTAAATTTCTAATTACTGATTTCAACAAGTATGTGAAAAACATTTATAATAATTAAATAATAAAAAATAAACACACAAACAAAATATCTACTTATTGGTCCTGTTTTAGTAGACCCTTCAAATCTTAAAGGGAATAAGAGTTGTTACTGAAATCACCTTGGTCTCATTTCAAGCGTCTTTTTGAATTTAACAGGATTACCTGTCGAATCAGTTATGTCTGATTTTTATGTATGGTGTTACATTACATAAGTTTCTACGAACAAAGCAAAAATTAGGCTGATCTGATTTGAAGAATATTGGCAACCACAATTATAGCACTATATAAAGGTAGTCTCTAAGCTCTAGTCGGTCCTAAAACAGGGACCACTTTAATCTTTTCCGATCCAACTTGATACTGCAGAAACTGTCCTTTGCTGGTATGCCGGAGTACTTTGGTTAAGGAGTTGCCCGAATGCTATAAGGGATAGCACAATGAACCTTCACGTTTGAAGTTCACGTATGTCTCTTTGGTGGGTCCTGCCTTTGTGGTATTGAGCCTCTGGGTAAACACTGCACCAGCCTTTCTGATTACTATTCTAGGACAGTTCACACACACTACTCTTATCATACTTATTTTCATGGAAACCTGTAAAACAACATAATCAAACCTCATTGGCTTATACTGTGCTAGACTTGGTAGCTGTACTAGCACAGATGTCCTAGTAAACCAGTCAGGTCCCAATCGGATGTCCACCGTTATACAATCATAGTAATAAGGACATCATTTCAGTGAATATAAGCATTAATTTATTAATTATATGTGTCATTTCAATTAAGTATAAAACTGACTACGGTACACATATGTCATAACAAAGTCAGTCCATCAGGTGTCTATCTCAAAGGTTATACACAGTCAATAGCAAGTAACATTCAGTTCAAAGTGATATAGAATATAATATATAGACATAATCAGTAAATAAAAACATCATCAGGTTTAATCCGGCATCCTATACATCGCCCTTCTCATATTCTATATACACTGAATCCATTCAAGTCACAATATCAAGTACAAAATTCAATATCTGACTACTATCTTAGCAACTACCCAAAAATTGTTTCTTATAGCATTAAACAAAAAAATATTGTAAAAGTGAGTAGCGACCACAGTGATCTAGGGGTTGTCTTTCTTACTGAAACTGGCTGATAGAAACAATCCAATTTACGAGCTTGTAAATGTGGTACATAAGGGTTGTGGTGCGCAGTCGAACTAGGGAAGCAAAAGGCAGTGTCGAGTGAAGGGGACATAAGATCCCACCCTAACCCTGTAAAACGAGAGCGCGGTATTCTTCCTATGCTTGCATCTGTCTCTATACGAAAAATTTATTCTTCCCTAAACGATTCTCTGGTCATGGGAAGACTGCCTATCATCGTGTAAGACGATAATGCCATTTAATAAATCGAGACGAATACAGCATTAAATATAATAAATATTTCTAATTGGCTGTGGGGCATAGTTTTGATTACGTTTTATTGTACACAAGCAACCATCTCGCACTAAGCACATCAAAAAATTAAATTAATTGATAATCCAAAATATAAATTTAATAACGTTAATATCAATTGTAATATATATATATCAGATGCATATTTTGGTGAATTCAAAATTGAACCTGTAAAACAAAAATAAAGAAATTATTATCAGGAATAGCTATCGTAAATTCGCTTACCATAACCCTCTCCAGACTATATGATTTACCCCGACACTAAAGACTGAAATTGTCTGCGATCACCGCTCACACACTTCAGATGTGATTTTAGAGTCCGTGTGTGGCGTTATCTGCCCATCAGGTCTGTGTCCTCAACCTCTGGCGTTTGTGAGTATCTCAACCTCCTTCCACTCAATGTTACACCAATGATCACCGTCTTTGAGAATATAACCAACTATGAGCGCGAGACTTAACTGAGAGAGAGCAAAGGTCAGTATTAGCCTGTAGTACGTCCCTCTAACAGCTCAATATAACCCTATAACTCGTGAGAATAAAAATCCTACACCCCGAACACGTGGATTTCAGTGCCGAATCTGACTTGTCGTCGACTGAAATTTTTTCCTTTCTCAATCGTCAGCATAAGATTAATATTCCCATATTGTATCGTTTCATCTTGAATCTTATAGTTTATACAGCGCTGAATAAAAAACTCTATTCATTACCCTCAGTCCATATTACATTATATTTGTAAATTCCCAAGACTGTTATTTGTTGAATTTAATATTTCGAACAGAAGTGGGTTTACCAGCTGAGGGTTAGTCGTAACTTGGTGGGGCAACCTGAAATACGCATATATCCTCCGTAAAATACAGGAACTTCCTTCCTACCGTGTTTCCATCTTGATATGCCAGTTTTATACACCATCCATTCCCTTGTACCTGAATGTAAAATCCTTTTCCTACGGGTTCCCTTCTTATTTTTTTAATTATTGTTGGCGATCCCTCTGGTCCGATACACAACAATAAACGAGTGTTGTCGCTTATACGAACGAGGCCGCCATTTTTTGAACAGCGGACACCGATCGAGTAGATGGGTTTATAAATCTAATGAAGCTCATTTGCAATGACTTGAAATAACAATTTCGCGACTACCAGTTTTAAGTAAAGATATACTGGCCAATGACTCAAATCACTATACTCAAAGCTATATGGAGTTAAAGATGGAAATCTTCAAACAACAGTCGAATTCATCAGAGAAAACTCGGATCTGACGTGATAGATCATCAAATGATGGCAGTTAGACAGAATCGCAATGAAGAGAGAAGAAGTTTAGCTTGTGGAGTATCCTGTTCCCTGCCTTATTTCAATTTGGCAGGCGTGTCGGCTTGCATAAGCACTGGTTTTCAAGTTCCCCATCATGAGATTCTGGATCTTTTTGCACAAAGTGCCCCGTTCTAAGTCCTTCGGGACGATTTACTTTGCATTCGGTTTCTTAAAGACAAAGTCCTGTGTCAAATCAGGCAGTTTGAGAATAGGCTTGCTAGTGAGTTTTTCCTTTAACTCGTGGAACGCTAGTTCACATTGTGCAGTCCAAATAATTTTATCTGGAAGTCCCTTGCGAGTCAGATCAGTCAGAGGAGCACAAATAGCGTTAAAAACAATTTTTGATTGGTATTTCCTGATAAAAATCCGCATCAACCGACAACGAAATGATCGCACCACGTCCTTTCGTTGTTTGTGGCCCTATGGTGCCTTACTTCATGCAGTTTTTCCAAGTTCTTAAGGATCAGATGGGTCATATTAACCCTGATATCACAGTGTCCCAAAATTCCCCAACTCTTTAACATCCAACTACAGGAGCTACATTTTGTTGGCCTAGCATGTCAAATTTCGTCGTCGTCGCCTCCGAAGTCCTATCAAACAACATCTCCAAGAGCTTCAATTGTGTTTCTTCAAATGTCTCTGTGGCGACGGAGAATAATCATCCATGAAAATTTCGTGATACATAAGGGTTATTTTCAGGGAATCTTCCAATCAAGTTTCGCGATCATCCTATGAATAACTCACTGAAAACGACACTATATTGCAACACGGGAAGCATTTTTCAGGATCCAAATGGGTAGCATAGTTGAATTCATAAATTGAGCCATCCTCGAAGTGCTTAAAGTAGGCCAAATAAGGGGTCTCACTTTCAAGCTTTCACTCTGGATCACTGGGGATCCATGGTAATAAAGCCTTTACTAGATGCCATCGCACTTTTGAAAAGTATTTTGCACCTTGTATTCAGTTCATGGTCTTGAGCAACTATGCAGTATTTGTGAATTCCCTGGTTAAATATGGATCCATCATAGTAACGCGTCTAGAGCGTTGACAGCATATCATGATTTCCTAGTAAACAAAGTGCACCAGCTTCTATAGTGTTCGCCGCCAGAACTGGTTTCCATCAGGTAACAATAAGTACGAACTAGGTCTACTAAAAGATGATTCACTGTGCGAAAATAATCCCTCCTTTCATCCAAATATCTCTATTTTCTTCTTCCATCATTGCCTCTCCTTCGCGAACGGAATAGAAATAGGCTCACAATATCTAGATAGTAGGGTTTAGTCTAAACCCAGTTTCAATGTCAATAACTGGTCTAGCAAATTTGTTGGCCATGTTTATCTTGTTAAATACAGATTCTGTATAGTTCCTCCAGAACCTGTGTGAATCTCTCTATCCCTCAGATTTTTAAGTCAGCGTGGCTTACTGACTTTGTACCTTTGTCTTGCTGTCCAATCTACAACAAGGATGGTAATGGGTATATTATCATGTGAGGTGATTGTGTCTCTTTTAATGAGCAACCTGAGTTGTCAATAGCCAATGGTCACTTTACTAGGGTCAGTGCTTGTGACCTGGAGTTGTTTCCCTGTCCAGATACTTCTTTAAAACATAGTTAGGAACATGAGAAACTTTCTCTCATCGTCCACTTTTTGCGCGTCAATCTTATAGTATTGTTCTAGTGTACAACTTTCTCTAGAAACCGATATATAGGACGCATTGTCCAAAACCAATTTTGAGTAATTTATTCTGGCTGACCGGGTAGTAAGTATGAAAGCATACACGCTTCTCTCCTAACAGCATTAGTTCCCTGCTCCTTTGCCTTCCTAATTAAAATATGCTGCATGAGTATTTCTTTCCGTTGCTTTGTTTTCAATATGTATCCATTTTTAGCCAGTTTCCATCCAAGCTTTCAAAACGGTGGAGAGTGCGTGCAGTTCGTTGTCACGTATTGATAAGAGTGAGGTACACAAGTCTCTTCCGCCTTCTCAATCTGTCCAGGTCCTTAATAGAGGCTTCTAATTGGACCGATTTTATTGCGCTTCGCCAAATAGCCGAGTTGCAGAAGCCGATCCGGTCTGAATCTGAATGTTATTGTAGTCTACCGCAGGATGAGGAGATCTCCCAGTGTACCGCATAACAAATAATTCTCAATCTGCGGCGGTCAGGAAACTTGATACCGTGCACAAAAAACAGTGATTCCTGGTTTTTGCGTGTGCCATGCACTTCTCTCAAGGATAGAAATTTTTTTGATGGTGATGAAGAGTCCCGTTGAAACCTCTCTAGCCTTGCGCCGTTACCCAGATTGTGGATTGGGTACAAGGACTACAAGTTGAAAAGTGCACCTTGTGGTGGCTGGGGGTGCGGGAGTTTAAAGACGCTATATAAACAATGCTTCCGTTTAGTTCCCACCCTTGAACTAGAGAAATCCATTTATCTCTTCAAGATTCTTGAATGCTGGAGGATTCCTAATCGGGTGCTAAATATTGTAAGTTAAGGTAAGCTACTGTCATATGCACATGTTATTCAGTAATCCAATTGATGGGCAGGGCATACCGTGGCACTCTTTGTCTCTCCCACATAGAACCAAAGTGTGTCGGCACCAAGAGGTGAAGATTGTAGATCTGGTTTCCTACCTTCTTGATCCGGAGTGAAGTAGGTCCATACAATAATCGCACACTGGCAACCCTCTTCGATAAAAGTGTTTTCCCACTGATGGTGCGAATCATTCCCCTAGATGTTCAGCAGAGCAGTCGGCAGTGCTTTTTTGCAGGCTAACCCCAGTTATGCGTGACACATTCTGGGCAAGGAAATTGAGTGACATATCTTAATTTAGTATCCCCTGACCTGTTTATTCCTCTGGCCCAGAAGTATTTTAATGACAAGTCTATAGCCTCTCCACTGGTCCTTGTGGCGCTGATTATCCCCATGTGACCTGACATGAAGGGGAAGTCGCATGCCCGTAGTGTCCATCACTTTTTAATCTATATGCTATAGTTGAGAGTGGAAGTAAGCCAGCTGGTTGTGACCGATTTATTCCAGTTACCGGTTCCCGGCCTGTCCTTGTAACTTATATAGTCTTCTTCTCATTGAAATGATTCTCTCCTTGCTTCGCGTGAGGCTGTGTGTGGCATATTGGGCTAGTTTCTTATTAAAACATGGCTATGAGAGATGTCGCAAATCCTCACAGCTCCTGGTGCGCCTTCTCCTCATCTCTCCTCTAGGATGAGGCGATATTGATATTTAAGGATTTCGACCTTACTTTCCTACGTCTTCTCACCTGTTGACGCGTGGTCTGCACTGCGTCGCCCATGATCATACATGAGTCTTCTCCGGGATTTTCCCCAAGATAGACCGGGGACGTATCCTACAACCCCAATAATCAGAGTGGTCATTTGATTGGTTAGCGTTTCTGAACTATCACATAGATGCTGCTCTTGATTTTCTCATTCCAATACCGACGTTTTTTTCGGCACCGCGCGCGCGGTATCTCTTGCGACCGTTATACCTTGCGATTTGGGAAGTGTCCAGTTTTTCCAACGAGCTGAGTTAGTGGTATGGTAAGTCCTTAGTGGGGCGCCCCTTGTAACTTTCCACTGTTTCTGTGGTTAGTATACTGACTTGGGTCCGTCTTAGCCGCTAGCTAGACTTCACAACTAGAAATCATAATCCAAACCTGTAATCATAAAGGCACCTTAATGGTGAACGGGGCCCATTACAAATGAAACATCCTCACAAACTGGGGGGGTGATAACAATGTGGGTGGTGGGGGTTCCTGTTGGTCCATGAAGTGAGGATGTTTTAACCTTTAATCTTTGTGCTGGTCCCCGACTTCATGGCAGCCAATGTCGATCAAGGTTGTTGTTATGAAGTCATGGTTATCGTCTTCTACAAAATGTTCGGTTGGTTATGCGAGTTATCCTGGTCTTGCACCCATTTACACTCATCCCCTTTTTCCTTGGGTTCAACGGTTTTCTTTCGATTGAACTTTTGGTCTAATTTGGAACTGTGAGTTTCTGTAGCCGCGATAGTCCGTCATTTCTTGGCCGCTCTAAAGTATTTGTCCTACCTTTATTTCCTGTCCTCTCTAATTAGTCAAATTTATTAAGATATTATGGCTGTGAGATCATTAAAATTTGTCTCATATGGTTGCTTCTTTTTTAGCAAGGGCCACGGATACGTACCTCTGCCTGTGGCTGCCCTGATACCAGTCTCAGCAACATTTTAAAATGTTTCCCCCAACCTTCTCTGGTGGCACCTTGTTCTCAGTGAGTAAAATTTTCTCATGTCTGGAGCCTATGGACCTTCTCTCAATTGCTCAAGTCAATGATCATATTGTCATTTTAGATCTTGGGTCTTCCCCAGAGAGTCCGTCCATTTCTCCAATAGGTTTCTATCATCTAGCAGCAAGAAGAATTGGTATTTGATAAGGTAGTTTGCTCCCAGACAACAGTTTGAGGCATTTCTGTAATTTTGCTTACGTTATAAAATTCGGGACCAATTCCTTCTGGCGGTACCTTAATAACAAAGCCCTGCTTTAACATGTCCATAATTGTACGTTGGACTTCTCTTCCCTGTTCATTTTAGACAAAGACCTTCATGAGGGGCGAGAATGTACCTCTCAAGACATCCCTACAATGTGATAGCTTTAAATCTCCAGCCTCTCTTCTCTCTAACGCCAATATGTAGTATGCTAATAACTCAAAACGACCGTCCTAGTGTACCCCCCTCTATGTCATCGTCTTTTTTTTTCAAAACATTTCAACAAAATGGTCTACAAATGAATTTATAAACCCCATAAGCTGAGGTTTGCGAAGGATCTACCCAGACTGTGGCGTAAGCATTCTAGGGCAAAAGGGGCTGGGCACCTATTTTCCTAGGAGCCCCTGGGTCCGATTGTAATTTTTATGCCAAGCTACCCATAGGTCGTCTGAATCGCGTGCTTCCTTTCATGCAACCTTCTCATCCTTCTTCTGCCTTTCCCTTTGCGTTGTTTTTCTTCGCCTGTTTAATAATCATCTGGCCCCTCCCTTATCTCCTTTTCGGTTTTTATCTATTCTGCCTTCAATCTGTTCGGGGCCTTCTTAGATCTTCCTCAGCCGTCCCTACCCCTTCTTCTACGTTCAATACTTTTTCTCAACTCTTTCAGTTCTCCTCAAATTTTATCTTTCAGCCTCGTATGTTCTGCGCTCCAATCTATCCGCAGGCCTCTGAAGTCTCTTATCTTCCTCAATTTGTCAATACCTATTTATCACATTCAGTCAGCGATACCTTGTCAGCCTGGGACTACGTCTTTAACTGCCTTCTATGTCTAAGTCTGAAAAATCCCTGTGAGCCATTTACCAGTTTCCCATTTTCTTCCTTGCGCTCTGTGATGAGGGCACTTTTTCTTTTCTGAGATGCAATGTGTTGTCCATTTCCTTTGCCTGAGACCATTATTCTTTCTATGAGACAAAAATTCTGTAATATAGTCCAAAGCTAAAATCTCCTATCACCATTATAATGAAGCACAAATTTTCTAGCAGCTTCTTTATATGGACGTACATAATTGGAGAATTCAAAAGGCTATTACCAAGTCCGATTCTAACCCATCTAACTTCTTAGTTTTCAGCGGTTGGACAGAGCACTATCAAATGCATTTGAGGAGGATTTATTTTACATTGTTGTGAGCGTGTGAGAATGATTCACGACATACTTTTATCCGTAGTGTGTACAGGACACTTGATAACATATAATGTTATACAGTGGAGAAGTTATTTGTAGACCAATCAATCTACACTAGATACTTGGTTCCTGCTGGACATAGCTTTGTATTTACTAAAAATCTAAACGGAGCCAGGGAGATCCTTATACTAGTTATGCAATTAGCTGCGTTGATGGGCAAGCATATTAATCCCCCAGAGACAAGACTGCGCCAACTCTATATCTGAAGCGTTACAGGTTGTTGAATGGTATTGTATGAATTTGAGAGTTGTATTATTAATTTACTTTTTCAGAATGAGAATTTTGAGAGTAATATGACATTTCTCTCCCCACCCCAGCTGATGGCACCTAATCCCAGACTGCACCATTACTGTTGGAATTATAAACCCCCTGTAGTATTGATCGTCGACCACACACAAATGATCAACGGACTTGCGTGTGTCGTCTATCGGTATACTTCTTTGCCTATATCCGGGTTACTGATCGACCTTCACAGCTGTTTAAGTATATGTATTATATAGCCAGGATGTTTATCTGCTAACATGAGATAGTAGTGCTATCTGTGTGAGAAATGTGTCAGCATGGGTGTGATAGTGCCTATGTCGTATGATACCAGTGTTCGTTACGGGACGGACCTCACAACACTTAGATTATATCCCCACAGGAATATGGCTAACGACAACACAGTGTCCTAGGGGTTAATTGGATAGGGGTAGTGTTGGTTGAATAGGTATGTTTTAGATATATCCCAGTCAGATACATTCTACAAGACTCATAATAAGTGTACAAACTCTTCAAAAAAACGTTTACTGTATTAACCTTCTCGTATTAAAAGTTTTGATAGTCAAATTATATATACAACACACATAATTATATTTTTTGTTTTCATGTATCAATTTTCCTTTTAGGTTGCTACCCTAAGAACCTTGAAAAGGATTTAGAGAGACTTATCGAACAAAATAGAAGATGCAATGGTAGCAGTAACATAATATATATCAACTATAAATGTATGACAATACGTGCACATGATAACATAAATTTTGAGTAGGAGATAGACTATACTTACACTAAGCTATTTATTATTAAGACATGCTTCTCCTAGCTAGTCACTCCCTAGGCTTCTGGGAATGATAGTGTTAATAGTATCCTTGTCCGGTAGCAGTTGGGGAGGGAATCGCGCTCTCAATCACTCACCATAGTAACCCATATATGACCTACACAGCTGTATCTATATTGACACAAACTGGTTCCAGGGTCTAGTGACTGGTGCATAATCTTAGTTAGTAACTGAGTGCGTCCAGATACGGTAAACTACATAAACGGGGTTCGTGTCGAGAATGTGCCATCCAGCAGACCACAGCTGACTCCACCACATCGCTTGATTATGTATGTCAGCTCGTCATGGTGCACTTGAGAAAATCTTTTTTTGGTGGTCCCAGTCACCACCTACTCTATCCGTAGCCTGGCGCGGGCCAAGTAATTGGTGGTCCATCTCTGTCTACCAGAGGTAGAGCAGTGGTAGGACACATGATACAGCACAGACACGAAGTAAATAAGTCATGCCAACATACTTCGAATAACTGGGATCCACGATGTAGCTTCTAGATTAGATCATAAACTGGAGAAACTCGTCACTAGACTTCTGGCAAGTCATATAGCATGGATTCCATATGGCTGGTCATACGCAACCTAAATCTCTTACCGCATTCTGTAAACGCCCCACGTCGGAGAGACACACAACACTGACACAGTCAAACCAACAGCCGAGCATCTCGATACAGTACCAGGGTATAGCAGAGATCTCCCTCTCTGAGAACCAAACCCCCCCAGCACATTTTACCAAGTTAGGTGTGCAAATGGGAATGATGTTTGTACACATCACGGTATGGTATGAGATCGCTTTCCCGGACCAGACTACGGTTTTCAGAGAGTGATAAAAGTATTATGAGTTATATTTGATATTGAGAGTTTGTTCAGATCTCTCAATAAGGGAACAGTTGATAATGCGAGAGAAGTATACAAACTGTCATGTTATATTCCATTAGTATCTCAAGCACCATATGACTTCTGTTACCGTGCACCGGCTCTGCTGTTCTACTTAATCATTGCTGGAGGTTGAATGTACATTGTTGGTCCCTAGATGGCACCCTGTCGACTAGGGCGTTGTGTGGTCTCATGAGACTAAATCCCTACACTTGTGTATGTAACGGCTCAACGATCTACGCGATCATCGGCATCCGTATCAAATCCTCACACATGAAACCACACCCCCGCCAAACACATGATAACATCCACAAACTGGTGAGCGGGCAGAGTAGAGTGGGGGAAGCCAGATCCTTCTTAGAGGCGCGGGATATTATTGAATCATAATAAACCCCACGCCAGTGACAGCTTGTTGTCGGGTTATTGCTTGTATAGCAAAGAACTCCAGCTGTGACATGCTCGCGCCCTTGTCAACGCCCCCGTATTAGTAGAGGCGTCCCCCTAAATTTCTCGTTACATGCTTATCTCATGTAGGTCCATACTTCTTTCAGTGATAGAGTATGCCCACTCCCGAATCATTATATACAATACTGGGTCCCCTATTCTGATATCAGAGGTCATGAGTACAATGGCAGCGCGTGTACTATGATTCTCCCCCCCCCCCTCGATCCCTCCCCCACCTTCCCTTCGAGCGTCGAGGCGCTAATGAGAAGCGGCTAATGTTATGCCCACTTGTCTCTGTAGGCGCCCACAGTCACTGCGTGCCTAGGGTTTTATTTATTTAAATTCCAACATTTCCTACACATTAAAAACGGTTTCATTTCAGAGTCGAATGCTGCTCAAGGGATCAAGTGAATGAAGACCTGTCGTATTACTCTGTTTATTCCTGTCCCGTCTAACCCTACAACTCTGGGCTGTCTCATCTTCTACATAAATTGTACCTTCATAGTCTGATTTTTTGAAGCCTACCTTTCCTCTCCTCCCCTCCCAAAGATTTCTTGTAGTGTCGTTTTAAAAAGTTATATTTATAGATACAGCTACCCACCACAAATACTGAAACTTGCTCTTCCATACTAAGTACGTAGATTTGTGATACGACCTTGCGGCGATCTTTTCGAGAGGTACCGTGTTTTTGTTTTGTTTACATTATGATGCAAAATAGCGACTATCTCTTATTTACAGAGGTTTCTATCACATGAACAGATCGTTGTGGCGTCGAGAGATGATGTGTGAACAATCAAACTTGGTTCTGTTTAGTTCAAACATACATCAATATAATCTATATCCGTCTGTAAAAGAGTAAGTGCAACAACTACTTAGTAATATCACCTGAGCTCAGAAATCTAGGCCATCCGGCCAGCTAATTATGTTTAATATTCCTTAAACCATGTAAATATTTAAGATAAAAGAGTACTTTTTCTAAATTTATTTGAGAGAATAAATCCAAACATCTATCGTCTATCATCTGCGTTTTAAAAAGAAAAAAGAAAAAGCCGTCTAATTACAAATCAAGGGCTTGGTAATCAAGGGCCTTGGTAGTCACATAGGCGACTGGCAATATAAATGACTGGTGGATGCGTAATATGATATCCTCAGAGGTCGCCTTCTGTCCCGAAGTTCTGCTTACTTTTTTAATGTCACAAACCATGGAGTAACAAAACGATGACTGTTTTTCCCCCCCTCCCCCCCTCTCTATCTTCGTCCCCCCCCTTCCCCCCTTCCCTCCCTCTCCGTTTCCCCCCCCCCCCCCCCCAAGATTGCGTCTCCGTACCTTAAGCCTTTCTAGTCTCTCCATCACGCAAAATCTTTTCCAGTCAATAGTATTTTTTATCCTTTGTTTTGATCTCCGACCGTTTCGGGTCGCCTCCCGTTTCTAAGACGAAGGATCAATTATGTATGGAGGATGATGAACCCGCGGTCTTAGGAGGCGATCATGAGTACAATTCGCAGCCTAAACCAATATGTTTTTATCCTTATATGTTATACATTGAGAGGGATTTATGTAAACCGTTGTGTATTCTCTGTCAATTTCACTACATGGTATATATCTCCTGTATTGTAATACATCTTTGCATATTTCTGTTCTGATTGTATCTACAACCAAACAAGCTCTCCAGAGCTCTCTATCATTTAGCTGGCAATTCTTTCTATTGTTATCCATTGCCGAGTGCTGAATGAATTTTTCCCGAATTGAAACTGTATCACTATGGCTCCTGAACCCCTGATGGAAGAACTCATTCTAGCTTACTTCTGATTCATGAAGACAATCCCTTTGGCCAGCCTTACATTAGAATTCCAGCGTGTGCATTGGTTTTTAGCTCAACCTCTGTTTGTAAAAAAAAAATCCTCGCAATAATTCTTTTACGTATTCTGCCCATGGCACTGTTTTGATATGTCTTTTCAGATCACACAAGTACCTCCATAGAATCAGTGATCTTTTTTTACATACCAATATTTTTTGTTTCACTGTTTGATACATGCTTCCTAAAGTATCCTTGTTTTGATACAGCTAGGACCGTGTGACCGAGATGATTTGAATAATTCTTTATTTTCTTACCAAGCATGATCTCTTGTCCATGTAGCTTTAGTACTTCCAAGATCTTCTCTATTTCCTTGCATTTTGTTTCTATCCACCGTTCTTTTGCTTCTCTACACATAGTACTTATGTCATTGTCTATTGTTTTATATTCTGTAGGTTTGTTTTCTTATTGCTCTTCTCTTTCATCTCGGTCATATTTACATTCAAGATTGTCATCTCATGTCTTTGAATCCAAATTTGATTTTTCTTAGACTCCTTTTTAGGTAAATTTTGCATTTGCCTGATTGTATGCTTGTTTTTAAAAGCATTTCCCATTTTGCCATGCTTTCTGTCAATAACTGTTGATATTTATTTTTGACGTCGATTAAATATTTCTGTTTTATATCTGGTTGTTTCAGCGCTGATATTTCTATCTGGGGTTCCTCCTGTCTTCTGTTTCCTGCTCTTTTCAGCTTTATATTTCCTTTGATGACGACTGGATTGTGATCTGAATTTATGTCGGCGCCAGGATATGTCTTTGCACTTGTGACACTGTTCTTAAATCTATGTTTTATCATGATATAGTCGATTTGATTTCGTGTTATATCTCCTGGGCTTTTCCATGTGTATAATTTCCTTGGGTGGTGTTCAAAAAAGGTGTTACATATGACCAGCTGGTTTTCTTCACAGAACTGGATAAGTCTGTCTCCTCTATCATTTCTTGTCCCTAATCCATACTGTCCTACTATTTTCTTGTTATTTTTCCTTTTCCTACTTTTGCATTCATATCACCCATTACTATCAACACATCTGTTGATTTGACTGTTTAAGTGTGTGTTGTAGCTCTTCATAGTATTCTTCTATTTCTTCCTCGCTGTGATCTTTAGTTGGTGCATAAGTTTGTAAGATTGATATGTCGAATGGCTTTGCTCTCATTTTTAGTAACATCATTCTGTCATTGTGTGTCCAGTATCCACATACGTATTTTTTCTAACTCCTTCTTTATCAACATTCCTACCCCTCTTTCATGTTTTTTCTCCGCCTGAGTGTATAAGCGTGTACTGGTCTCTTTTTATGTAGCCTGTATCCAAAAGTCTTGCCTCTGCAACTCCCAGTATATCGAGTCTTTTTCATGTCTGTTGCTTCTAATATAAGATTGTCAAGCTTTCCTTCTCCGTTCAGAGTTCTAACATTCCATGTTCCTATTTTTAGGCTTCTCCAACTAGTTTTTAGGTGGTCTTTCTCAGAATGCTCCCTTTCAACAGAATTTAAGGAACACTCGTCATTATGTACTTCCTTACTCATTAGAGGAGTTGCCTCTTCCCTGTTAATTTGTACAGTAGATTCTTCCCCAGGGGACAGAGAGTTCTCTACATATCGTTTCTTATCTTGTTGTTGTGATCCCATTACGTTCTGTAGGAAGTACGTGGTAAGGCCCCAATCTCTTCCACGGTGGCTAGCCATTGTCTTTTTCTATGTCCGACACGCCTCTAGTGCGCCACACACTTTGCTGTTTCGCTTTGCGAGCCGTTGATCTTCTCAGATTCCTCCGCCTCACTCACCGTCTCAGTCTTTGTGTACTAGGGATGGACATTCCCTTGAGTAAGATTGCTCCTACTCCACCCATGTAGTTTAGCCAGTCAGCCAAGACTGTTGCCCGGGATGTGGCCACCCATCCCTATTTATTGGCCGTCTTTTCCCCTTCTGCCCACGACGTCCCGGCCACTTCCAGTATGGTCCAACAAGAAACAAGTAATCTCCATTTAATGTTCGCGGTCTTTGAAGGGCGATAGACTGGTAGTCTGCCGGATTGCTACGAATCAACGATCACATTTTTGTTTGTGTGGATTAGTGACGCTACCTTTTTTATATCTATTCAGACAGAAAAAATGTTGTGTTTGCTTCCTTCATTATCAGAAATATGTCCATGTCTTTATTGTTATTTTTTAACATATTGTCTTTTACTGCATTATTTTACATTGTGTAAAATGTGTTGTTTGAAGAAAATGTGTTAATTTGATTATGAACGATAGTTCATTATAAATACTTGATTATAGTTCGTTTCTCATTCATAGTACTCATGTATATTGTTCATTGTTCATTTTTTTTTTAATTTTAAAACGCAATCTCATACCTTGTTCTTGTCTTTCCATATTCTCTTCTTGTTTATTCTTCTTCTTCTTCTTCCGTCCTTAGCCACCGACCGTCAAAGCAGTCAGATTGACTCTCTCTCTATGTGTATGTGCAGTTTCGTCGCCTTTTGTACACACTTTCCCATAGTCTTTGTCTCTAAAGAATATATGTATTTTTGTCTCTGTCTTTATCTCTCTATCTACTGCATTTGTGACATTTTCTATGTTTCAGTGCCCATTATGCTGTTCATTCATTCATTCATCGCCCGTCAGTCCCTAAGGAGCATAGACCTTCAACAGACATATGCCAAGTCATCCTGTCCTATGCCATCAGCTCAAGGATCTTTCTATCTCATTCCTTCCATGTCTATATCCAGTTCTCTTCTCCGTGTCTTCCTCAGTCTCCATCTATCTCCCCTGCCCTGGGGATTCGAGAATAAGTAATGCCTTGTAATGGGAGCCGCGGTAGCATAGTGGTTAGTGCACTGGCTTCCTAGCTCAGCGGTCTATGGTTCGATCCCCAGATGATGTGGGATTTTTTTTAGGCCGCAAACGGCTCCTGGGTCGACCCAGCCCCAATTGGGTACCAGAGCAACTTCTGGGAAGGTTAAGGCGGCCGGCGTGATGCTGACCACATCACCCCTAGTGTGCCGATGGTCGAGAAAATATGGGCCTAACACCATATTCCCAATATGCTTTAATGGGCGTGTAACGGGATCATCCTCCTCATTGTAATACTATCAACAAGTTGTCTCGGAGTATGTCCTATTCACTGCCATCATTTTTTTTCTCATCTCTTCTTCCACTGGCTGTTGTGTCATCAGTTCGACATCAGTGATCTCGCCATACCACAACAGTTATTCTATTCTGCGCAAGGACCCATTTATGAAAGTTTGTAGCTTCTTGGTTATCATTATGTTATACTTGCACTTACAATTGTTATCTCTCAGAGAAACTGCACACAGTCACAAAAATCCGACCTACTTAACGGCGTAGAGTGTCTCGTCTAGCACACAGGTCAGCCAAATTTTACATACTCCAACATCATATCTCAGTACTGCCTCACAACTATTTCATCCGTGAATACGGGAAGTTTTAACACATATCTCATCACGAATGTCATTTCGAACTACTGAACATGCGCTGTGCACGAGGTCAAACTTAGCTGAGTGCTTAAAGTAAGTCCTTAGTCGACAAACGCATAAGCTAACAAACTTCTTACATACTTTCACAGTATGTATGTCTATGATTAACAACCCGTGCGAGAGCAGGTAAATGCTTTCTGCAGGCTTCCTACAGGGGACCACCTGCAGTGGTGGCTCCATATTCCATAGGGAGCGGAAAGGAAAATGATAACTCAGTATTGTTTATGGGGCGGCCTTGTCATCATTTGCTTGCAGTGTCTTGATTCGCTTCTGGAACTAGACTATTGTTTTCTGTAGCCAATGCCATGGAGAGTAGCTTTTCATATGTTTTCATGTTTCAAACTCGTTCGTCAAAATAAGTAAGTCATCTGCCATGGTTTACAAGGCTTCCAATGTACAGTATTTAATATTGGATTTTTTTGTTTTTTGTTTATCGTACGCCCGCTGTTACTCGAGGCGAAATCTCCGGTTAGTTTGTCTAACCTGAGACTGATTTTACGTGAGTATCCCTTTTTTCCCTGTACAATGACAGGTGTCCTCTCGCCATTCAGGCAGATACTCGCCGATTTCGGAGGTACCCATTAGAGCTGTGTCGGCTCAGGAGCCGTTCAGGTTATTCCAGTCCCTGGTCGACGACACTGCTTCAAATGTCTTCGCCAGGGCTCGATTTATTCCAGTCCAAGTCCCGGTCGACGACACTTCTTCAAATGTCGACGCCAGGGCTCGAACCTGGATCACCCGATCGCCAGCGCAGCGTGGTAACCATTACTTATGAATTTAAAAAATACGATAAAACCCGTATAAATCATGTAACTTACTTTGGCGAATGTGTGTGATAAAGGACATATCAAACTATATCTTCCATGATAGCATGATATATAACATCTAGCCCCATATAGCTCCAGTGGTTCTCTGGGGAGATAAATACAGAATAGGACTCCTGCTCGCTCAAGCATGTCGTTAGAGGCGACTAATAGAGGTTGCATTATGGGGCTGACAATTTGATCACGTAAAATAAATGGCTACTGAAAGCATGGTTACAAACGTCATGAATGGTTTGATGCCAGCTTCCTGTAAGAGACCAGCAGCAGAGAAGGTTTCGGGCTGGGTAAGGAGATACATTGGGAATTATGATGATGATGATGATGCAACTTCTAGATTGTGTTTGTGTGTGATTTTTTTTTTTTTTTGGAAGTTGTCCATGTTTCAGAGCCATACAGTAAAGACATCTGACTTGGAAACTTTTGTTGGTGTTGTGTTATTCGTTTTTATCTTTTGACTTCAATATATTTCCCAATACAATGAAAGCCCTTCCTGCCTTTATTATTATTATTTTTTTTTAACATTGATGCCCGTTCCTCTGTCTCTGCCTATGTTGCTGCTTAGGTATATCTATGAGTCTACATCTTGTATCAGCATTTCTCAAAGTGTAGTCTGGCAATGACCTGACCTACTTACTACGCTGTAATTTATAGACCTGGACATGGAATACTTATGAAGAGGTATGGCGAAATGTACAAAGATATGTCAAGTAGATTTTTTTTTCCCCTCAACGACTTGGCTTTGTCTGACGAACAATAGACATACTATACTCACTGAGATATGTATGAATATTTATGAACTACAACTGCCCCACAGCTGTAGACGCACAAAGTTTCATTTAAAAAATAAAATACAGACTCAGTTACATTGATCTTTGTAGACAGAGGTACAGTGTTCATTTCCTATTGCAGAGATCGCTGTCCGTATTTTTCTATTGTTGATGATTACTAATTGCTCAACAGAGCGCTCCTTTTTCCGGCTTAAAAAAAAATGAAAAGAAAAGAATAGAAAGAAAAAAATAATTTCAGTAACGTTCAGAGAGCGGGAGTATTTCAGTTTAGATTCGACTCGATTTAGTTTTCCCTTGTATAGTAACGCTCACAGAGCTGAAGTATTTCAGTTTAGATTCGACTCGATTTAGTTTCCCCTTGTATAGTAACGCTCACAGAGCGGGAGTATTTCAGTTTAGATTCGACTCGATTTAGTTTCCCCTTGTATAGTAACGCTCACAGAGCGGGAGTATTTCAGTTTAGATTCGACTCGATTTAGTTTCCCCTTGTATAGTAACGCTCACAGAGCGGGAGTATTTCAGTTTCGATTCGACTCGATTTAGTTTCCCTTTGTATAGTAACGCTCACAGAGCGGGAGTATTTCAGTTTAGACTCGACTCGATTGAGTTTCCCCTTGGCAGCAATAGAGAACGCAGTCAGCTACTCATAGCTTGACTGCCTGCGTCAGGACCAGCGAATCAGAGCTGGTCAAGACCCCACTCCACCTCTACGTGGTGGTCCTGGAAACAGTCTGCAGTAGTGCAGTCTGGCTGAGCGAGTGTGGATCGAAATGGGAAGGCAAACCCGGTCCTAAAAAATGCCGTGCAGAAGTCGGATGTGTCGACCGAAAGGTGCAGATATCACAGCTTAGGCGTAAACAGACACAACGCAACCACCATCCTTTTCAGGACGAACGAGGAAGAAAAAGAAGAAGAAGAAGAATTTCCCCTTGTTTATTAACGTTCCGAAAGCAACAATATTTCAGCATAGACCCGACTCGATTCCCCTTGTGTGTGAAAGTAGATATGCTTCATCTAGTCAGGATCAATTATCCAGGACTTTACAATCAGGAAATATATAAAGAATCTATCTGAATGCTGGATTACATGTAAAATGTGTTTCATTTTGAAATGTGAGACATTTAAAAAAAACTGATTTAAGAATTGTTTTCAAAGCGAAATTCTGTGGCGGGCTCCGTAATTTTTCTGTGTTTAGACCTCCTCAGAAAGTTAGCTGATACTTTACCTGTCTTACAGTTAATTCTACATGAGCAGGAAAATCTTTTGACTAAACAAATTAATTATGTCACACCGGTATCGAAACTATTCACACAAACTTTCAAATCTGATTGTAATATTTTGGGTTGAGTCACTGAGTCAGTATAGAACTGACCAAAGACGTTACACATGTGCTCATGCTATTTCCTCCTAACACTTTTCTCCTTCTATCAATATCAAGTGCCATGTCGCTGGCGCCGGCAATCATGTCTCTTCACAAATTTGTGTCCTTAGTGTTGTTTATCGATTATTTTTTAGTCTTCATGCCGCGAAATCAAATTGTCCAGCAGTCTCTGTCATCCTCTATATCTTTGTTTTTGTTTTTTTTAAATAAAAGGGTGCTATAAAACCTAGGAATGAAAAGAGAATTAATTAAGGAAATCAAAATTAGACAGCTAAAATATTTTGACCGTGTAAAAAGATATAACACCGTACTGATGACTGTCGTAAATTTTATCTGAGAGGGTGCTGATGAATATTGGTCCCTTTAGAGTGTAAAGTGATATTGAAGGCTCTGTGAGAATAAGGATTTGGGAGAATGAGGTAGTAGATTCACAAGCGCTGGGAAGGAGCAAGGACAGTCTCTTATTACGACAATATCTGTTTTCTCCCAGACTACTCCTATCTCTCTTCTGCACAAACAATTGTTTGTCAGTTCCAGTCGCTCAACGTACATGAATACAGCCTACACAGATGGAAATGTTTGGAGTTTTAGGCCAACCGACAACCAACACAATTAATGATTAATACCTTTATTATCATAAAGGACTCACACATAATTGTACATTTACAGTCAAAAATCAAAGGTTACAGAATACAAATATAACAAGGGAAGAGGGGTTTTTGAGGAGAAATATCCCATCCACCGTTTCCCGTTTATATTTACTAACAGACAAAACCCGGTCCCAAAGACAAGAAAGGGGGGGGGGGGGGGGGGGGTAATCCGAGATAGGCAATTTAACCCACTGGTAAAGTTATTACTCTGAGGCAAGGGGTTACAGAAAAAGGGGGGGGGGGGGGGTGTAGAGGAAAAGCTAGGGTCTCAATTGTCTCCCTTTAAATCAACAAATTTTACGGGAGGGGGAAGGAACACAGTTACCCGATCCCGCTAGGAGAGATCCCGTACAAGGAATATAATGCACCTTAGTACAAGGTCGAACTAATTAAAAGGGTAAAGAAAAGATAAATCTCCTTTCATTCAAAAAAAACACACTAGGGCTGGCCATCCCCACAAACACACACGCAGACTTACCGAAAGGTGAATTCTGGCACTTCATAGGAAATACATAAAAAAAAAAGCACTAAACCTTGGCTTAGGTAAAAGTATTTTCTTCCGTGTACAGCCCCAGATTTGGGGTTTGTTGAAGTTAACAAAGTGTCCCGAAATCGCTGGACGTTGAAGTTTAACGGTACTGTTTATTTATTTGATAAAGTTCCTAAAGAATGTCACAGGCACTTGGCTAGGCGTGAGGTATGGTGTGGTTCCTAAAATTGGCACAGCTGGTGGAGATAACTTCCTTTTTCCGTAATGTCACAAGTTAAGAAAAACACTGAGGTAAGTTCTTCTTCGGGGGGGGGGGGGGGGGGGGGGGGGGGGGGGAGGGGTAAAATCCACTGAATATACGTGACAGACCAGACAGGGTTCAGGTAGATCGATGCTTTTTCTTCACAAATAGGGGCAGTGAATAAAATATGTTCTGCTTCCAGTTTTCTTTAAGGACTCTATATGAACTAGTATTTTTAAAGTGTTTCTTGAATGGCTTTTTTTTCTCAGTTACGTTCAGAGGAGCGGGGCCCATTACAGGTCGCCACAAGTTTAGCTTTAAAAAGTTCATATGTTACTGGAGTTATCGAATTGAGTTCGGCAGAACTCTGTATATAATTAATAATTGCTGGGATGCAGGTTGAATGATCGTTCTGAATGAAAGATAATCAAAACAAGAAATGCATTACAAATCATATTATAATCTGACGCGATAAATTACAGTTAGCCTATTTACTTATTAGCGTCGTCAATTAACAAATCAGGAAAACTTCCCGTGAGTTAAAACAATTAAAAGCACATCTATCTATACAGAACTAAACTGTATTAAAGTTATAATTCTCTTTAACGTCTGCAAAATAAATTTACGCGTCAATTGTATTAGGAAATACTTTTAGCTGTAACATTAGTTTGCACTAGAACTTTGAACATGGGTTTATTTAATAAGGTTAAATTTACACCACAATCCATTGAAATCAATTGAAATAACTCGACCACTGATCACTCGAAGCTAATGTATAAATGACCGTCTGCACAGAAAGAATACACTCCAATAGTCACGAAGGTAGATGAAATCCAGCAGGAATCCGACTATGCTAGTGCAACTAGGATTCTGTCAGAGCGAACGATAAAATGCAGTTTTTCGGAGTACTCTATTTATACTTATCGAATGTAACTTGAATAGGGCGTGTTAAATTTTCGCACCTTTCTTGAACTTGAGCAAAATCCGGGGTATCTCGCCGATGTGTTAAACGCTGCGATTCCTTCGTTTTCCCCGGTCTACCGATTTTCTTCCGTCTCAGGCTGCTCGCATAAGAGTGCGAAAATTTCCCGAGAAGCTAACTCTGTGAGCTGCACGTCCCCTGATTCTTTAGATCGTGTGCCGCTGCGATTGAATTCTGAAGATCAGCCTGTTCTTTGATGGTACCGCTGCATGCCGGTAAAAGTTACAACAGATGATCAGGGGTTCTAAAGTTATGAGAGGCCAATATTCTGTTATCATCCATCGAGTCAGGGAAATTCATTTGTCATACTTAGACGTACGTCACAATCGTCCCCACTTTTGAGACATGGAAACTCGTTTTCATGTTTAATTTATGACAATGAAGCTGCCCTGATCGGTAGCTTTTGGATGATTGGCATCGTCGATTTTCTCCTGTTCCTCCGTGGTCCAGTTTCTACTCAAGAAGTCAGCTCCGACATTCTGTTTTCCTGGAATATATTCCACTTTGAAGGAATAAACACTCAATAGCAAGGCCCAACGCATTATCCTTGCGTTGAATTCCTTCTTGGCCCTCAGGAAAGCTAGTGGAGCATGGTCTGTTTGCACCGTGAAAGAAGTACCATACAGAAACTCATGATGGCGTCTGATGCCATGAATCAGAGCGAGACATTCTCTTTCAACGACACTGTAGTTGCGTTCCGCTTAATTCAGTTTCCGACTGCCATAGGCAACTGGAAATAGCATGTTCAGGTCACTGTCATCGACTTGCAGCAATGTTGACCCGATGCCCTGACCTGACGCATCAACTCTCAGTATGAAAGGTTTCTTAAGGTCAGGTAACCTTAGGATGGGGTATGCCGACAACTGTCCTTTTAAAGTGCTGTATGCATGTTCGCACTTTTGATTCCACATGACCTTATCAGGACAACCTTTCTTGGTGAGGTCAGTCAGAGGTGCCGTCAGTCCGTTGAAGTTCTGGATGTACTTCTGATAGTATGCACATAGCGATATGAAGGAACGTACGTCTTTCTTCGTTCGGGGTCTTTTTGCTGCCACAATTTTCTCCACGTTCTTCTTAATAGGCCAACTGCATCCGTGAGAAATAGTATGCCCCAGGAAGTCTAACTGTTCAAACCCGATGAGACATTTGCTAGGTCTGGCTGTGAGACCCGTTTCCTGTAGTCTCCTGAGGAGCATAGCAACCGTAGCAATATGTTCTTCATAGGTTTTCGATGCAATTAATATGTCATCCATGAAATTATGGATATGGGGACTTTGCAAAGGCTCTAGAAGCTTCCTCATCATCCTGGTGAACACTCCTGGTGCGTTATGCAAACCGAACGGCATCACATTAAATGTGTAATGTCCTTCGCTAGTGCTGAAAGCTAACAAAGGTTTAATTTCCTCCTTGACTGGTATTTGATAATAACCTTTACTGAGGTCAATCTTGGAGAAGATCTTTGCTTTGCTGAGCTTGGTGAACAACTCAGAAACAGTTTGGAGAGGTTCGGGCTGGAATTCCGTTACAGCGTTTAGCAACCTGTAATCAATGCACAGCCGAACTTCCTTATTGGGCTTCTGCAACAGCACTACACTCGAGCTGTAAGGAGATGTAGACTCACTGATAATTCCTGCCTGACGCAGCTTGTCTATTTCTCCGCGAAGTGCATCCGCTTTAGCGTACGGGATGGGGTAAACTCTGGTTTGAACAGGGGTCTCGTTTGTTAATTTCATATCAAATTCAATGAGATTTGTTCGACCAGGTACATCCGTTAAGACTGCACTGTACTGTTTTAGTAGAGCCCTGGTTTCTGTTTGTTGTTCTGATGAGAGATTGTCGCCGAACTTGACATCTTTAAAGGATTCTGTGGGTTGCAGTGGATACTCCATGCAACCATCATCATCTTCCTCGTCTTCCGTTGCTATGGCGACAGCCAGGAGATGCTCGGAGGATGGCACCGGTCTTTCCAAATATTTCTTTAGCAGATTTATGTGGAAGACCTTCTCCTTTCCTTTGATGGAGATCTTGTAATTGGTACGTGAGATCTTTTTAAGGACGGTAAACGGCCCTTGCCATCCGATGCGAAGTTTATTGCTTCCGGTTGGGAGTAGCAACAAAACTTTCTCCCCTGGTTGGAGCTCTCTCTCTTTTGCAGCTTTGTTGTATCTTTTAGCGTGTTTAGCGCGGGCTTTCGTAAGGTTGGTTGTAGCTAGATCCCATCCTAGCTTTAGCCTTTCCTTGAGCTCAGATACATACTTGCTTGCAGAGACGACTGTCTCGTCAGCCTTTTGGTCTGTCAGGGACCGAAGTAAGGCTTCTAATGGCCCCTTTATAGGTCTGCCAAATAAAAGTGTAGCAGGCGGGAATCCCGTAGACGCTTGGGGAACCTCTCGGTAGGCGAATAAGGCAGCCGATATATATAGGTCCCAGTCTTCCGGTTTCTCCTGACCCAGCTTACGTAACATGGTGGTGAGGCTGCCATTAAAACGTTCCACGAGCCCATTTCCGGCCGGATGGTAGGGACTTGTGTGGATATGTTTGGCCCTCAAGATCTTAAAGATCTCCATTAACAGGCTACGGAATTGGGATCCATTGTCCGTCAAAACTTGTTGAGGGAATCCCAACCGTGTAAAGATTTGCACGAGGGCTTCTGCAACATGCTTGGAATCTATGCATGTTAGCGGTACAGCTTCGGCCCCACATTGTGCAAGTGTCGACTAAAGTCAGGATGAACCTGTGCTTTCTTTTGGTCCTTTCCAGGGGTCCAATGATGTCGACAGCAACCCGTTCAAATGGAGTCCCTACTATTGGCATTTGCCCCATGGGTACTGGGGGTGTCAAGTGCTTGGGTGCTACCCGTTGGCACTGGGCGCAGGATTTCACATACCTGATAATGTCAGAGTTCATTCCTGGCCACCAATAGTGGGTTTTTATTCGCTGAATAGTGGCGTTTTGCCCCATATGTCCGCTAAAGGGAAGAGAGTGCCCCATCTCTAAGATCTGGCTTCGGTACTGCGTCGGTACTAGGAGCTGGTTATTCCCCGTGTCCGGGTTGCCCGTTCTACGATACAATACGCCATCCTTAGAAAAGATGTCTCCGTTGTGTCTGGGGTCCTTAGCCATGGGCAGTTTTTTTAAAGCAGAGCTCCAGAGTAGGGTCCTTTTGTTGCGCCTCCTTCAGTTCGTTCGGCAACAAATTTGGCGCAGGCTCCCTCTCCTTCTTGGCTTGCCCTCTTGTGGTTACCGCTGCCACAATCGGCTCCTTTGGTCTCCCAATAAACACATATCTACATCCCAGGATAACTGGGTAGATAGGATCATCCATAATGGCCGCTTTTATAACTCCTCTGACAAAGTCAGAGTGTATTTCTACCAGTGCGATAGGCAGCGTCCTGGGCGCATCACTCTTAAACACTCCACTAAGTTTGACGGTTTCCTCTGTCTCCTGACCTGGTTTGACTAGGTGTCTAGCAACAATACAACTAAAACTTAATCCAGTGTCAAAGAGACAAGTGGTTGAGGTACCATTCAAAATTACAGTTCCTCGAGTTGAGGGTCGGTCCCCCTCAGGTTGAGAATCACTGACATTGACTCTACCTTTCGAGGCTGTATGCAAACATCCAACGCGGTTTGGACCGGTTTGTTTGCCCTGATCAGACGTTCCTGGTGTAGGGGTCTTTCCTTTTCCTTGACCTTGGTGGCCGCGCTGCCACGTAGGCTTGGTGGGTTGATCAGAATTGTTGTTGGGGGGGTATCGGGTTTTGTAGAATTTCGATTTTTCCTGGGGAGGTCTCTGGGTATTATTTTCTCGTTGGTTATAATTCTGAGAGGAATTAGAGGAATAGGATGACTGCTCTAGATTTTGTTTACGAGATGGCTCATCTGTGGGTTTACGTTTAGTGCTGGGAAGTTCGGCCATTGCATTGGTATAGCGTTCGGCCTTATTGAGTATGTCCTCAAGCCTGACTGCGCCCTGTTCAGCCAAAAATCTACGGGTTTCGTTTGACAGAGTTGCCTTTATCTGTTCCACAAGAACAAGTTCAAGTAGTCCCTCATATGTAAGAGGTAGGTCAGATAATTCAATGCACTTTGTCAAATAGCCCGTGAGACGTGAAGAGAATTGTGGGAATGTTTCCGTGCTCTCTTTTCGGCTGTTTCTGAACATTTGCAAAAATTTTCGGGCGGTCATTTCGAACCGCTCTAGCAAGGCCTTCTTAAGCATGTCGTAATCATGTTGGTTCGGTCCCAGCTTTGTGTATACGTCATAAGCATTCGCTTTTAGTGACGTTGAGAGTTTCAGTGCCCAGCGGGAACTCTCTAACCCATACAGATTTGCGAGCCTTTCGAATTTTTCTAGGTAGCTGTCAATTTTTTCGTTAGGGCTAGGAAAAGACTCTAAAGCAAAAGACATCGCAGTTAATTGGGCAGACTGAGTGCTGGAGAGATCCATTGTTTGAGACTGGGGCGAAGACGGCTCTCCATTATTTGAAGTAGAGGCACTCCGACTCTCTAAAGCCTTGAGCGCTAATTCATGTTGTCTTTCCCTCTCTCTTTCTCTCTCTCTGCGGGCTTCCATTTCTGCCTCAATTTTCTTCTGTTCCAAATGACGATCGTCCGCTTCCTTCTTCCTAGCTTCTGCCCTCTCTTCTCTCTTTTTCTTCCTTCCTCTCAGCTTCTGCCCTTTGTTTCTCTTCCTTCCTCTCTGCTTCTGCTCTTTGTTGCTCCGCGTCATATATTTGCAGTTCCTGGGTGATAAACAGATTCGCGGCTTCTGTGTCTAATCCTGAGTCTTTCGCTTCCTGTCTCAAAATGGATCTTATCCTAATTCTCTCAGCCATTGTCAAAGAACTGGATGCTTCTAAGACTAGAGAATAGTAAGATGGAACAAGAAGGGGAAAAACTCAAAGCCGCTACGAGAAAAACAAAGTAAAAAATTTACTGAATGACCTCGTGTGTTAACTTATCGCCGCTATTATTGTCACTTAAGACTCGTAACGCAAGCAACTATGCCAATAAATGGTAAGTTACACTAGAAAAGAATCTACTCTTACTAACAGTAGAGAAAAATTTATATTAAACAATTTAAAAGGAAAAAAAAAATTTTCCCAGAAAATGTTAATTCTCTAACAACAAACTCCGTCCCTGAAGACAATTTTTGAGATGAGACGTAGTTAACTTAATTTTTAAAAATCAGAACAATCCGTCTTTAGCTTAGCTCAACTCAAACGCTTCATAACCTTTAGTGATTGTAAAACAATCACGCAGTCCCAGCAATTATATAACCAAAATTTTCAATTCCCTCTGCCAGAGAATACAAATGTGACAATCTTTTATTATCACTAACTGCCTGTTCCTGTAGAAAAACAAACCTGTCTTAATTATTGTGTGGTTGGCCCAAAATACTGAACGGCTTGGTCTAGGGGAAGTAATACTTTTAAAGATTATACCCTACTTCACAAAGACAATCAACCACACTCTATTTTAACTAAGTTCAGAATCTCGAACGAGCTAACCATATATTGTCGTAAATTTTATCTGAGAGGGTGCTGATGAATATTGGTCCCTTTAGAGTGTAAAGTGATATTGAAGGCTCTGTGAGAATAAGGATTTGGGAGAATGAGGTAGTAGATTCACAAGCGCTGGGAAGGAGCAAGGACAGTCTCTTATTACGACAATATCTGTTTTTCTCCCAGACTACTCCTATCTCTCTTCTGCACAAACAATTGTTTGTCAGTTCCAGTCGCTCAACGTACATGAATACAGCCTACACAGATGGAAATGTTTGGAGTTTTAGGCCAACCGACAACCAACACAATTAATGATTAATACCTTTATTATCATAAAGGACTCACACATAATTGTACATTTACAGTCAAAAATCAAAGGTTACAGAATACAAATATAACAAGGGAAGAGGGGTTTTTGAGGAGAAAATATCCCATCCACCGTTTCCCGTTTATATTTACTAACAGACAAAACCCGGTCCCAAAGACAAGAACGGGGGGGGGGGGTGATCCGAGATAGGCAATTTAACCCACTGGTAAAGTTATTACTCTGAGGCAAGGGGTTACAGAAAAAGGGGGGGGGGGGGGGTAGAGGAAAAGCTAGGGTCTCAATTGTCTCCCTTTAAATCAACAAATTTTACGGGAGGGGGAAGGAACACAGTTACCCGATCCCGCTAGGAGAGATCCCGTACAAGGAATATAATGCACCTTAGTACAAGGTCGAACTAATTAAAAGGGTAAAGAAAAGATAAATCTCCTTTCATTAAAAAAACACACTAGGGCTGGCCATCCCCACAAACACACACGCAGACTTACCGAAAGGTGAATTCTGGCACTTCATAGGAAATACATCAAAACAAAAGCACTAAACCTTGGCTTAGGTAAAAGTATTTTCTTCCGTGTACAGCCCCAGATTTGGGGTTTGTTGAAGTTAACAAAGTGTCCCGAAATCGCTGGACGTTGAAGTTTAACGGTACTGTTTATTTATTTGATAAAGTTCCTAAAGAATGTCACAGGCACTTGGCTAGGCGTGAGGTATGGTGTGGTTCCTAAAATTGGCACAGCTGGTGGAGATAACTTCCTTTTTCCGTAATGTCACAAGTTAAGAAAAACACTGAGGTAAGTTCTTCTTCGGGGGGGGGGGGGGGAGAAGGGAGGGTAAAATCCACTGAATATACGTGACAGACAGGGTTCAGGTAGATCGATGCTTTTTCTTCACAAATAGGGGCAGTGAATAAAATATGTTCTGCTTCCAGTTTTCTTTAAGGACTCTATATGAACTAGTATTTTTAAAGTGTTTCTTGAATGGCTTTTTTCTCAGTTACGTTCAGAGGAGCGGGGCCCATTACAGGTCGCCACAAGTTTAGCTTTAAAAAGTTCATATGTTACTGGAGTTATCGAATTGAGTTCGGCAGAACTCTGTATATAATTAATAATTGCTGGGATGCAGGTTGAATGATCGTTCTGAATGAAAGATAATCAAAACAAGAAATGCATTACAAATCATATTATAATCTGACGCGATAAATTACAGTTAGCCTATTTACTTATTAGCGTCGTCAATTAACAAATCAGGAAAACTTCCCGTGAGTTAAAACAATTAAAAGCACATCTATCTATACAGAACTAAACTGTATTAAAGTTATAATTCTCTTTAACGTCTGCAAAATAAATTTACGCGTCAATTGTATTAGGAAATACTTTTAGCTGTAACATTAGTTTGCACTAGAACTTTGAACATGGGTTTATTTAATAAGGTTAAATTTACACCACAATCCATTGAAATCAATTGAAATAACTCGACCACTGATCACTCGAAGCTAATGTATAAATTACCGTCTGCACAGAAAGAATACACTCCAATAGTCACGAAGGTAGATGAAATCCAGCAGGAATCCGACTATGCTAGTGCAACTAGGATTCTGTCAGAGCGAACGATAAAATGCAGTTTTTCGGAGTACTCTGTTTATACTTATCGAATGTAACTTGAATAGGGCGTGTTAAATTTTCGCACCTTTCTTGAACTTGAGCAAAATCCGGGGTATCTCGCCGATGTGTTAAACGCTGCGATTCCTTCGTTTTCCCCGGTCTACCGATTTTCTTCCGTCTCAGGCTGCTCGCATAAGAGTGCGAAAATTTCCCGAGAAGCTAACTCTGTGAGCTGCACGTCCCCTGATTCTTTAGATCGTGTGCCGCTGCGATTGAATTCTGAAGATCAGCCTGTTCTTTGATGGTACCGCTGCATGCCGGTAAAAGTTACAACAGATGATCAGGGGTTCTAAAGTTATAAGAGGCCAATATTCTGTTATCATCCATCGAGTCAGGGAAATTCATTTGTCATACTTAGACGTACGTCACAATGACCATAATGGAAGGCAGAGTTGAAGGTAAACATGCTAGAGGAAGACACCACTATAGGCTAGGTGGGAAGATAACATCAGTAGATGGACAGTCAAGAGTCTGTCAGAGCGCACCATGAAGACAAGAGATAGAAGACGTTGGAGATCCTTTGCAGTCGACCTTTGATGTGAAGATGGCGGCTGATGATGATATCTTTTTCCACCAGTCTTTCCATTTGTCACACTGTGGTCTAACTTTCTTCTTCTCATATCATGGTCAAGAAAATGCACGGCCTCCTTTTGATAGACAACATAAACTTTAATTGTGCCCCGGTTTCTTTTAGAACACCCTCATTACTCTCCTCTCCAAGGTTATCTTAACATTCTTCTGTGAAACCACATCACTTAGGTCTCAGAGAAATTTCTTGCTAGTGACTGTCCACGATTCGCTTCCATATGATATGATCGGATCTGTGTAACTCTGAAGAACTCTTTCTTATTTCTAGTGCCAGTTTCCTGCCTCGCTGCCTTTGCCTTCTGTAACTCAAGAGAAGAGTCAGATACCGATTTTTACATCTGGGTAGACTGAAGTGTGACAACCTGGAGTCGAACCCGGTCCCTTTGCCTCGCGAAGCTACGCTCTAACCAGTCGGACGCTAGGAATATTACCGTAGATACTTTTTGATTTACCTACAGTGGCATGCGGGAATGTTTGCTTGGGTACGTGTGAGTATTTGCTTGGGTAGTGTGAGTGTTTGTGGACGCGTGTTTGTGTGCGCCTCTGCAAGGATACTTTGACTCTGTGAGATCATGAGGGATTAATTTCCTAACCTCAGGGTAGGGGGGGGGGGGAGGGGGGGGTAGGTGGGGGTGTGGGGGGGGGGGGGGGGGGGGGTGGAAGTGGAGAAGGGAGGGTGGGTTAGCGGGGAGGCGGGGGGGGGGGGGGGGGGTGGGGGGGGCAGGGGGGGGGGGGGTGGGAGGGGTGGGGGGTGGGGTTGGGGGGTGGGGTGTGGGAGGTGGGGGGGGGGGAGGTGGGGGTGGAGGGGGGGGGTGGGGTAGGTGGGGGTAAGTGGGGGGGTGGGGGTTGTGGGTGTGGGGGGGGGGGGGGGGGGGGGGGGGGGGGGGGGGGTTGGTGGGGTTGAAAATTGGTATGTTGGTTTTAGGGTGTTGGCGGGGGGGAGGGTAGTGGTATGGGTGGGGGGGGATATGTAATGTAAGGGAGGGTATGGATGTGATTTAGGGGGGTTGGGGTGGTGTACTTGGGTGGGAATGGTGTGGGGGAGGGGGTGGGGTGTGGGGGGGGGGCGTGTGTTAGAAGGGAAATGGGGGGGGGGGGGGGGTAGTATGTGGGGGGGGGGAGGGTGGGAGGGTGGGGGGGATGGGGGGAGTGGGGGAGGTGGGGGGGGTGGGAGGGTATAGGATAAGGTTGTTGATTATGCAACAACATGTTTGGAGTATTTATTTTTATTGTTATGTCTGAATGGGGGGGTTGCAGTAGTGGGGTAGATTTGAGGGGAGTGGAGTTTTCAATTTAGTGGGATGAGTGATTAGGAGGTTGTGTAAGGAGAGAAAGTGGTTAGAAATCAGAATTTTGAAAGAACAAGGCCGCGACATACTTGAACAGGATGAACATGGTCTGGACTATGCAAGATATGAAATGACTTTAAAGAAATTCAAGTTGAAGTCAATCTATAGAGGGTGATTGGGCCACAGACTAATCAATTTAAAAGACTTTTCCCGATGCTTGTGTTCGCTCCAACGATGCAAGTTTGACATTTACAGCCAATATTTTCGCCTAGTCACAGTATTTTAAAGTAACTGATTTCCAATTGGTGTGAAATGCACAGCTAGCAGACTCCCATGCCTTTAGCCAATGCAGCTCAGCTGAACCTGCTAGCTAAACTGTGCTCTTTACCATAATCTGGGCAAGACGAAAATTTCTTGTCTTTTTGAACATAATGTCAAGTGATTTATACGGCCTATCATAATCTTAGCCCACCAAACAATAGGGACCAAGAACCCCCCGCCCAATCCAGGCTAGGGACTTAACAATAACATATTTCCAACAGCTCGTGGTGACATACGATCAACTGATGTTGAAATGAAACATAGTAAATCTATTGAAATTGTCAGGAATGGAGAGTAATAAAGAGGAGACTGATCTGATAAGGTCTGGTGAGCTAGTCTGATCTCTGGGGGGGGCACCGGTGGTAAAATGTGTTGATAGAGACAGACGACGACGTCAGTGTGAGAGTAAGTCTGTGTGTGTCTGTTCCCGTGTGTGGGTTTTCCCCCCCCGGTTGTGGTCCAGGGGTGTGTGTCGTGTTCCTATGAAGATCACTGCAGTGAAGGGACTCTGCCAGGACTAAGATATATGGTTTGTCCCTGCACAAAACAGTTTCGGTGGGCGCTTGCACTTTGTTAATAGTGGACGAGACGAATAATGGAAAAGCGTGGGGGGCAGAGATAGTTGGGGGTGGGGAGAGGGGGTGAATCGCAAGTAAAATAGGGTACCGAAAAAAGAAACCTAGGCAAAATTCATTGAACCCGGATTTTTGTGCAGTGCACTTATGGAAAAAACTAAAAAGAATGAACGCAGGGAAGTGTGACATATGACAAACAAAACGGAAACAAAGAATCGAAGCAACTATCCAGTTTTGTTGAGATTACAGAGTATTTCCAAACTTTTTTTTTTGGGTCCCCAGGCAGACACCTCTAACTAAAACTGATATTCATTAAATAACCTACAATATGGGACCATTTCGACCTCACAATATCGATTCCAACACTTATCCCGATCCCGAACCGCGATGATGGCCCTTATCAGGCTCGAGGCGTTCTGCGACGAGGGCCCCAAATGGGAGGCCAGTGTGACCGCAGAAATATTGAAGAGATTTGCAAACCTCATGATATACCAAACTGCACAGAGAAAGAGTTAATATTAATATTTGTGCAGTGACAGTGATGTAATTATATAATTCGGTTGGCATAATGTTAATTCACATATGGACAACCATGCCGGGCCGGAAATGTTACCAAATTGGGTGCCAAAGCATACAAAGCAACTTCGTGGTGCCGGCACACCTCCAAAAAACACCAATTAATAAAATGCTTTTTCACCAATCACATACAAGTTCACATAACCCCAAAAATCGCTTGACCAAATACAAAAGTATGCTCACATACCCAGCCTCTCTGGCTGTCCGCGAACGATGGCCTACCACCAAACCAGCTTCAATCTTACACGAGCCCCAGCCCCCCCCCCCCTCCCTCCTTCCCCTCTTTTTTAATACGCCGAGTACTAGGCTAACTGCATGCTTTTCTAAATGATCTAGGTCCACTGTCCTAATGAAGGTGGCGAAACACCAACTTTTCCTGTTTGGAAGTGGTCATTTATCTTCTTTTTTTTTTATTTAAGTGCTGGGGAACAAGGAGACTACACTTCGGCGAGACCAGAGAAATTGGGGATACACCCACCCTTCCAGACTGCTGATCACTTTGTACCAGTCGGTTACGCCTGGGTGCACAATATCTTGACCTGGCTTCTGTGACACACTACTAAGCGGTAGACCCCCGTTTCTTCGAGGTGCGTGCCTCATCCACCCTTGACACAGAGATCGTCATCGCTGTCCTTAGGCGTTGCAACGCTGATAGCCATGGTTGTTGAACAGGAGCTACCTCCTCATATCATTGCTTCAGTTTACCGAGAGCAGACGAATAGCTTCGTGTAATGTTATCCCTATGTAATCCCGTATTGTTCTTGTATACGGGAGCATACGCGTTATAACTGCAGAAACGAACCGCATCAATCCCATCTGGAACGCTTGGCCTAAATTTTTCTGAATTGGTATGGGTCAGCAGTGACCAGTTGTTTTTTGGTCCATAGAGGGTTGTTTGTTTGGTGTAAAATGAACATTTGATCACAGTATGTGACCCCGAAAGTGAAGAGCCTATAATGGTTTGGCACGAGGAGCGAGCCAATTAGAATTCCAGGGGGTGACCCCTTTGGCAGTTTCAATAATGCACTACATTAGAGATCGCCAAGGCCTTGCTACGCTGTCACCGTCCACTAGAATCACTCCTTGGAGCTCTCGGAATTCATGCAACTTTCACCATTGAAACTATCAACACACCAACTCTCAACTATGTTGTCATCAGTTATTGTAGTACGCCGCTCCCCCCCCGTCCCCCATCCACCGATCACCTCCCCGAAGAGATTAGCACTAACCCGCGACCCTTCCTAGAACTACATACCATTGATAACCAAGGTCTCAGTCACCTCCTTGTCGGGCGTGGCCCTCGTACCCCCTGTACAACAAAACAACCACGCACCCCACCACAGTAAGATTCTCACATAACACGGTAAATGTGTCATTAATAACAGTACTACTCTACCAACCCTTTACTATTTTCTGTCCAATAGAGGATTCAACGACGCTAACAAGTCAATCACACAGTGTACACTGACACGAATCGCAACTCATTAAATCTCGAACCTCTACAAGCCTTACTGACACACCACATCAAATACACAAATTATATTCTCGATATACATGAGGTCTCATCCAGAGCCTCACGCTACATACGCTCAAAGCTTTGTGACCTGCCGCAGATTCAATAAAAATCATTAATCAAAACACTCCGACCACCACTGTACCAAACCCACAGTCCCCCCCGGAGACTGGCGCCGATCAGTCCCCAACTGTCTTCATCACTGATGGGGTTTTTATTGCAGTCTGCCGTGGTTTTTTCTTGATTTGATTGTTTGTTCGCTTCCTCACTGGATTCTTGACCTTGCCTAGGTTTTAGTATTGGTGCTTGACTTGACCAATCCAATTGTACGCTTGTATTGCAAAATCCCCAGTGTGTATCTTGGTGCGACGAGTTCCCTTCATTTAAAAAAAAAGAAAAGCGAAAAAAAAAACATAAAACGAATACCCTGATACTCGTTTCGTTACCACGGCACAAAAATAATGTCATGCGGCACATGAAGGAGATCAATATTAGCCATGCTGTCAAGATAGAAATAATACAGCACTAACAAAATCGCAAGAGTACTATCATTGCATCAGTTTGGGAAACAATGAGAACAAGAGAAATCAAGGTCCGAACCACAAAAGAAAGATTCCTACCACACTCAAATTTGAAGGATCAGCTCTGAGTTGTACAATGGGCTACGAGACGCGGAGAGGCAAAAAAAACAACAACCAAAAAGCAACAGACTTTTTATAAAACGGTGAGCTTAGTCGAAAAAAAAAGAAGCTGTGTAAACAGCGAGAAGTATGGTAATAGTACTAACAGTCACTAAATGTGGGGGTTAATTGATCAAGAGACAATGTAAACAGACAGAGCCAAGCGAGTGGATTAAGGCAAAGAAGAGCTTGATAACTGAAGAATACTCTGGCGATGGATAGGACACACATTATGGAACTTGAGGAAGACTATCTTCTGATCCGTAAGGTAGTTGACGCACAAACAGATGCCGACCTGTGAACTAGAACACGGGAATCCACGGAAAGAAGCAGTAGGAATACAAAAAAAAAAACTACATCTTGAGACAGAGGTAACATGATACGTCTTTCTATGAAAAATAAGTAGAGGCGAAACCTTGAAAGTAACTATGACTCGGCTATGGCACAGTGACAGGCAAAGGAAGAACGTTTATGGCATGTATGCTCTTTGTTGAAGAGGACCTATGCTTCCATGGAGTAGACTAAAACGGTATTAATATGAGATAAGGTATAAAGAGACACGTTTACAAATAACACACGTAGCAGTAGCTGATAAAACTTTGAAAGATAAACAACAAGTCAGAAGTATAGAGAAACAAAGCAACATTTAAAATAGAAAAGACGATTAAGCCAAACACGAGAAATTATATAAAAAAACAACACTCTGAAGAGTAAGAAGTGCAAATCAACAACCAGAACAAGAGGAATTCCACCCAGGTGCAAACAGAGAAGTTAAATTGTAAAAACAGCCGAAGAGGGAGACTCACACGTCACTGCCAAAAGTGAGGGCGTAATTGCAAGGTAGATTTAAGCGACCCATATCTTGACATGCATGCGGTCATGAGTTCACAGCGAAACCAGAACTGACAAGACCCTACTAACTCAGGCTGAACTACACCACCAACGACCATCCACCGAATCACACGTGGCTGGTTCACATGTAAAAACGAGTGCGCCCTAGCATCATTGCAGTCTGGCTGAGAGTGTAAGGTGATCGTAAGAAGGGAAGCAACCACCGGTCCCGATCTCATAAATCAAAAAATGTGCCGTTGCGGAAGGTGAGTCGCATAGTGTGTCGGGGCCGAAAGGTCAAATACCGTAGCACAGTAACTTCGGCTTTAAACGCACACCACAATGTCCAACCCAGCACACCAACGCGTTCCTTTTAAAAGGAGGGAAAGAGAAAGAAAGAAGAAGTAAAAACCGGAAGAGCAGGTGGGCAGGGACAGAATAGAGAACTGGAAAAAGACGGCAAGGAAAAATAGAAAAGGACTAGGGGGGGACATGGACGTCACACGGTAACATGAGTGACTTGACATGAAGTTTCACATTATGAAGTGCCTTTGCTCCTAGGGCAGAAAAGAAACAGTGTCGTTTTTTATAGATGTATGGACAGGAAAGAACAGATCGACAAAGAATGAAAGGAATTAGGATAAAAGTACCTGATGGGCAAGCATGTTAAGAACTGTGTTTTGAACTGTGTGAGAGGTTCTAAGAGACCTGGTATTTCTTTAACCTCATAAGATCCTAAAAGCGGGTGCATGAATATACCAGGTACCTGTAATCCAGAATGGTCAGTGACCATTCGTTTAATTAGTTTTAACCGTACTTCTGTGTATTTCTTACCTACTTTATAGGGGCGGGGGATTAGTGGGATGTCGTGTGGGTTTAGCACCGGTAGATGGTGTGGGGCATCAATGTTTTAACAATTTTTTTCGCGCAGGGCAGGGGGCGGAGATGGTGCAGGTGGGGGGAGACGGAGAGAGGGGCGCGGACTTGTGTAAACTGTGCTCATTTTACCGGAAGCCGGCTAGCCTCTAAAGCCACGCTCATGGGGCAGGCTTGGGACGTGATATTGGTTGCTATTGTTATGCTAACGATAGTGTCGGTTGCGATGGTCTAGAAGCCTGGGCTATGACGGCGGTACCCCGTTCTTAATCGAGAATTATAGAACTCCCTACTCCGGATTTTTGTTTTCTAGTGGCGATTCCCTATGGATGCTGAAAATATGGAGAGTTGCCATGGGTTGTGTTTTGATTTTGAAGGTTAGGTGGTCCACTAATGATACAGTCATAAATTGCCCTCCCCTCAGGGAATGTAGGACAGATGTCGACATATTTACAGACCACTTGGTTTAGAGTTAGGTTGCCCACCCCCGATACTCCTGAGGACGTCTTTTATATGGGTTCCCCTGAACGGGGTAGTTTTTGAGGATATACGGCAGTGGAGGACGGGTTTCGATCCAGCCAGTTAGAGAGTGGGAGGCATATTTAGCGGAGGGGGGGGTCGGTTCTACGTGGGTGACCCATGCCTCGTGGAAGTGGGGGACCCAGAGGTCCAACTCTGGGGAACCAGTGGCGCCAGATGTAATATGCGCCACAGTTTAACATCATCTCTAATCATCTCTAACGTCCTGGTTCAAAAAAATATGAGCCTCGCAACAGCATTCCATACAAATGCTTCAACGGAAACAGCTATAAACGGAATCCTAGGACCATATTTTCAACATCTCTTGCCACAAAAAAAAGGCCCAAATGAACTAGAATAGGAGCTATAGTCTCCCCTACCTCTCACGTAGGCTGAACATTCAGGAATAAACGAACCAATACTTCTACTCATCCCCTTTATAAGACTTGCCTATCAGACGAAGGTCGCAAAACGTAGTCCGTAGCTATCTCGAGTACCTTCTTCTATTTGATCCTAATTCCTAATAACCCAATGACCGTGAGATAGACCGGAGCACATTGAACTGTGTTCTTATTCTTTGTCATAAGCTATTCTCAGCAAATGAAGATCAGTCCACACACACACGTGAACTTAACAACAGTACTACTGAAAAGCCAAACTACTTAATTAGCGTAGGGGAAGGGGGGATAAGGGGAAAGGACTAAAGGGGTGGGGGACCTGTGCAGGGGTGAAAGAAATGCTAATAACCTCATACAGGGGAAGGGGGAAAGGACATCTTTATACAGACGTAAAGTTGGGCGTTCGAAGTAAAACAAGTCTTTGTCGCTATTAAGTGAAGGAATGAGATTTTTATATAAAACCTAAACCAGGAAAACTAAAGATACTAATGTAGTCCATACAACCTCGGGAACTACAAGCTTATGGGGAACATTATTCCTGTAACATCTGAAATAACACAAAAAGGCAACAAAAACAGCTCAAATGAACAAAAAATGCCATTTGTGTACCTCAAACCAAAGTCAAAACCGTTAAGAAAACTGCAAAAGCTTTCATTATAACCCTTATCCATTATAAACAACGTAAAAATAAACAAAAAGCCCCCCAGCTACCTGAGTAAAGAAGTGAACGACATAATATTCTTAAAAACAACCCAACCCACAAGGACACAAAAACTAAAAATAACGTCAACATTTAAGTGCAACAACTTCCACACAAAAATATCAACGTAAAAAAAACCGACAAGATCAGACTGACCTAAACGGCAAAAAACCACTACAACCAGGCAAAACCCCACAAACCCGCCGCCACCACTTAAGCACAACTGCCATCAAAAACCATAACACCATAACTCGACACACCACATAAACCAAAACAAACACTGGACTCAAAACCACGTCCACACAAAAACAACCGATATTAACAAGCAGCACCCACACTCACCACCCAACCCCTACCACCTAAAACAAATACAAAGCAACACCAAAAGCACCACCAACAAATAGTGTGCAGAACACGCTTTTAATGACACACCTTACAACTCTACTGCCCCCACACTCCCCCACTACCTCATGTACAAACAGCTCTCCTACCCATCTGTATATATCGTCACCACCCAACAAAAATTATTATTGATTGTGGGTACGCCTTAAACTAACATCGACCCTACCACCACCTATATTGAGAATATAATGCGTACACTTCATCAACAAAAGCCAGTGATACCCCTAAACAGTCCTAACTGCCATACACGTGATCACACATCTAGTATACTCAATACTTGAAACGATCCTGTATCCACAAACAAAATTATTTTCACTTCTTCTCTCGTTCGTACCAGCAACCCCCAACAGTCGACCCATAACGCTGGGTCATCCTGATGTTCTGATGCACCCATACTGTGTACCATGTATACCGTGGTCTACCAAGTGTTTTGTTGGTCTGATATGTCCCTGACTAGAAATTCTTGGATAGTACTCACGGCAGTACCATAGTCTTGTGAGGCTCCAACTCCTCTACGTCTGTTTGGGGACGTGTAGAAACTCCTCAGGAGAGTTACGGTCACGGCGATAACCCTACGGCTAGCCAACCTTTTACTGCATCACATCCCCTAGACAAGCCACAAAGACCCTGGATGTACTAAACCCACATAAACCATCGAAAATCCCCCTATAGTCACCAGGAGATAATCCCAAACCTGTACCCACCTCCAAGGCACAATTCTGGGGGCATCCACTACAAATACTGCACTTGCAGACCACAACTAAACCTGACACATAAATGGCATACCACAGAACATACGAACTCAAATGACCATTGGATCCCATACAACACCCTAATCACACTGCCAACCATAGTCACACATAATCATCTCAGATATCAACACACCAAGTAGCCACAACCTTAAAACGATCCCACCAAAACAACGCTACCAAAGCCGAGCACACTAGGCTACACCAATAGAGACAAAGCCACACACAGTACAAATCCCACCACCATTGACCCTCCTTTGCAAACCCATACGTAACATCACGTTGAGACACCACCTCCACAAGACCCCCCCCACCCCCCGAGCTCCCTATAGCCAGCCAAACCTACATCCACCAACCACCCAATAAACCCGCAGCCACCGCTGTACACCGCATCAGAAAGAATCATCCCACCCCCCTGCCACCACACCCCAACCCCCCCCCACAACACCACTACCCAAACCGGACTACACCCCACCACTACAACACACAGACTACACCCAACCACCAACACAGCACAATAACACCACAACACACACTACTACCAAATCACACCGAACGAATCCACAACACACTACACCACACCACACACACAGCCCCAAATACTTAGAACGACGTTTAGTCATAGCCTCCCAATAAAAACCCCCCCCCCCCCCCACAACCCCACCACCGAAGCCAGCCATCCACAAAATTCCTATCTCCCTCCTCCATCTCCATAGCCCATTCCATAATCATTACACAATTGCAATATCGAATTGATAAACCTATTGGTCTCCTCCCCAAAAAAACTTCCCCTATCCTACGGAATGCTTCTTAGACAAACTCATAGATAATATTCGATCCATTTGTACTCCTTTAATGTCCCCTTCCACAACACACCAACCACCACAAGACACCGGCCGGGAATCCGCGCGGGGCCGGGGCGGTACTCACACCCGCCGCTGAGGGGTGGGGGGGGGGGTCGTCCACGGTCTCACGTGATTCATTTTCAATGTTAATTACATAATGAATAAACAGAAAATGAGTGTAATGAAAATATAGGTCCAATATACATGTTTCTATGTAGATTCCCCCCCTCCCCCCTAATTATATTCCCCTCCGTCCCCCCCCCCCGCACCCATTATTCCACGCCCTTCCCCCCCCCCCGGCCCCGCGCCGCCCGCCCCCCCCCCCCCCCGCCCCCCGCGCCCCCCCCCCCCCCCCCCCCCCTCCCCCCCCCCCCTCATCCCCCCCCCCCCCCCCCCACCCCCCCCTCCCTTCTCCCCAGCCCCTCTTTCCTTTTTCCCTTATGTCCCCCCCCCTCCCCCCGCCCCCTCCCAGCCCCCCCCGCCCCCCCCGTTCCCTTTCTCTTCCCGCCCCCCCCCCCCCCCCCCCCCCCCCCCCTTCGTCACGTGCCCCCCCCCCCCCCCCCCCCCTCCACTCCCATCCCCCCGTTCCCCCCGCTCTGCCCGCACCCCCCCTTCCTCCCCCTTTATCCCCCTTTTATTCCCTTCCCCCCGCCCCCCCACCTTCCCCCTGCCCCCCCCCGCCCTTTCTATGGGGAGATTTACTTACCCCTATCCCCCCGCCTCCCTCGTCCCATTCCTTCCCTTGTATCCCCCCCACCCGGTCCCCCCCCCCCCCCCCCCCTCCACCTGCCCGCCCCCGTTCATGGAGACTTCCCCCCCCCTCCTCCCCCCCCCCCGCCCCATCTAATCCCCGCCCCCCCTCCATATGTTTCCCCCCTTTCCAAATTCCCTATTTCCTATCCCCCCCCCCCCTCCACGCTCCCCCCCCCTATCCCACCCCCCCTCCATTATCCATTCCTCCCCCCCCCCCCGCCTCCCCCCCCCCCCCCCCCCCCCCCCCCTCCCCCCCCCCCGAGCCCCCACCCCGCCCCCCCCCCACTATTGTATATGTGATGCATGTAGTCTTTATGTTATACATCTGCCCGCCTTAATCATTATAAATATCTTTTTATCTTCCACCATCGTCCATCGTTTTTGTTTTCGTTTATTTTTTTATTAGGAAGAAATATGAAAAAAAGAAAAACAACAAATAGTGGATACTTCTTACTGGCGAGTGAAAATGACAAGAAAAAGCTCATACGTTGTGCGGTCCGTACAAGGCCTTTGTAAGGGACAAGACAAACTAGAAAAACAGAATGGAAAGGAAAATGAAGAATTAAGTATAGAACATAAAACTATAAAAATGAAATAGAATCACTCGTGCCTGATCAGTGGTCCCACATGTTGTAAAATAAAATGTCTGCCACTGAACACGGTGTGTGTAAAGTTTGAGTGGTAATAGAATATTAAAAGGTGACTATGTACGTGAACTGTGAGATCGGCAGATGAAGGTTATCAAAATCTAAATAAGAGTAGTAGTATTATAAAGTGATAACACAATACATACAGCCAGGCAGAAAGGTAACGAGAACCGTCAAGTCAGAATTATTATTCTTGAATTAGTGGAGATGACTAAGCATTTATATTTCAAGGGGTCTAGTGAATGATTAAGAGTAAGTCCATGAAAAACCTCGAACAAAGCCCAGATAAACAAATTAATATTAAGGGCATTTGGTTAGGAGAAAATTGTGTGGGGGGGGTATGGTAGGTCAAATTAAAGTTGCCGTGTCGGTGAGGTGTATCAC
>JAMPIV010007969.1:0-59891 GCA_024509875.1 Oreohelix idahoensis
GGACAAAGTTGACGTAGGCGTCTTTTCTTATTAGCAAATCGCCTAGCTTTTTTCTTTTGCTAATTCGGAAGATGAAGTTGCTAACCTGCACGATTCGATAATCTTTTCTCTAAGAGCTATAACATATTCATATGACGATTGTGTATCATCGTCAATATTATCGGAAGTTATCAAATCGTGTAACAAGGACATTGGCCTGCGCGGTTGCGCGCCAAAGACAAGTTCGAAAGGAGAAAACCCTGTATGCTCGTTGGGAACCTCTCTATAGGCAAAGAGGACTGCAGGTAAAACCCTGTCCCAATCTTCAGGATGATCCTCCGTTATCTTGCCAAGTAAGTTCTTTAGTGTCCTGTTAAGACGTTCTACCAATCCATTGGACATTGGATGATAAATACTACTGAGAGACCTTTTAATGTCTAGCGTAGCCATTACCTGAGACATAACGTCCGAAATTAACTGAGTGCCGTGATCCGACAGTATTTCTCCGGGGAATCCCAGACGAGAAAATACGAGCCAAAGAGCATCAGCGATATCGACAGTTGATATGCTCTTCATAGGAATAGCCTCTGGCCAACGCGTGCACATGTCCACGCAAGTGAGGATAAATTGGTGTCCTCTGGCTGACTTAATTTTGAACGGACCAATGATGTCTATAGCCATTTTTCTGAAACGGCCGAATCGGAATATCTGCAGCCTGAATAGGAGCAGCATGTCTCGGACCCCTAGACTTGACCTCTTGACAAATTTTGCAAGATCGGCAATAAATTCGGATGTCTTTATTCACGAATGGCCAAAAGAAGGACGCAAGGACTCTAGTTTTAGTTCTGGAAAAACCCATGTGTCCAGCACACTGAGAATCGTGTGCATGCCGAAGAATTAAGGCTCTCATACACTTAGGCACAAGAATTTGCGAATGCATAGACTTGTCCGAGTTTTGTACCATTCGTACCAATATACCATTCTTCATAGTAATATACGATTTGTGATTCGTATTTTGATTGGGATCCCCTTTCTTTGCAAGAAGGAAGTATTTCTTCAAAGAAGGATCCTCTTCTTGACGTTTAACAAACGAGTCATGGGAAATCACCAAGTGCTCGTCTTGGCTATCAACTTCATTACTATTATCAGATGAAGTTGGGGGATTAAGAGCTTGAGCTCTTGTCACCACTGCATTGACCGTTTGAATGTTTTTTTCTTCCCAACTAGAAATTTGTTGCGGGGTGCATTCCTTAACCCCATGAATACGACCGATTATAAGATCCGCAATAGGATTAGGAAGAAGACATGCATGGACATCTCCTGTGAAGAAAGGAGTGTCAATCCTAATAATAGCAGTAGGATAGCTTTCCATAGTACCACCAAATGTAACACATTTGATTGTTTTTCCAGTGGCACAGCAAGGATCTATCAGAGACTCCTTAACCCCGACGGTAGTACATCCCGAATCGAAAAGTACTGAGACTAGCCTATCATTTATTAGACCTTTATCTAAGATGAGAGATCCTCTCCCATCATGCGCAACTGTAGCAGGTAGAGCAGGAAGAGGGTGACCAAAACTTAGCGTAGATACAGTTGATGAGTCAAACAATGTTAAGCATTGGGGGCATTCAGTTGCTCTCCCAAAATCGAAAGCACAACCAGTGATAGCCCTAGAGTTACCACTATCATTTGCTGTATTACAGGCTCCATCAAACTCTTGTTGTGCAGAGTTTGCCTGTTGGTAAGGTCTTTTCTTGTTAAACCTAGGTCTACCTCGATTATCATTTCCCCTGTAATTATTTCGACTATCATTTCCCCTGTAATTGTTATCATATTGCCTATTGTAATCATCATTCCGGTTTGAATCCCGGTTTCTAAATTCACCATCGTCATAATCTTGACGTCGAGAATGATTACCTCGAAAATTTGAATAGTTATTATTTGGATAGCCTTTGCGAAAGTGTCTCAAATTATTACCACTAAAATTACGAGAACTACCATCTTGTCTCCACTGCATAGACGAAGAACCATCATGTGTTGGATTACTCCGCTTCTGAGTGTAATTTTGATTACTTCCCCTATTCCAATTTTGTTGAGCACCCTGAAATTTTTTTTTGAAATTAGGGCCATATGGTGTTGCCGAAGCAGCTGGCAACCCTTCTTTCACTTTAGAATTGCTAACTGTAGCATGGGGATGTGCTGTGGCATACTGACAACAGTATTCCTCCATTTCTTTTAAGTTTTTAGGCTTACGCTCATGAAGGAATGCAAGAAAAGAATCATTAACAGATGACAAAACCTTATCTCGCAATAATAAGTCCATTAGACCTTCATATGTTTTCTCAATCTGAGACAACTCAACCCATCGTGTAAATGTACGACGTATCTTTGTAACAAAATCAGAGAAATCTACTCCATTTTCTGGCAACATTGTCCTAAAACGAAGACGATAGTCTTCTTGTTTTAGTTGATATTTTTTTAGTAATGCTGCCCTGACAACATCATAATTAGTCCTCTCATGTTCGTCTATTGTCATAAGAGTAGTCACTGTGTCACCTGTAAAAAATGGCATCAGTTGTTCAACATATTTTTCCTTTTTTATGTTATGCGTATCGCACAAAAATTGGAATCTATCTAGATAATCTGCTACGTCATCCTTTAAAGGATTGAAATGAGGCAATTTAATCCTACTAACAAACTCCCTTGTCGTACTCGAAGTTGTTTGCTGAGCACCCGTACTCGCCAATTTCAATTTCTCTAACTCCAAAGTTGCGAGTTTTTCATCAAGTTCCATCTTCTGTTTTCTTTCCTCATGTTCCATTTTTCTGATTTCAGCCTCAGCTTGAGCTTTCCTCTCCTCTGCCGCAGCTTCTTTGTCTAATTTCTTCTGTTCCGCAGCAGCTTCTTTGTCTAATCTCTTTTGTTCAGCTTCTTTGTCTAATCTCTTTTGTTCAGCTTCAAATCTCCTTTCCTCCACCTGCATCTGCAATTTCTTTTGTTCAGCAGCAATATTAGCTTCTCTTTCTAATCTTTTCTCTTCAGCCTGATTTTTTTTTTCTTCTGCAGCTAATGCTTTGTCATACTGAGCAACAGCCCATTGTTCTAACTGTTGACCAGTCTTATCAAGGGCTCTCCCTTGTGTAATAAAGTAGTCCAATGTAGACATCTTGTCTAATGAGATCAGAAACCTGAAAAAAAAAAATTAAATAAATTACCTTATCCCACTTCAATGGGAGACAAGTCTGAAATGCTAGACTTGTATACACACTTCACTTTATTTTACTGTCTTAGTCTTAGACAAAGACTTTGTATGTTCCTCTTGTTTATAATGTACCCAAAAAATCACTTGAGTACCTGTGGAAAAAAAAAATTCCCTTATATCCCACTCACTATGGGCACAAGTCTTTTTTATAAAGAACTTGAATATGTATTTCACCTTGTCTCAATCTTTGTAGATAACAAGTCTTTTATCAAAGAACTTGTATAAATATCTTATATAATATTATTTAACAAACTCTATATGAAGAGTCTACCTTATCAATAATATCAAAACATGACCAAGTATGTGTATGTAGACTGTGCATGACAGTAATGTAGTACAACCAAAAAAAAAAACACAAAGACAAAAATACAAAACAATACAAATGGCAACACTGTTTTTAACCAAAAATGTGTAGAGAAATACACAAGAAAGGAGAGACCTACAGAATACAAACAAAACAAATCGACAATCAAAACTGAAAAACAGACAAAATATTACAAAAACAACGTTAAGTACAATTACATCACAGCTAACATCAATAGCGACCAATTGTCACTAGCAAATTTCCAAATTAAGAAAATTTGCACCTACAGAACGCTTACAGTAAGCCTCGATCAAGTGGCATATTTACCGTAAGACCCACCAACCGAAAAACCCGCAGAAAAATACACAAAAACAGTAGTAGTAACATAATATAGCAATCAATTTCAATGTGTTGCAGAACAAGTTCAGTCACAGCTGAAACTAAAATAAATTCCTTGCTCCTTGCGAACACAGAAACGAAATGTCAAACGCGCACTGAACGTCAAATCCAAAGTTACTATGACCTTCTCAAATTACGCCTTGCACATTGAATGTTTACAATTTCCACGTACTGTTTACAGACACTTGACCTCCAACAATGTAGCTTGAATGCTCTGACCTAGAAAAGTCTGTTGTTGAATGAAACGTGTCACAACCCGCAGTACTGTTTACAATAGGAACCCGCCTTCTATGCAGTTATGGTCCACGTAGCAAATGCCTAGTAGTTAACTTCAGTACATGTCTTGTTATGGTTTATCTAGCATTATAATATAAATGCTCGTACTGTTTATTTGGGTCAACCGTTGATGACCTATTTCTGTCCTGTTGTAGCCAAAACTTGCAAGTGTAGAATTAGCGCTGTGTGTTACGGCTGTCCCGTGTGTAGCTTAGACCCACAGATCAGAAGTGTAATGTGTACTTGTCCTTCTTGTAACTTTCTCGACAAAACTGGAGACATCATACATGTAACAGCCAACCAGGAATGTAAATTTCTGGATCCATAAATGTCAACAATAATGTCAAATGCTCGCTCTGTTCTTTTTAAACCCACAGATCTGGTCCATCAGAAATGTAAGTTTCTAGGCCACATTGGCGACAAGAAATGTATCATAAGAGCCCACGTAACTGGTCCACCAGAAATGTAACTGTCTTTTTTTTCTTGTTGAGGTGATCACTGGCCCAAGACAGTATACATGTTGTTAGATGTGTAGTGCGAGCGTATGATGAATTGAGTGTGGGTGCGAATGAAGGCGCGAATGTGTTTAGGCTCGTATAGATGTAGATCCTGCAACCCATACTCTCACATGCAGTAATCAAGGATGCTTTGACACTGCAGGCATGTTTCAAGACATTTATTGACGGGAACACACATAATATCAACAGGAACAGTCAGTGTAACAAGGTCATGCTGACCTGACATCGATAGGTATACATTTGGCATTCAAAAAGGTAAACATCAGAATAGACGTGCATGGTCAATAGCAAAGTTCTTCAATAATGACAGTTCGTAGCGTCGCCCTTGGCGTCTCTGACTAAACGCGTCAGATGCCTTAGCTACTTTGACACACAGGTGCAACTTGGCACTCCCCGCCAATTGCACATATCAGGCTGTAGTATAATAGCCGAAAGCACAGGCCTCGTTCTGACGTCGGCCGTGTACTTCTGTTAAATAGGTTATCATCAACCCTGCAGTAATACTTATAGTAGATAGAAGTTCCGCCAATCTGCGGCTCCCACAATATATCTTCGTCACTGGATTTCTGGACAATATAAGACTAACAGTCTTGGATGGCTACCTCGAGCACAAATATATAAGTTCTGAAATGGCGGATCAGTGAGCTGCTGTTCACCCTAGGTAATCCTTTACATGTTCTGCCACCGAAAAGCGTAATAATGCATAAAGGTCGGTATTACCTGGAAAATGAATCCTCAGAACTAAACAAGGAATTCTGTCGTCATCCCGACGCACAGAGATTCACTGGGGAAAACTGCCATAGCAGTTACTTCGAAGATTCTCCCCGAAAAACAATGGACTCTTGGTCCCTTCAGAAAAACAGGACCTCCCGACTTCCCGGAAGTATATCTCACTCCCGCTTAAAAAACCTTCCCATAGGCCTACGCCGAACTGTCAACCTCTGACCCTAAAGGTCAAACACAATGAATGAATAAACAAGGGAAGACAACCCCTAATCAACCTGACATCGCAGGTAAAGACACAATTATACTTATGATACAAACATAAGCAAATAACTTGACAGATGACTCCGTCGAAAATGACAGCAACAAGTCTCTTTGCAGATACTGCCATGAGGGAGTCTTAGAAACTTCACTATACAATGTCAGGCTTCGAGAGGTGGGCTGACCAGTGCCTTTGCCTTCCATAATGCAAGGGCAGATGTCATAAACCCATTTGCAGCTTGGAGACTGGAGCATTTTGCTACCGTTTTTTCGAACCTGACACCTTGTTGCAGGGGCGGCCACCAGTTTTTACAGGCGGTTCGGTAAAATTAGCCCAACGGATTGTTGAGAGCTTGATAGTCAATCGTGTAGTCTGGGTTTACAGTTCATCTTCTTTAGAGCTTCGTGCCTTTGATGTTAAGTACGCGAATGTGGGTTTAAATTAACTTGAGACCATGATAATGATGATTGAATTCCCAAATGTTTATAGACTGGATAAGTCATGGCTAGAGTCCAAACAAACAATTTATTATACATTCTGTAGACATCGAACGTTGATCATGTATTACATCACAAATATAAATTAGAATCCTATGTTGAATTAGCTATCTTGCATATCAGTCCTTTGTCTCGTAATCTGAATTACTTTAGGCAGAACGACATAACTATATGCACGCGTGGTTGGAAAATCCAACGACCGACAGTGAGTTTATGCGTCTGGCATTAGTATTAATTAAAATGGACTGTTAATTCATCTCGACAAGGTTTAGTCAATTACTAACCTGTAACTTCATCTTTCTTCATCATAACAGTGGACTTACCCATGTCCATGAGAAAATACAATATAACCGTGTGGCTTTCCCTGCCCGACACTATAAGAATATAAAGACACGTCTTCTCCGTTTGACGGTCATTTGAAAAAGGGTCCCGTCTCTTGGTCATCGTGCGTGACTACCAACGCTGAAACGTCACAGCGTTCACTAGGCTAATAATACTTTTTACATTACATTAAACGTTGTAACCCCTAAAATCGCATGCTGCTAATCTCTAGCAGACAATGCCAATTAATCTACCGTAACAATTCCCTGTCCACCGGGGGAAAAAAAATCTATTAGATAGATTTTTTTTTTCAAAAACCTATCTGAATGAATATCAAAAAATGTAACAATATCAAAAAAAATTAACCAAAAATGCGGCATATGGCCTACGATGTTCTGTCTAGAACAGACGTCGTGGTCATGTCGACTAACTAACAGTCATCTAATATATTAATGATCATATTATAAATAAATGTTATACATAAATTTTATATGAACTAAAAGAGAATGGCTAATGTTGATATCTAATTAAATAATTAATTAACTTAAAATATGTCGCAATGAAATGTCATGTCAGACTAATCTAAAGAGTTAAAATTAAACTAATTAATTATATTGAGTGTGGAATAAGAATAAAGTTGTTGAAAATCTAATGTAAGAAAAATGAAAGGATATGTTAAAGAGAGAAATAAATAAATAAAGAATAAAGTGGAGAAAAAAGTAATGTATAAATTTAACTTAGTTATGTGTGTTGGACATTAATTAAGTTTAGTATTAAGTTGTTAATACCTATCTAAATTAACCAATTTAAACAATAATGTAGTATGTGATGTATCCACATAATTATTAACTATATAATATAATAGTTACATACAATAACATTATCTAAGAATCATGTGAGTTCTTATTTTTTTTCTTCTTTAATTTTTTTTCCAAATTTAATTTTTTTTTTTTTTTCAATATTTATCTCACTTTCATTTTAATTTCCATTATTGTAACGACTTAATTAAAATTAATTAAAGTTGGATAAGATGATCCATACGTAGGCTTGATCCTTGCTAATTCCAATTAACAAACAAATGTTTAAGTGTTTCAGTTCATAAGTATCGACGTTATTATCAATAGTTCATGTCGCATACTGAGTTACTTTGATAGTGTTTTCTATTATGTTCACTTGATGCCCGGGAATGTGTCCAATAGTTTTATTAGTAAATTATATCCAGCAAAGTCCTGGCGTAAATACAAACATAAAGTCAATTGATTTCATTCATTTCGTATGTAAAGTCTTTAGTAAGCACATACTTGTATTGTAGGCAATAGTTCATGTCTATATAGAACAGCCATTATAGTGCTATTTATTTTGAGTAAGTATCTACGACGTTAATATAGTTCAGGAATCGACATCAGTAGGGTTTCGAGATAGAGTATCTGCCAGGACGTTATCTGCTCCTGTGATGTACTCGATTGAGAAGTCAAAAGGTTGAAGGAGAATAGCGAATCTGGTGAGCTTTGGACTTTTATGATTTGCCCGTCGTAGTGATGCTACGGCTTTCTGGTCTGTCTGTACTAAGAACGGGGCTCCCAGCAGGAACTTTTCCAACTTCGTTATTGCCCACACCACTGCTAAAAGTTCGCGGTCGACAGTTGAATATTTGACTTCTGGTGGTTTCAGTTTCCGTGAGACGTACAAGTTTGGATGGAGGATGTCGTCATGATATTGGAGCAAACATGCGCCAATGCCGTAGTTACTCGCATCTGTGCGGAGAATAAACTTTTTGGAAGCATCAGTTAGTCTCAAGATTGGTGGGTTTGAAAATATGTTAATAATATTAAGGAAAACATTATTACACTCACTAGTCCATGTCACCTTCACTGGCATGTCCTTCTTTAATAATGAGGACAAGACAGCCGTGATAGATGACAAGTTAGGTACGAATCTACTGTAATATTGGACTAGACCTAACAAGCTTCTAACCTGTTTCTTCGTTTGAGGAACGGAAATGTTTAAAATTTTAGAAACCGTACTGGGTAGTGTTCGGATATATCCTGCTCCAATAATGTGACCCAAAAAAGTTATTTCATGAAATGCTACTTGTAATTTTGTGGGTTTAGCAGTTAAATTGTTCCTTCTTAATGTGTCCAAAACGTTTTCAAGACCCAAAAAATGTTCCTCAAAAGATGAACTAAATAAGCATATGTCGTCTATGTATGTAATAATGTCTGGTCTACCTGAAAAAATGTGTCGCATCATGCGAACAAAGGTAGCTGGAGCGTTAACAAGCCCAAAAGGCATAACATTCCACTGGTATAGACCTTGCGGAGTGGAAAACGCTGTGTAGTATTTAGCTTTTTCGGTTAGTGGTATCTGCCAATAACCTTTAGTTAAGTCTATCTTAGTGAATATAGTTGCAGTCGATAGACGTGGCAGTAAGTCGTCGAGAAGTGGATGTGGTTCGCTATCAACTATCGTTTGTGCATTTAATTTTCTATAGTCGACGCATAGTCTAATGTTATTGTCCTTCTTTCGGACAATAACTAATGGAGAAGAAAATGGGGAATTACTAGTTTCAATAATTCCTAAAGATAACATCTGTTCAAGTTCCTTAGTAGTTTTAGTAAGAAAGTGTAGAGGAACAGAATATGGATGTACCCGAATTGGAGTATCATCGTTAAGAGTGATGTCATGACTAATGACTGATGTGCGACCTGGAACGTCGGTCAACACATCTGGATAAGATTGTAGAAGTTCAGCAATCTGTTGATGCTGTTGCGGTGTAACCGACGAAGAGATGGTTACGTCCCGCCAAGATTCACTAGGCTGTACTACAGGTACAGGTAAAGCTAACTGTACCTCAGGAAAAGAAGATTCTTCTTCCTGGATAACAGACAAATTAGAATAGTGACATCTAGGTACGACAGTGTCATCTAGTTCATGAAAAATAGCTTGTAGATGTTCAGGTCGAGTATGAAATTGTTTGAGCATATTTATGTGGAATATTTTATGATGTCCCTTAATGTCCAGGACATAATCAACATCAGAAATCTTATTGATAACCTGGTATGGACCGTTCCACGAGATGAGTAGTTTATTATTGTTATGTGGCAATAACACATAAGCTTGATCTCCTGGAAATAATTGACGTAATCGTCTACTACTGTTTTGGAAAGTTCTAGCTTTTTCTTTAGCAGCCTCAGATGACGCTGTTGCCATTTTGCAGGCATCAATAATGTTATTCCGGAGATTAATTACGTATTCATAGGATGACTGGGTATCCTGAGTCATCTCGGAGTCAATCAATAAGTCTTTTATTAGTCCCATAGGACCTCTTGGTGGAGCGCCAAAGACTAATTGAAACGGAGAGAAGCCAGTTTGTTCATGTGGCACCTCTCGATAAGCGAATAACACCGCTGGGAGTACTCTGTCCCAGTCCTGTGGATGGTTAACTGTAACTTTATGTAACATTTGTTTGAGTGTGCGGTTAAGTCTTTCTACAGCACCATTACTCATTGGGTGATAAATGCTGCTGAGATTCCTATCGATATTCCAAGTCTTCATTACTTCTGTCATAGTCTCAGAAATAAATTGAGATCCATGATCTGACAAAAGTTTACTAGGAAAACCTACTCTAGAGAATATCAGGTGTAGTGCATCAGCTACATCTGTGGTGGTGGTTGTTTTCAATGGAATGGCTTCTGGCCATCGTGTGCATAAATCGATGCACGTGAGAATAAATCTATGTCCTCTGGCTGATGGTAAAAGTGGGCCAATAATATCAATGGCCATCTTGTCAAAGGGTCTCACAGATATGTCACAAGCCTGAATAGGCGCCGTGTGAAAGGCTCCTCGTGCTTTCACTTCTTGGCATATCGTACAGGAGCGTACGTACTGTGAAATATCACGTGACACTCCTGGCCAAAAAAAAAGAAGATAATACTCGAGAACGTGTCCGAGTATATCCCATGTGACCTGCGCACTTAGAATCATGTGCGTGTTGAAGTATGTAACGTCTAAAAGCAAAAGGTACCATGACCTGTTGTCTTACATGAGTTTTATCCATAAAACATCTTAGTAGAATGTCATTTTTAATAATAAACCAATGACTATTATTATTGTTCATAGCAAGATTGCCAACTTTGTCTACCAGTGCAAAAAATTTTGTTAATGACCTGTCTTCCTTCTGTTTTGCAGCAAAGGATACTCGGTCAATAGCAGAATGAACCTCGATACTTTCATGTTTGTCTGTTTCCTTGTTTTCAGTGTCCATAGTCTCTAATTGTTTCGTATGTGCTCTGGTTATTACTGCATTTCCGATGCATAGATTATTTTTTTCCCATTCAATAATCTCTTCTGGTGTGCAATCTTTACTTCCGTGTATGCATCCCACCATAAGGTCGGCAATTGGGTTTCTTAACATGCATGCTTTAACGTTGCCTGTGAAAAAAGGTGTATCAATATGTATAATAGCAGTTGGATAACATTCTATGGTTCCACCAAAGGTCATGCACCTGACATGTTCTCCAGTTGCACAATTTGGATGAACAAGTGCCTGACGGATTCCAATCGTTGTCGATCCAGAATCTCTTAAAACTGAGACGACGGATCCATTAACTTTTCCTCTGTTGAAGATCAGCGAGCCTGTTCCGTCATTGACTGCCAGACTGACTTCTGGTAGAATGTGTCCGCAGTTCAGAACTGTCTCTTTTGCCTTCTGAAATATAAGATTACATTTTGGGCAACTATTTGCCACGTTATAATTCATTGCAAAACAAGTAGACGAGGACTGTATTTTGTTATTAGTAGGTGAACTCTGAACCCCAGGGGTTGTAGCAGTAGTAACGGCTGCCCCTGTATTATGATTATAATTTGTCGATCTACGAGAATGAGAACGATGACGAGAATAATCAGTTGAATTATTCCGTTGTCCTCTATTGTAACTGTTATCTCGATGTCTCGAGTTATAATTATCGCTGTTGTTCCAATTGTTACCGTTATTATCATTATATGAACGATTATAACTTGAGTTACGTGGATTACTGTTGTATCTGGACTGAGGTGAATAATTTCTGTTTTGTGGTCTTCCTCTATTAAAGTTATTGTTAAAGCTATTACGTCCCTTATGAAAATTAATGTCATAGTTTCCCTTGAACCTACCTCTGTCCACACTGTGTGTTCTAGGTTTGTTATTACTATGATATGCCATATTGGAGGCTACAGGAAGTGGTTCTCTTATTAACGAGCCAGAAATGTTAGCATTCGGATGAGCGGTGCAGTAATTTAAAGAAATTTTTTCTAACTCATCAATAGTTTCTGGTTTCCGTTCTTGCAGATAAGCAAAGAACGGTGGGCTGACAGAAGATAACACTTTATCCCTCAATAACAAATCGACTAACTTGTCGTAAGATTTGTTGACACCTGCTAGTTCAACCCATCTGTTAAAAGTATTGCGTATGTTAGCAATAAAACCTGAAAAGTCTTTATTATTATCTGGCAACAAACTTTTGAAACGTAATCTACATGCCTCTTCGTTCAAATGGAACCGACGTAATAACAAAGTCTTAATGGCCTCATAGTCTGTGGCTAATGTCGGATCAATATTTTGTGCTGCACTTGCAGGTTCGCCATCCAGAAATTCCTTGAGTTTAAGTGCCCATGCTGTTTTGTCAAGGTTATTGACCTTACATATATCCTCAAAGCGCGCCAGCCATGATGATAGATCGTCCACGTGTAACTTGAACGGTGGTAGCTTAAAGTAATAATTGCCCTTAAGTCGGTTGGAAGAAGATCCCGATTGAGCATTATCATTTTGGCTTGCTGCAGCACCCTGCGAATTAAGTTTTGCTGTTTCCAATTTAAGCCGTTGCAATTCCATTTCTTGCTGCAGTATGATTTTCTGTCGTTTCAATTTATTCTCTTCTTCAATCCGTAGGATTTCATCTCTTGCCATTTTTCTTTCTTCTTCTTGTCTTAATTCTTCTTTCTCTGCCTTAGCAATAGCTTTCTTTTCAGCCTCTTTTCTTTCAAGTTCTTCCATCTCTGCCTTAGCAATAGCTGTCCTTTCAGACTCTTTTCTTTCATGGTTCGCAAGTTGTTGTTCCGCAAATTCCAGGAGTGCATCTCCCTTTTTGTTACAATCTTTTCCAATTTTAATGAAATGATCCAAGGTAAGCATTCTTGAAGTTAAATTATTTAAGTATTCAATTACTTCTGTCTAGTAATCACCACTAGAATCTATGTCGATAATTCTAATTACTCAACGAATGAATAATCAATATAAGAAATTGCAATATTCCTGTACTGTTATTTATAAGTTCCACAAATCTATAATATTTTGTAAAAATATTATATATATCAACTAATATCAATCATAAATAGTTATGATAGTTAGTTATATAAGGTGCTGAAATTATATCATGCACTACATATTAGTATTCAATAATTATGGGTATTATCCCTAAACAATTAGGTTATTTAATATTAATAGTTGTTAAGTTCACAATGTAGTACTGATAAAATGTACTAATTTACATTTAATATGTCTTAATATGTTATAAAGTTATAATAATTAATCATGGTATATTATGCCATAATCATGAGCTATAAAGTGCATTGCCCATTTCTTGGACCACCACTGCAAATAGGTGCAAAGTCCCTAATTCCTCCTTAAAAGTCATAAAAATTTAATCATATTCATCTACACTATTATTAATGAATAAATTATAGCATTAATATTAAATTATAGAAGGATGAAATGAAGACAAACAATACAATGGGTTAAACAAGGATTACAGAACAGTATTACCATACGACAAGACATTTTCACAATAAAAAATGCATTTATAACTAAGTAGTATAAAACGGAAGTGAGAGATTAAGAATGAACTGAATAGAAAACTAACCTGCGTACACAAAAATTAGTGACGTATACATGGACTCATTGACGATTGTACAAAAAATATAAACTGAATGATAGTAAGGTCAGAAAAAACACGATAGGTTACAAACATTGTTACAAAACTGAATAAAAATTAGAACTAAACACACTAGAATACCCCAATTATAACTAGACTGGACATCTAACATGCAAGGTCAATTAATTGCAATTACGAACGAACGAAAATCATCGGAAGGTCGTCGATGGGTTCTTCGTTAAAAGCAATTAACTAACGGCCTTAAGGAACATTCAGAATGAATATCGGCATCCTCAGAGCCATGTTATTCATTCCAAACCGCCGCCCATCCATACCCACGAATAAGGGACAACATCAACGGAAAAAACAGATATAACATAGATATATAATAAATAGAGAGGACATGCCTGCACTGCGAAATGGACTTAGTATTGTGTTATATGACGGACAATCGTCCTAAGTCTAAACTTATCTTTAAAAGGCTCCAGGGATGTCAAGTTCATCAACGGACTAGATCAATGCCTAGTACTGTTTGCTCTTGATTGGTTGATAACCGTATTCAATCGTCTGGTCTTCTTGATCATGTAAATCTTCATCAACTTGGAATGCGTTGACGGTTGTACTTTCAAAGCGCGGCATCTACGCATGATGTAGTGACGTCAGATTGGCATTTCGTAGTCATGCGTTGAACGTCGTTTTTATTCATCATGTGACTTTCTTATAATAGTAAACAGTTTGTAAAAGTATGTAAACAAGAAAAAATTTTTCCTTTTTTCTTTCGTTCAGCGATGGCCAACTAATTCTTTCTTTCGTTCCCCACATTGGCCACCAGTTGTTGCAGGCGCGGCCACCAGTTTTTACAGGCGGTTCGGTAAAATTAGCCCAACGGATTGTTGAGAGCTTGATAGTCAATCGTGTAGTCTGGGTTTACAGTTCATCTTCTTTAGAGCTTCGTGCCTTTGATGTTAAGTACGCGAATGTGGGTTTAAATTAACTTGAGACCATGATAATGATGATTGAATTCCCAAATGTTTATAGACTGGATAAGTCATGGCTAGAGTCCAAACAAACAATTTATTATACATTCTGTAGACATCGAACGTTGATCATGTATTACATCACAAATATAAATTAGAATCCTATGTTGAATTAGCTATCTTGCATATCAGTCCTTTGTCTCGTAATCTGAATTACTTTAGGCAGAACGACATAACTATATGCACGCGTGGTTGGAAAATCCAACGACCAACAGTGAGTTTATGCGTCTGGCACTAGTATTAATTAAAATGGACTGTTAATTCATCTCGACAAGGTTTAGTCAATTACTAACCTTGTAACTTCATCTTTCTTCATCATAACAGTGGACTGACCCATGTCCATGAGAAAATACAATATAACCGTGTGGCTTTCCCTGCCCGACACTATAAGAATATAAAGACACGTCTTCTCCGTTTGACGGTCATTTGAAAAAGGGTCCCGTCTCTTGGTCACCGTGCGTGACTACCAACGCTGAAACTTCACAGCGTTCACTAGGCTAATAATACTTTTTACATTACATTAAACGTTGTAACCCCTAAAATCGCATGCTGCTAACCTCTAGCAGACAATGCCAATTAATCTACCGTAACACACCTATGCCGCGAGAAGCAAACACTCTTACCACTCTACCAATAGGAAGCTCGTTCAGTTTAATACAAAGCACAAAAAACGACAGATTGAATGTTTTCATGGTCAGAAAGACCACTCATGGACACACCGTAACATGATCACTATCCTATCAAATATTCGTTGTTCAATGGCCGACCAGGAATCATTGATTCAAATCATTCATGATTCTTCTCATAAAAGAGGGTGAATGGATATGAAAAAAAGAAATGAAAAATATGCGTCGTCTTTCTAGGACTAAAGACAAAGAAAATAGCCAACGTTATGGCCACGAGGCCTTCGTCGGGGAAAGAAAAGAGAGTGAGAGCTAAGTAGGACACATGACTAAATATTTTTTAAATTGTTACTACCCGTAAATTCGATTAAGACCTATCGTGTCATTCGGAAAGAGAACGCGCCACGAAATACATAAATGGAAAGGGAAAAAAATTTATATACATATACATATATATATATATATATATATATATATATATATATATATATATATATATATATATAATATATATATATATATATATATATATATATATATATATATATATATATTTGTTGGCGTCTGTGGCCTTAAGGATATGAACGCAGTTTCATAATCCAGATATACTAGGTTCGAAACCTGCTGCAGGCGGTTTGGTAGCAGATCGCTTTGTGTGGATTTTTAACAATGGTATAAGCGCCGTACCGTTCAGAAAGCAATGGCAAACTCATCTCATCTCATCTCATAATCGGAACCTCTTCTACCCCGTGAAACGAGGTGTAGAGGGGACTGTAAAGTTTCTTTTCTTCTTTCCACTCTGTAAAGTGTCAGTCTGTATGCTCTGTAAGAAAGAGTGGTGTGTTGTTGAGATCAGGCATGCTCCAGTCTACCCAGCTGTAAATGGGTAACTCACCCTAGTCCTGAGTTAGGGAAGGCAAAGGCTCCAGGGGAAGCAGGCCCTAAACTTGGTCACTTCAACCGACGCAGGATGGTGTATGTATGAAGTAGAAGTGTAGAGTGTGATTACCGCGAATGGTGTACTGTTCGTGTGCTGACCAATATAACCACTCATACACTTGTGTCTACAAGGCACCAATGCAGACTGCTGGAATCTTTGTTTACTCAATTTATTCAGACGTACACACTGGGACATACGAGTACATCATGGTATGTTGACATATCAATTTGTAGGTATACATAGCAGATCTGAAGTCATGACACATTCAGAAATAATGGGCAGTACATCAAAAGTTCAATGTCATGATATATTAAGGCCGCATCCCCCTATCTGACTAAACGCGTCAGTGAAGGCAGATCGATAAATAACTAAAGTTACTTGACGTCCATAGTTTGTAGTATATATTATGAAACCACGAAAGGGGGGTTTCTAGCAAGATTGAGATCTCCCTGTCACTGTCCGATAATAGGATAAATAATCTGTTCTCTTGGCAGTGATCAAAACATATGATGACCGAAATCTAACATGGCTGCCTCCCTGAGTTGTCGTTCACTCATTCATAGGAAGGAGAATATAAGCCAGAGTTAATTTATAATGGGTATATAAATGATTTCATAAATGTTTCCATACAGCTCTACGGTGATCAGGTTAATTCACGTAGCCATAACCGCTGCAGGAAAGTCTGTCATCTTCGTCGATACAAAACACGACCCTAGCGATACGAAGCACAATGTTCCATCTAGGTCGAATCGACATGAGATCATCAATATAGGGTCTGGCAATACATGGAGTCCGAATTATACATTGTACCGTACCTTAGGAGAGTCTCTAACATAAACTATAGTAGAGATACCATCTCCTTTAGAAGAAAACCACTTCATGAATCATATTTCCTTAAGAATCTACCAGCCCTTTGAAAAGTGCGTACCCGCCATTATCACGGTACATCGGAACTCATCACGACTTGTCAAGACAACTCATACTTCCGCTAGACCGGAATAACAAGAATCTAGTCCCTCCTACCCATCCAAAATATACAATATAGGACTGATTCTACTTGTACTAATAATATGTAATACATATGAATTCAGGCCATAAACACAATAAGCAAATTAATATATTTTCTGGCCCTAAAAAATAAGTACAAACGTAAGCGCAATATCCTTGCGCCGGATCAATATCCAGAACGATTACTCCTATAATCAAAAGTGTGAATCAAACATGGATTCTCTCGCTTTTACCATAGACAGCATTTTCATACACAAATGAATGAATGTCTATATTTTTCCCATATTAAATAGCCATATCGATTTTTGTAATATGTGCGTCAAAATATGCACGCAACAGATTACCACACCCCTCGGGAAAAAAAAATGGTACTTTTTTTTTTGAAATCCATCTAGGAGCAACATACAATAGGCTCACAACGCACCAATACAATGCGCAGATGATAAGCATAAGTTTTATGACCTTAGAGAAAGTACTTCTCTAAGTATAAATATTTCCAGAGAGGTGTCACCAACGCATACTACAATATTAGCAATGACACAATTTCCACATTAGTTTATACATAAATTTCATCTAAGATATCTTAACATCATGATCATCAAAGACGAAAAACATTGAAAGATCAGCGGTGAATAAATATCAATGAACCGCTAAGTAGTGTTACAATCAATATATGATATATTACATATGTGTACACATTTCAACATAGAAACAACTGTATCAAAGTTGTATAACAGTTATGAATCATGTGGGCATCTAGACAAAATATCTGCCATCACATTTTCTGACCCACGGATAGCTCGCACCGAAAAATGAAATGGCTGTAGAGCAATCGCGTATCGCGTTGATCTCGCGCTCTTCAGATTTTTACTCTGAATAGCCGTAAGAGCTTTCTGGTCAGTTTCCACAATGAAATGCGCGCCCAGAAGAAATCTTTGCAGTTTAAGGATTGACCAAACCATAGCCAATAATTCACGGTCTAGGACCGAGTAATTCTTCTCTGCGGCATTTAATTTCCGAGAAATATACATCACAGGATGCAGAGTTCCAGAGTACTCTTGCATTAGTGCAGCTCCAATCCCGGTGGATGAAGCGTCACTACGAAGAATAAATGTCTTATCCTTAGAAGGCAATACTAGGATAGGTGAAGTAGAAAACATAGTTTTAACCTTATCCAAAGAGGATTGACATTCTTGAGTCCAATGGACTACATTAGGAGACCCTTTCTTTAGCAAGGAAGAAAGAGGTGACATAATGGAGGACAGATTCGGGATGAATCGTCCATAAAATTGTATTAGACCTAAGAGACTTCGTACTTGCTTTTTAGTCTTAGGAATAGAAATGTTAAGTATCTTACTTGTATTATGGTCTTCTGTTTTTAGGAACCCATGACCAACACGGTGTCCTAAGAAAGATATTTCGCTAAAACCAATACATGCTTTCGATGGTTTCGCTGTCAGGTTATGCTCGCGTAAGATAGACAATAGTTCATTTATACCATTATAGTGATCGTTCCAAGTATCACTGAAAAGACAGATGTCATCAAGATACGCAATGACATCTGAGCGATGAGATAGGATTCGACGCATCATGCGTACAAATGTTGCAGGGGCGTTCATAAGACCGAAAGGCATGAAATTCCATTGGAATAGACCCCTAGGCGTCGAAAAAGCAGTAAACGGTTTGGCGTGTTCGGATAGTGGAACTTGCCAATATCCCTTAGACAAATCGAGTTTAGTAAAGAAGTGAGAATTCGATAGTCTCGTAAGTAGCTCTTCTAGTAAAGGCATAGGTTCAGCATCGAATTTAGTCACTTGATTCAATTTGCGATAATCCACGCAAAGACGTATGTTATTGTCTTTTTTCCGTACTATAACCATCGGCGAAGAATATGCTGATGTGGATGGTTCAATAATTTTTAACTCTATCATCTCATCTAACTCTTTCTCTACCTGTGCTTGAAAATGTATCGGGATAGGATACGGTCTGACTCTTATAGGACTATGGTCAGTAAGAATAATGTCATGTTGAATGACATCCGTTTGACCAGGAATGTCAGTAAGGACATCCTGAAATTGTTCTAACATAGTAGAAACTTGTTTCTGCTCTCCTGGAGATAATTCTGGAGAAATTGCAACATCTTTCCATGATTCATTAGAGTGAAGAGGAATCATTGGAAAAGGTAAATTTACATCCGAGAAACTCGTTTCCTCATCCTGTATTACTGACAGAGATGAGTACTGTCCATGTTGGACTGGAAAATCGTCCGTTGCCTGGAAAACAGGTTGTAAATAATCAGGACGTTCATGGAATTCCGTGAGCATGTTGATGTGGAAGGTTTTACGCTTCCCGTCAATATCGACGATATAGTCAACATCGGAAACTTTTGATATTATATCGTACGGACCTTTCCAAGAAATGAGAAGTCTATTTTCCCTACAAGGTAGCAAGACAAATGCTTTGTCACCTGGACAAAGTTGACGCAAACATCTCTTTTTATTGGCAAATTCCCTTGCCTTCTGTTTCGCAAATTCAGAAGAAGCAGTTGCCAATTTGCATGCTTCAATAATCTTGTGTCTAAGTGCGATGACATATTCATAAGAGGATTTTGTGTCATCGACAATATTATCAGCAGTTATAAGATCATGAAGTAAGGACATAGGACCTCGCGGTTTCGCGCCAAAGACAAGTTCAAAGGGAGAAAATCCTGTATGTTCGTTGGCGACCTCTCTATATGCAAAGAGAGCCGCGGGTAAAACCCTATCCCAATCCTGAGGATGATCTTCCGTTATCTTACCTAGTAGGTTTTTCAGAGTTCTATTCAAACGTTCCACCATCCCATTGGACATAGGATGATAAATACTACTCAGCGATCTCTCTATCTTCAGAGTCGACATTACTTGAGACATGGTATCCGATATGAGTTGGGTACCATGGTCGGATAATATTTCTGCTGGAAACCCCAGACGAGAAAATATTAACCAAAGAGCATCTGCGACATCAGCAGTAGTTATGCTCTTTAGAGGAACAGCCTCCGGCCAACGTGTGCACATATCAACACACGTCAAAATAAATTGGTGTCCTCTAGCAGACTTTATCTTAAATGGACCAATGATGTCTATCGCCATTTTTTGAAATGGCCGAATGGGAATGTCTGCAGCCTGAATAGGTGCATCATGGCGTGGACCTCTGGATTTAATCTCTTGACATACTTTACAAGATCGACAATAGATTCGTATGTCCTTATTCACAGCAGGCCAAAAGAAAGATTGAAGAACTCTAGCTTTAGTACGGGAAAAACCCATATGTCCAGCACACTGCGAATCATGAGCGTGCTGTAAGATTTTAACTCTATTTTTAGGCACAAGGATTTGAGAATGAATGGACTTAGCGGAGTCTTGTACCATACGTACAAGTACGCCATTCTTCATCGTAATCCAAGATTTACGATTAGTATCCTTATTCGGATCACCTTTTGTTGCCAGAGTAAAGAATTTCTTTAGAGTAGGATCATCTTCCTGCTGTTTGATAAAGGAATCGTGGGAAATCTCCAAGGGATCATCTTGGATCTGCGCATCATTATCTTCAGAATGTGAAGATTGTGGCATATTAAGAGCTTGAGCCCTAGTGATTACTGCATTAGCCGATTGCATATTAACATTTTCCCAATTAGAAATTTGCTGTGGAGTGCATTCTTTCACCCCGTGAATGCGACCGATGATAAGATCAGCGATCGGATTCGGCAAGAGACATGCTTGCACCTCTCCTGTAAAGAAAGGCGTAGCAATATTGATAATGGCAGTGGAGTACTTCTCCAATGTGCCACCAAATGTTACACATTTGACTATATTGCCTGTAGCTCGAGAAGGATTTACGAGTGATTGCCTCACTCCAATGGTAGTGCACCCCGAATCGAAAAGAATTGATACCGGAGTACCATCTATTAGGCCCCTATTAAAGACAAGAGCACCCCTTCCATTATGCGCAATTGACGCATGGAGAGCGGGAAGCGGGTGACCGCAGCTTAAAGTAGACACTGTGGTTGGATCGAATAATGTTTTGCATTGCGAACACTCAGATGCTCTAGCAAAATCGAAAGCGGAATTTGCTACACTGTTGGAGTCTTTTTTATCATTATTCTGATTATCGGTGTCGTGGAACTCCTGTTGTGCAGAGTTAGCCTGGTAATACGATTTACCATGTCTTTTGTGTTGTGATCTACCTCGGTTATAATTGTCTCTATAATTATCATATTGCCTTGTTATAACCCCTATTTGGGTTTGAATCATAACATTCATGATCATAATCATCATGCTCATTATATTGAGTATCCCTGTAATATTGTTTCTTTTGTTCTCCATGAAGCACTTGGGTAGTTCCTATAGCTACTCCCTTTCCGAGAATTTCTAACATTATGGGTACCCCTCGCGTGTCGAGGACTATCAGCCCGATTCCAGTTCTTCAAAGAAGAACTCTGATTTGAGCGGTTATCTTGGTTTTGATACTTATTCCAATTAACCTTTTTATCAAATTTATTTTTAGCTCCTTGGAATTTGTGTGAGTAATTCTGATTATATTCTGTTGCCGAAGCAACTGGCATACTCTCTTTAATGTTAGAGTTACTAAGAATCATGTCAGGGTGTGCCGTGGCATACTGGTCACAATATTCTTCCATTTGCTTTATTGTACCAGGTTTACGCTCATGTAAGAACTCTAGGAATGATTTATTTACAGAAGACATGACCTTGTCTCTTAGCAATAAATCCGTAAGACCATCAAATGTTTTCTCTGTTTTGGATAATTCAATCCATCGTGAAAGTGTAATTCGTGCTTTTGAGATGAAATCTGAGAATTCTACACCTACCTCAGGTCTCATTGTTTTAAACAAAAGACGATAACCTTCTTCAGACAGCTGATATCTCTTTATCAAAGCTGCCCTAACAGCATCATAATTATCTTTGTCGGCCTCTTCAACAAAATATAACTTACTCAGAGACTCCCCTTTTAGATTTTCAGACAACTGATTCACATACTGTGATTTGTCAACATTATGAGATCGACAAGCCCGTTCAAATCTAGAAAGCCAAAATGTTATGTCATCACTGGTAGGGTTAAACGCTGGTACCTTGACCTTGTACACAAAGGGTTTACCATTACCACCAGATGCCTGATTAACATTACTCATACATGTCAATTTTAATTTCTCTAATTCAAACTCATGTTCTCTTATTGCTTTTCTCTCTTCAGCTTCTCTATCTAATCTTCTCTGTTCTGCAGCAGCTTCTAATTTTTTTTCTGTTCTGCAGCAGCTTCTAATTTCTTCTGTTCTGCAGCAACTTCTAATTTCTTCTGTTCTGCAGCAACTTCTAATTTTTTCTGCTCTGCAGCAACTTCTAATTTTTTCTGCTCTGCATCAGCTTCTAATTTCTTCTGTTCTGCCTCAAATCTCCTTTCCTCCACTTGCATCTGCAATTTCTTAAGTTCAGCAGCAGTATCAGCTTCTTTTTCTAATCTTTTTTCTTCAGCTAGAGCTTTCCTTTCTTCTGCAGCAGCTTTTTTTTCTTCTATTTGAAGTTTTCTCTCCTCAGCCGCAGCTTTTTTTTCCTCAGCAGCAGCTTTTCTTTCTTCAACAGCAGCAGCAGTTTTTTTTCTCTTCTGCAGCTAATGCTTTGTCATATTGAGCAACAGCCCATTGTTCTAAGTCTTTTCCAGTCTTATCAAGAGATTTTCCTTGTGCAATAAAATAATCTAATGTAGACATATTGTCTTCTTAAATCAGAAACCTGAAAAAGTAAATAAATTACCCTATTTCACTTTAATGGGAGACAAGTCTATACCATAGACTTAGTCTTAGTCCAAACTTGTATGGTTTATAATAACCAATGATAACTTGAGTACCTGTGGACAACAATAACTGTATCTCAAATACTGTGGGGACAAGCCTTACAAAGGTCTTGTATACCTCAATGTAATCAAAGATCACTTGAGTACCTGTGGAAAAAATATTTCCCTTTACCAATCACTTTGGGAGACAAGCCTTACAAAGGTCTTGTACATTTTGTTTTATAACAATAACAATCATAAAGTACTGATCTGTACTATACTATCAGTGTATACCACTATACGTCATATGTCAACTAAAGACATTACAAAGGACAAACAAGAAAAGACAATATGAACACATTTGCAGAGATCAAATTAAATTAAATAGGAGAAATGAAAAAAAAAAATGATCACAGAAACCGTGATGATAACTGCAATAAGATAACAAGACAAATAACGCCACAGTGTATAAACATAAGGGTGTAAAAAACTGAAATGAAAGGAAAGATGAGACCTACAATTATACAAACAAATCAAACAAAACTAAGGAACACAAAATTATTAACAAAAACAACGAAGAAAAGAACACCTCATCACAACTAACAGAAATAGCAGCAAATTGTTGCTAACAAATTTCCAATTAAGAAAATGTGTACCTATAGAATACTAGTACCAGACCAATGTCACTCGGCATACCTTGTACTAGTCACACAGAACATAAACTAATTTAATACATAACAAATAACATGTAAGCATAAATAGCATATAGCATACAATATAATTTATGTCATGAATGGAATGTGTTGCAGGTATAGTGTTGTAAAGCAGGCACAGTTTATTTTATTACTAATAACTTGCCACTTTATTCAGTAATAGATTTAATTTTAAACTATTACACTGTCAATTTTTCTCTGTTGAGCATATGAAGATCCAACGATGAACTATGCACTTTATGTTCAACAACACTGTGATTCTTCTGTACGTTGAGAAATGTCAACAATACTGCTCCAGATATTTTCTACACTTGATACCACTGTCCTGTGTAATACTGTCTGTACAGCGAAAAAACTGTCAACAAGCGCTGACCTAGATACAGCATCCTATCGGTAATACAGGTCAAGCTGACATCGACTGTATAGCTGTCCTACTGGTGTTGATGTGGTCAAACAAATGTTCTTTTAGCTGTAAACTGTGATTCTCAACACAAAACTGCGTAAGCTGGACCCAGGAATCTGGCTCGCCACTGTAAAGTTTCTTTTCTTCTTTCCACTCTGTAAAGTGTCAGTCTGTATGCTCTGTAAGGAAGAGTGGTGTGTGTTGTTGAGATCAGGCATGCTCCAGTCTACCCAGCTGTAAATGGGTAACTCACCCTAGTCCTGAGTTAGGGAAGGCAAAGGCTCCAGGGGAAGCAGGCCCTAAACTTGGTCACTTCAACCGACGCAGGATGGTGTATGTATGAAGTAGAAGTGTAGAGTGTGATTACCGCGAATGGTGTACTGTTCGTGTGCTGACCAATATAACCACTCATACACTTGTGTCTACAAGGCACCAATGCAGACTGCTGGAATCTTTGTTTACTCAATTTATTCAGACGTACACACTGGGACATACGAGTACATCATGGTATGTTGACATATCAATTTGTAGGTATACATAGCAGATCTGAAGTCATGACACATTCAGAAATAATGGGCAGTACATCAAAAGTTCAATGTCATGATATATTAAGGCCGCATCCCCCTATCTGACTAAACGCGTCAGTGAAGGCAGATCGATAAATAACTAAAGTTACTTGACGTCCATAGTTTGTAGTATATATTATGAAACCACGAAAGGGGGGTTTCTAGCAAGATTGAGATCTCCCTGTCACTGTCCGATAATAGGATAAATAATCTGTTCTCTTGGCAGTGATCAAAACATATGATGACCGAAATCTAACATGGCTGCCTCCCTGAGTTGTCGTTCACTCATTCATAGGAAGGAGAATATAAGCCAGAGTTAATTTATAATGGGTATATAAATGATTTCATAAATGTTTCCATACAGCTCTACGGTGATCAGGTTAATTCACGTAGCCATAACCGCTGCAGGAAAGTCTGTCATCTTCGTCGATACAAAACACGACCCTAGCGATACGAAGCACAATGTTCCATCTAGGTCGAATCGACATGAGATCATCAAAATAGGGTCTGGCAATACATGGAGTCCGAATTATACATTGTACCGTACCTTAGGAGAGTCTCTAACATAAACTATAGTAGAGATACCATCTCCTTTAGAAGAAAACCACTTCATGAATCATATTTCCTTAAGAATCTACCAGCCCTTTGAAAAGTGCGTACCCGCCATTATCACGGTACATCGGAACTCATCACGACTTGTCAAGACAACTCATACTTCCGCTAGACCGGAATAACAAGAATCTAGTCCCTCCTACCCATCCAAAATATACAATATAGGACTGATTCTACTTGTACTAATAATATGTAATACATATGAATTCAGGCCATAAACACAATAAGCAAATTAATATATTTTCTGGCCCTAAAAAATAAGTACAAACGTAAGCGCAATATCCTTGCGCCGGATCAATATCCAGAACGATTACTCCTATAATCAAAAGTGTGAATCAAACATGGATTCTCTCGCTTTTACCATAGACAGCATTTTCATACACAAATGAATGAATGTCTATATTTTTCCCATATTAAATAGCCATATATATATATATATATATATATATATATATATATATTATATATATATATATATATATATATATATATATATATATATATATATATATATATATATATACGAAGGTCGACAGAGGATATTGAATAAGAGTGGAAAAGGTCACATCAGACAACGGAATGTTGGATGTTAACAGCGTCTAATTTGAGGCAACCCATAACGGGAATGTGGCGTTGCTCAAGCTTGACTCAACAGGCAGAATCAGAGGAGCAGGATATGCTCACTGTGACCTAGATGTTCAAATGACCCTGGTGGTCAGGGCCATTGAAGTGGATAAATACTGGAGTAGATTCCAACCGAGGCATGTCATAGGAGTGCTGCACTTAATCTGCCGCAAGTCGTTTTTCTGTCTGGCCAATACAGCTTTTACTGCAACGTTTGCATATTATGGTATAGATAATGGGCTAACCCAGAGTCCGCTGGGAGGACAACATTAGACAATCTTTGAAGGACCGAGGACTAGAATGGAACCAGGCCAGGAAGAAGACAGCCGATGGGATAGTCTGGCGCTCTCTCTTCCAAACCTCTACACCTCACGGTAGAAGAGGAACGACTAAGTAAGTAAGTAAGTATAATGGGCTAACACGACAAGCATGGGAAACAAAGAGCCAGGGATCCAGATTCACAGGACGACCCAGAGTCCGCTGGGAGGACAACATTAGACAATCTTTGAAGGACCGAGGCCAGGAGGAAAACAGCCGATAGGATAGTCTGGCGCTCTCTCTTCCAAACCTCTACACCTCATGGTAGAAGGGGAACGACTAAGTAAGTAAGGTATAGATAATGTTGCGTGACTCGAATGTGAAGCAATAGGTCATGGTAAACGTGGCCTTGGGAAATGACACCTTTTGGGTTTGGATGACATACTAGCACGTCTTGCATCATGGCCAGTTTTTAGTTGTTTGTTTAGCATAAAGAACGTTTGAAGTACCAATTATGGTGATTTTCCAAGTGATTTACCAACTTAGGTCTGTACACTAGACTACTTTTGCTCTTTCATGCAAACTATCTATGCCAAACTGTCTACGTTTCAGACTTACTTTGGCCAAGACAGTGAACAGGCTGTGACAAAGATCATGGACGTTTATAAATCTCTGGGACTTCGGACAGAGTACAGGCGTCTTATGGAAACAAAAGTACATCAGATAGCTCAACTGATCCACGGCAGCAAGGGAAATATATTCGAGTCCCTATTTCAAGGGATCTGTGAGAGCATGTTTGTGGAAGAGATCTTAAGCCAGATCGTTTCCATTAAATTAGCATTTTAAATCGCAGTAAACATGGAGTAGATTGAACTTACTATTTTTCTGTGACCAGGTGGTCAGCATCGACGGTCAGTGCCGTCCCGTGAGTCGTATAGTCAACTAAGTTCTTTTTCTCTTTCAAAGATGGTCACTTAATAAATGCTTCGTCTTCACTTTCAGGCGAAGCTAACATTCATGTGGTCTACGTATTCTAAGACCAGGGGTGTTTTTCGAACTTAATTTAAGTTCTTTAGATGAATGTATATAAACTGTTGCATAGAACACACATGTCTCTCTCTCTCTCTCTCTCTCTCTCTCTCTCTCTCTCTCTCTCTCTCTCTCTCTCTCTCTCTCTCTCTCTCTCTCTCTCTCTATCCGTTTTCACTGGTCATGATTCAACACAGTTTTCTCTAGCTTCATCTAGCTGCATCAGACTGTTGGCTCTAGCTTCATCTAATCGTATATATCTGTAACTGAATGTTCATGGCGATCCGGGCTACCACCAGGGAGTGTTCTTTTATCAATTTGTAAGCTAGTTTTCTTCACAAATATGTCTCTGTACTTCTTATACATGTCAACGTCTACAAGATCTCTAGTTTTTCGAAGAATATCTGATGTCTGTCACTTTTATACTGTACAAGATCTTGCTTAGATCACTGGTCGTGTTCTAGAGTATAAATATCGTCACTACATACCAATGGATTGTCTCACAATGACTTGGTGTAGTGTGGATGCTTGACGAAAGTCGTTACTGGTATCCCCTTAACATTCACGTCTCATGTCTCCTTAACAGTCATATCCTTCTTCTGCTGCTTCATCTTCTTCTTCTTCGTATACTCTCAGACGTCCACTTAAAAGTTTTCAAAGAAAGCAGTTGTCAGTTTGAGGCCATCTGAACTCCGTAGACCTTTCTCACGAATGGTACTGGCGTCGGCCATATGCGCTTTCTCTGTTCTGCATATGTTGGGCAACTTTGAGGCAGATGTTCAGCAGTCATTTTATCAGTGCCACAGTTACACTGATCCTATCTTTAGCATTGTTGAATATATTGTGGTGTGGATTACAGCCACATGTCTTGCCAGTTTGGGGAATACTTCAAGCCTGCTCAAATATCCGAAAACTATATCAGAAGAGCTGTACCCAAAGAGGGCGTGTGTCGTTCTGTTCGTCCTTATATAACGGTTCCTACGTCACAAACCCACGTGACTTCTAAGTAACTCTAGTCATTGTCGTGTCTTTTAATTACTCTGGTCACTTCCCTTTGACCATGTTTGTTCATACTTCATTCTCTTCATCAATATATGTTTTATATACTATGCGAACTCAGTAGTGACACACTAATCCTACCTCTACAAAAAATCTCTGAGAAATATTTGTTTCTTCTCTGTATACTGCCACACTTGCCTCAAAAACCATCTGTCAGTCTAGTCTTCAAAAATTGCTACATGTCTCATGACCACTCTTATAAAAATTCAAATACAATTTAAAACATTGCTACATGTCTGATGTTCCACTTATACACATTCAAATACAGTCTTCAAAAATATGACGTTTCCAATCATGTACCATAACATACATTTATCTCTAACATGTATCTTATAGTCAAAAGAAACTCTTGATTAAACATTTCCTATTTACCTTCCCAATCTGTGACACAAAATCTCAAAAATACACAGTATCTCTTACCCCAATACAATTATTTCCACAAGTAATAGAATTTCTGTCTAACTCATACTTCAAAAAGTGAAGTACCTATTTGTACTGTCACAATCGATCAGCTCCGTGACGAATTTACTTCTTATTTATTACGTTTTACTTCTTTTTTCCTCTCTGTTCTCGCTATATATCTCTATATCTCTTCTTTATTACGACCATAAAACTAATTTGATACTCAGTTGGACGTAGCTCCCTGCTACACGTCTCCTATCTTACATCATATACACTAGGGATGTTCATGAGACATTACCCATCATGTCTCGCTTCTGTCATTTAAAACCCCTACTATTTCCCTCTATAATCTCTTTGACCAGCTTCGTTTGGCCTCCTACATGAAATACTTATATTTCCTTGTCTACCTACTGCTAACTTTTCCAATGTACTTAATCTCGCATACCTCTCTACCAAATAGGTGAGGCTATCTATTCTCATTTTTTGCCTGTCTCTATCTTCCCACCTTTCCGTAACCTCATGTACCACTACTTTGAAGTCTTTCACTTGACATTTTGATGAGGAGTAAACTCCTGTTACTCTTTCCCGAGTATACCTATTTTCGTTTCATGTAATTTTTCTCTATACATCATCTTTCTCTTTACTCAAGAAATTATCTCGTCCTCAGTATTTTCCCATTGGTAATATATCCTGATTAGTCTATTTCCTTTCTTCTCAATTTACTTCTACTCTCAACATCTCTGATTATCTGCTTCTCATTTTACCTCTTCGTAATGTCTCTGATTTTTCTACAATTCCTCTTGCTAAATTTTCTCCGCTTTTCATCTCTCAGATATCGTCCCTCAATATGCTGTACCTCTTATCTCAGGATAGGTTAACCTTAACTAACACTTTTCGTAGTCTTCAACTGCAGTCGCCAAAAAGAAAAAAATTATGTATCCTTCCTCTCTGCGTTCCCTCCCTGGAACATATTCCTCCTTTCACTCAATTCCATTTGTCCAAATCTTTGAATTGTTCGTATCCTTACTATCGCTGAAATATGTCGGTCGCTTCAGTACTATTTTTCAAAAACTATTCTAATGTTTCTCAAAATCTCAGAATTCTCAATGTTCACCTTCTCTCTTCTCAATTTTTTCTCCTACTACTCGTAATTCTCTGAATTTTCTCACTGGAATGTATTCTACTCCTGTTCTCTTCCTCAACCCTTCGTCGCTCGAAGTGCAGAGATCGCCGTATGTGTTCGGTGAGGAGTGACCTCAACTAACCTTCACATGGGTTTGACTTCCGTCGCAAAAACCTATGTATTTCTATGATTCTTTATGATTCTATATTCTTCTGTCTCAATTTCCCCTATGGGAACTAGTATCATTTCTCCTTTTTCAGTACCTCTGACCTCCTTTTTCTCTTCTCAGTCGTCAAATTTTCCTAATTTTCTCTCAAGGTCAAGTTTCCCATTATTGCATGCACGTCCTCACTGAAACATAATTGTCATTTCCTCCTTTCCAACACCCATCACTCGGAATTTTGAAATGTGTGTTTCAGGATCGGTGAGGAGGGACCTCAAACAACCTTCTCATAGGCTAGACTACCGCCGCAAAAACCATTGTATTCCGAATGTTATGACTCCCTCTCTTCTGATAGCTTCCTCTCTAGTTTTCAGTTACTCATCAACTCAAACATCTTCATCATCATGTTCTCTTTGGCCGTAAGCGTTTCTAACGCTAACTGCTTATTGATTCGTTGGTTTACGTCTCCACTCTGACTCCTCTACTGTTTGTTTGGGCTTCTCTTACATTATTTGCTTCGGCCTTTCTATTTTTTTTTTTCATTTCTCACTTCTCTTGAGTTATACCCAACCTCTCTGCTCTTCGATCGTTCTCTACCTCGACATCTGCTTGTACTTTTTGCATCTTCACTATCCATCTTAATCTCTTTATCTTAACAGCTAGATTGGTATCTGCCTCGATCTCTAATTTTTATCTTTTTATGTCTCTTCGACTCATTTCTCCCTATTCTTTCGTCTCTATTGCATCTTGCCTCTTTATCTCTTTTTTTCTCACGTTTGCAAGACCACCTTTTTCCTTGTCCGTAACTACTGTCACTATCTTCGGACGATAAGCTATCTGAATACCCTGACACTTCTGATTCATCTGGAGTCCTTGACCTCTTATGGTCCATGTAATTTATCCTATGCCGACTACTCTCTCTTGTCGATCTTTTACCAATCTATTCAGTGTTTTTATTTCTATTCCCCCGCTTATTTCGCACCTCCAATTGTGCGGTATTTCTAAGTCTTATCTCGTGTTCCATGTCTTCTTCTGCGCCCGTGCTATCACTCTCCTGTGTTACCTGAGGGTTTCCTCCTATGTCCGTGTCTTCTCCCTCTATCTCTTGTCCCTGTCCTCTCAACCTGTTTTCTCTTTCCTGCAACCTGTGTACATATTCCATAACTGGTATGTCGCTCTCGCTTTCTGAAGTTTCCCTCGTATTCCTCAGTCGCTTTGTCTCCTCTGTCATCGTGTTTTCTTTCTCACTGTGCCTTTGCTCCGCCTCTTTAGTGTGTCTATATGGCGCATCTCCTCTATCTCGTTTTCTACATGATTTTTGTGGGTCTCTATCTCACCGTCCTGTTCTCTTTGTGTGTTTTGTGTGCGCGCTGGGTGCTGGGTGCTTATAGGGTATCGCTTCCGTGTCTTGGTGCACTTGTGCTCTTGTCAATCTACTCGTTTGTTTCTTCTCTTGTCCTTCACCGATCTCATCAGACATCACGTTTGTGGCCTTAAGGGCAACAGCAGATTGATTTTCTCTGTTGTAGTTTCCCATCATGCCTAGCGGCGTCTTTAGGGCAACAACAAATAGATCCATCTGCCGTTGTTTCCGTAATCGGTGTGACAAGCCAACGGGTGATCAGCCCATTGGGCCTACTCGTTTATGCCCGCTGACTATTCCGCTGTTTGTTTCCTCGTCTGATGTTATCTGACCGCTATATTCCGGTACTACCCAGTATTGTGGCTTTTTCTTGATGTTGTTCTTTTCTCGCTTTTCACGTGTGTTTTTAATGTTCCTTTGTATCTCTGTTTGTGTTGCGACACTAATCATCTTTTCCCTCTTCTCCTCTGGTTCTTCTGTTGGTCTGGGTTGCGTGTTATTCACATGAGTGCAATGTGTCCGCTTGGTGTTTACAAAATTAGTCCAGTGAGGTCCGTTATTATCTTTCATTCCCAATCTTGTTGGGGATATGTATACTTTGTAATCGTTCTCTTTTGTTATTTTACATGCCCACTTGTTGGTGCAACATTATTTATTTTCCAGGTTTTTCCTTGTTTTATTTCAGTGATGAAGCTTCTCACTGCAATGCATCTGTGTCTTTTATTGAGACTATTCCAGTGTCTCTCTACAGTGGCTACATGACGTTTTGTTTATGTTGTTCCTACTCCACTGTTTGCTGCCTGGAATTCTGTGCTGTCTCTTCCATGAGTTGTCAGCTTTTCTTCTTAGTGCATGTGATGGTGTTTGTCCACACATCTATGTTCACGGGGTCTAGAGGTCGTCCTATTCAGTCTGTGGTAACAATTATGTCTGGCAGCTACGCAAGCTCCAGTATGGTGTCTGCATTCAGTGTGAGGTGTAAATGTGCTGGTGTATTTGCAAAAACAACCCATTCGGGTGTCTATATTATGTCTACACTGTCTTCTGTCACTGTGTTGTGTCCCTGTTCCATACTAAGGCTGCTGTGTGTTTACACATTCTTGCAACGTGTCCCTATTTACGCAGGAGAAGCACGTGATGTCTCTATAGTGTATGTGTCTTTGATGTGGTCTACCTTGTTGTCTCTGTCTATCTATGTCTATGCACCACTCCTGGCATTTCTTTGGGTTACCTGAAAATGATTGAACTATTTGCCTGGCATTACTATACTTAGCGTGTCCATCTACTCGAGACAGAGTCTGTGTAATTTGCTGCACGACTGTGATGTTATGGTCTGTAACTTCCGCAAAGTCTTGCGGTGGTTACATCTTCTTGTGATAATTGTATAATATTGAAAGAACTAATGCTGTGGACAAATGTCAAATTAATACAAGAGAAACAACCCTGTGGAAAACATTACAATTGTTCAAGTTATGCCCCTTGATGAAGAAAGAATGTTCATTAATGTCAATGTAATAATTTGAAATAAATCATACATGAAATAAGCATTACAATGGCAATAATGATAGTAATAATGAGCACAAGTTATAAGTAATGGCGGGTGTTGTATTAAATAACTAATTAAACATTTGTCTTAATTACATTTGGATTGAACTGTTTCCTCTGCCAGGACCTAGTGAGCTGTCTTCGCTTTTTTGCTACGCACTATGAACACGTCTAAGAACACTAAAAAAAAAAAAAAAATGTTCCGAATGAAGTTAACGCCACCTTTCTTGCAAAATTTTTGTTCACGCACGATGTTTCTTGTTTGACAGTTCGTTTTGTAGAGTGCGTCGAAGCGTGACATGAAATTCAACAAACTAAGTGCACGTTTTTTTTCATCTTAACCAGCGGCACTTGGGCTTTCAGCCCTTCGGCCCAATGACATGTCATTGCGAGGCTGGGGGGCCTGTGGACTTTCCTTCCAACACTGTCAGGAGCTTCGCTCCTTCCCATCCACAGAGGGTTTATCTCAGGAGCCGTTCAGGTTATTCAGTCAAAATCCCGGTCGATGACACTGCTTTAAATGCGCACGCCCGGGCTTGAACATTGAACACCTGATTGCCAGCGCAATATGGTAACCATTACACCAGCGCGGCTCCCAGTCCACGTTTTCAAGTTGAACTGTCTTGCTGGCGTTTGGTGTATACAATTTTCGACTTATAATTTTGCTCGCTTTGCGCGAGGAATTTGTTTCCTGGCTGGCTGTCTTTGCTGGCTAGCTGGCTGGGTGGGTACTTGGTTAGTGGTTCCGATGACAAGCTGCTGTCTCATAGGAGATTCAAGTCGTTTCATATGGAGCTCGTCTCAGCTGGTGTGTAGTGTTTTTAACAATGTCACGTGGCCTTTCTATCATGCCACGAAATCACGCTTTTCTTTCCAATATCTTTGCAGGAGGGCTCAAATGCAGTGGCGTCACTAGGTAGGTGCGGACCGCACCGGGTGACACCATCAGAGGGGGCGACACCAAAATGACTGTCTATACAATATTTGTGCAGTGTTTCAGGAGAAATTTATTTATTCTTTTTAAAATATCCCTGTAGTTAGTTATAACCACAAATACATTTTTCGTAAGCCCAGCTGACATGTACTGTCTCAATATACCTACGTTTTTACTTCGAATTCTATTGTTTTCTTACCGAATTTTCACTTTAACCACATGAAACTATGTAACTGTAAATACATTAATGCAGTGCGTATGATATTGTAATTTAAAGGTGTAATTTTAATTTTGATGGTTGTTTATGTCACTACTATTGCCATTACATTCAGTGATATACGGGAATTACGATTTACGAGTAACATTAATACAAAAAACATTACTAAGGATTATGTATGGTCTGGTACGGGAGGAGGTCCATGGGGGTGACAACATGAGTTACCGCACTGGGTAACACCAACCCTAGTGACGCCACTGTCAAATGTGCATACAGCTGTCTGTCTGTCGTATTGTTTTATGTAAGCATGTCGAAGGCCTGGACTTAAGGCGCCATTTCGAGATATGTGTATGTGTAGAGAAGTTTGTTCCGCTGTAGAAGGGCCTGTCACGGCACCATTTTGAGATATGTGACCGGGTGGTCAACATCGACGATCAGTGCCGTTCCATGAGTCGTATATTCAGCAAAGTTCTCTTTTCCTTCAGAGATGCTCACTTAATAAATACTATCTCTTCACTTACAAACGACACGAGCATTCATCTGGTTTGCATGCTCTAAGACCAGTGGTGTTTTTCGAACTTTAAGTTCCTTAGATGAATGTATGCGCAGGTAAACTGTTGAATAGAGCACACATCTCTCTCTCTCTCTCTCTCTCTCTCTCTCTCTCTCTCTCTCTCTCTCTCTCTCTCTCTCTCTCTCTCTCTCTCTCTCTCTCTCTCTCTCTCTCTCTCTCTCTCTCTCTCTCTCTCTCTCTCTCTCTCTCCTTCTGTCCATTTTCACTGGTCATAATTCAACAAAAGTTTCCCTTGCTTCATCTAACCAGTGCTTACAAATAATTGTGACAAGTTTCCTGAAGAGGAAGCTGGTCGGGATTTCAGTGCAACAAATTTTTGACAAACGTGTACTGAGATGTGGTCGATAGTCAAACTGAAATAGTGGAAGAATGTCTTTTATTTAAAAACATGAACACATGAGATGATGCGTACTAGCAGTTGAGTAAAGTGTTGAAGAACTCGTCATCAATCATCATCATTTTCTTGTTTGCTCCTAAAGAGCATGAAGCTACCACTGCAGCAGGTTCCCTTAGAGGAAGCCTGTAGCGTGCATTAACATGCTTCTGTAGTTGTAGTTTCTGCAGTAATTTGTTTTACATTATGTGGATGACAGCCCTATGCACAACCTCATATTAACCGCCCTATGTGATATCCTTCGCTATCAATGATGAACTGAAATCTACGAATGCCAATGATATGTGATCCATCTATCCTAAACTTTCGAGTTTTGATATTTTTGTTTCTGACCTTGACAGTAAGTAGTGCTAATTACAATCTCATCCTTTAGCAGACTCAGACTTTTACAAAACTGCCTGTGCCTTGAATGGCTGAAGAACAATTGTCTGGGTTATCTTTGCTGTCTGATAAATAATAACCACCTGAAGTAGAATACAATAAAATAATAAATAACTTTGCTAGAATGTTACTTAGACGAAAGAGGCTGCTTTGGTTGCTTCATAGTGTGCCAGCGTCAGTTACTTGTGCGCAGGTCACGGCATCAATTTGAAGATATGTGCCCGCGTCAGTTGAATGCGCAGGTAAAGGCATCAATTTGAAGATATGTGGCCGTGCAGGTTATACGGCACTAGTAGTTATATTGATTTTATTTAGTCAGAGTTCATCTTTTATATGTTGTTGTGGTTCAAGTGCTTACTGGCCTTCCACCAGAGAGGGTAATACTTGACCTTTACTCATTTTTCTTTTTCTTCCCAGGTAGGTTCTTCCCTTTGAGTTTCGTGATGAGCAAAACAGTTTCAGCACAACAGCGTATATCCAAAAGACATTACTGTAAATTTCCACAAACAGCAATTCAGTAGAAAATTATATTAAAGTTTATTGATGTCATTAGACAAACACTGTAAATTTCACAAAATAATGGTTGTTTATCCAAAATGAAAAATATATAATCCAACTGAATAATATACACACTTGTCTACTCAAAAAAAAATACTTGTCTTGATATCCTCAAAGACTACGTTCACCAAACGCTATCTGTAAAAATCCTCTAGTCTAAAATCATGGTATCATTGGAATCATAAATCCTGAAATCTCTGCCTATCGCCCACATCTCTTCTATTTATACTATTTCTTCTTTTTCCCCGCCTTTTTCCACACGTCCCGTTCTTTTTTCCACACGGTACAATTTCTGCACACGACTCTCTGTTTTCGACTTTTTCCACACGACTTTCTGTTATTTCGACTTTTTCACATGTGTGATCTTTTCCACCTTAACAATTGGACTTAAAAAAAACCCAGATCACACAAACATTCATTTCCCACTTTTCGCGCATAAAACCCATTCATTATTTTTATCTGGGACTGACCTACGTTTGCCCTGTCAGAGCAGTAACTGCCAACTGAACTTTGAATGATACTGCGTTTTGTGTAAAAACGTCTTATTTGCTTTTGAGGTCTGTCATTCTTATATGTAGCATATTATAGCACGTATAAATGCTTAGCGTGGAAGTAGTAGGGATAATGCTAGCGTGGAAGGCCAAGCGGTCACAATAGATTATTCGTAATGTTTAGATCACGTCTTTGAAATTTAACATAATAAAGAAATGCCACGTATTTTTATTGTTATGTTTTTAAATACAATATGTCAAACAGATGTCATACTGTAAACCTTTCTTTTAAAATGTTAAATGCAAAATGACACACGTGTATTTTGTAAAAATAAAAAAAGATAATTCCTGAGTTTTATGTCCAAGTACAAAGTTAGGATGTACAATGAACTTAAAAGTATGTAATGAATAATTTGATCTGTGGAATGTCGTCTTTTTTTATGCTTTTGCACTGTCTGATGGTAAAACCTGTCTACGTCACATTTAACGTCTCGTTAAATAATAGTATATACGTCACTGCAGATGTAGTCTGGCTAGCTATAATCTGCCGTGCACTCCATTACATCTGGAGAAAAGTTTCCTTTATCTTCAATTCACATTAATGGAGGGTGGCAGTGCGAAAAAGTAATGAGTAAGAAGCATGGGATTGCTAAAAACATGTACAACAACATGTAGTGGTCCTTTTCAGAAACCAAATAATTATAAAATGTGCAACAACATCAGACAAACCAATTAAAAGCGAGATTCATTAAGTATTACTTATACTGTTTATTAATGCGTGGTTCTCGCACATTGACACAAATCATTATTTAGATTAAAGAACCGAGATTGTGAATAAAAAGCCCACACTGATGAATGGGAGGCATATATGGGAATAAGAAAAGACAAGTAAATTGGGTCACCGTAAAAATATGATGAAAAGGGAAATAATCATCAAATAAAATATGACTGGAAAGGGAAATAATCATCACATGAAATAACTATGAGAGGGGAAATAATCACATACAATCTGTTTTCCTCATTGTAATGGAATAGAACACTTTTGTCAAAATGAAATGTTGAGAGCAGGAGGGTATGAGAAATATATCGAATTATGTTAAAAGTTTAAAATCAACGATGAATGAGAGACTATCTGTTGACATGTCAATTGCAAGTTAAGTGTAGGATGATGACAGGGACTGTAGTTTGTTTTTTTTTTTTTTGTGCGTACGCCCGCTATTACTCGAGGCGAAATCTCAGGTTAGTATGTCTAACCTGAGGCTGATTTTTACGTGAGTATCCCTTTTTTTTCTTGTACAGAGACAGGTGTCCCTCGCCATTCAGGCAGATACTCGCCGATTTCGAGGTACCCATTAGAGCTGGGTCAGCTCAGGAGCCGCCAGTCCCTGGTCGACGACTTGTCTTTAAATGTCCTCGCCAGGGCTCGAGTTAATCCAGTCCCAATCCCAGTCGACAAAAAATCTTCAAATTTCCTCTCCCGGGTTTGATCCAGGGTCACCCGGTCGCCAGTGCAATTTGGTAACCACTACACCAGCGGGGCTCCCAGGGACTGTAGTAAGACGTGGTGAAGGATGGGTGAATAAAAGATGACAAAAAGTACTTTAAGCATTAGTTTAAAGGCATGCAACATTATAAAGGTATTATAACACCATGCATATACATTATAGACTAATAATAAAAAATAAGTGTTTAAAAAAATAAAAAAATAAATAATGGAAAAAAATCCAACAACGAAAGCCAAAAACAAAAAAAAAATAAAAATTAATAAATTATTAATCCAAAACATCCATACAGTATATCATAAAGTAGTTCGAAACTTAATGATATTGTGACGGTATTCCCCATCGAGGCCAGCTCCTTGACGTGGAGATGGGGCTCAAGTACAGCCATCAGTGGCTGAAAAACCAAGATTGGCCAGGGCCTCCTACACTCGAGCAAGACCACAGTCTGCCCTAGCAAGTCAAGGTGCTGAAGACGGAGGCAACCAGCCAAGAGGCGCACCACAGCAATCAGGATGCCACGCACACGCGCTATGGAAGTATGCCTATATCTGCAAAACGTAATGGCACTCGCCCTGTGACGGACACCCAGGCAGGCGCAGTGCCGGGCCCTTTGCCTCGGAAGGGCCCAACCCCTACTATTGGGGGTCCTTCTCAATTGCCCCGTGGAGCCAGGAGCCATGAGAATAGAGATACTGGCCAAGCAAAGAAAAGACCATTTAAAATAATGCACTAGAATGCTGAAGGCGTCAATAGTAAAAAAGACGGCTACAGCAAAAAATTAGAGCTCGAAAATATCTTGAATGAAGAGCAAGTAAATGTATGCTGCATGCAAGAAACCCACCTCAACAAGGACATAGCCTTCAAAATCAGAGGCTACCATGCTACCGATCTGACCGAATAGACAGGCGAAAGGGTGGAATACTGACACTCGTGAGGAATAACATCAGTGCATGTCAGCTTGAAACATATATGGAGGGGGCGGAATACCAGATGCTTCATCTCAGGACAGAAAGTTCAGAATTCCACCTGCTCAACTACTACTGACCGAGCGACCGCCCACTGGCACTAGATACAATCCCAGCAAAAGAAAGACTGATTGTATGCGGAGACTTCAACAGCCACTCACAGAGCTGGGGCTATGATCACATGGACAGGAGAGGTGAGGAGCTTGAAAACTGGCAGGATGACAATGGGCTTATCCTGATTAACCAGCCAATCGGCCCACCAACCTTCTACTCGAGATCATGACACACCACCTCTACACCAGACCTGGCATCCCACTCACCCGGCCTGGAGTGGAACACCACACGCGTTGTGGGGAAACAACTTGGAGGCAGCGACCACCGGCCAGTCTTCCTAATTGTGGAAAATGAACTTGTCAAGGAAAGCAGCACTCTCTCTAGGTGGAACTACAAGAAGGCAGACTGGACAATGTACCAGCATCGTACTAGTATACTGGCTAGAGATCTGACTGTAGACAAAGACATCAATAAGCTAGTCGATGAGTTCAGCAGATGCATATTACAGGCTGCTCGTGAAACAATATCTAGAGGGGCTCGTAAGCACTACAAACCATATTAGAATAGTGAATGTAGTGGTTTTGATGGTATTGTATGATGGTGATATTACTAAGTGTAATGTATGAGGTCAGCTGTGAAGGCTCCTGAGATAAAATGTAGTTGTGAATTTTCAGAAGGCCTTTCTTGCTACCACTACGACCTCACACCTATCTTTTTTCCTAATGAATGTGGCTACGTTATAATCTAGGGTACTGAATGTAATGTGTTGTATTGACATATACAAACACACACACACACAGATATTAAATAATATATTATCAATAAAATTTAGAACACAATGAACTAAATCCAGCTGGTGAAATTTTAGAAAGTAAATCTTTTTTTTTTAAAATTTATTTGTTCTGAACCAAGGTTTTATTTGGCCAGAACATATGAAAAGATTTTGGAATTTATGAGTGAATGGCATGAATAAATGACATGATAAATAAAATGTGTGTACGTATACAAATTTTAAGATTAGTTAGTATTTCTACAGTTTATAATTTTTATTTTCCCTGGGAGAACGATGAATAGATGTGCTGTTGGGGTGGCTTCATCCCTCCCTGTCTAAGTTTACCAAACATTGTCCATTAATGATGGAAGTAAATGGGATGTTTTAGTAGGAATTCACTTTGGGTGTTATGTCTATGAAGTTGGTGTAAATCCAGCAGACCAGCCTGCTTACGTAACTTTGAAGGTGTAACGCTGGTGCTGGAATCTGGTGGCCCCACCTCTCCGTGCTTGGGGGCAATATATCGGGTGGCCCCACCTCTCCGGGCTTGGGGGCAATACAAGGCTGTTCTGCCGAGATGCGACACTGCACGGGTCCTCACTGTCAATTATCTACCCAGCATTTGACACCACCTTTTGGTGTCAACATAAAAAACTCACAGCTCTGAAATAAAGTATTGGTTTAGGTTCAGAACCTTACCTAAGGAGCCACTTCTACACGTAACAATTTACAATAACACCATTTAGACAGGGTCAGATCTCTCTGACCATACAACACACCTTACCAAGTTGGTTTCCCATAGGATAAGTTCTCCCAGACTACATATTCAGAAATATGTTTATTAGCTCTTGCCCTAGGATAGGATAGGTGATATGTTCCACTGATCTCAACACCTGATCTGTCCTTCCTAATCTTTGCTGGAGTATATATATTGTTTGTCCCTAGACCCTGAACTAGGGCGGGGGGTCTAGAGCAAATCCTTACTTGTTTGTAAGGCTAGATTTCGATATGGCAGTATCAAATCACTCGAAACCTTAAACAATATTCAAAATATGCAAAGAAATAATTTCAATCTTACCAGATTATGAATAAAGAACACAGAAATGCTAGCAAAACTCAGCTGAGCTGCTGGCTATAGTATGGCGTCCCTGAACTTATTTCAATTTATTTCATTTGGAAATCACCACACTTGAAATTTACTGTGTCTATCACTGGACAACTATTGAGGAATGGCAAAAAAGCTCGTCTGAGCGCGGATAATATGATTGTCTGTGGCCAATCAATGCCTAGGTTTTTTTAAATTCAAATTTCCTACACTAAAGTCATTTCAGTCATGCTTCAGTCAAGTATGGATTTTTATCTGTTAGTCCGTCCGTCTCTACTTGCGTTTTCACAAAAACGTACTCGTTTTTTGAACCAACCTATCCTTCCCCTCTACAAATTTGTCTGAAAAGTTATCTTAGGCACAGCTCCCACCAATGTCCCTTCTCTTTCATTCTAACTAGATTTGAACACTTGCGTCTCAAGGTCGCGATTTTTATGCAAATAGTGACATGTTAGATTCAATGCAGTCTTTCGCTGATGTGAACAACACTGTCTTTTGTCATTATCTTCATTATTAGCTATCCGTCTGTATAAATAAAAGCATATTATTTCACTGCTCAGAATGGGCCATCCGGCCAGCTAATTTTTATATTCCTAACATTAATATTAAGAAAAAGTTACTTTTTAAATTTTGTAATATTTCAAGCATCTGCGTTTGCCGCTGAATTCAAATAAAAGGCTTGGTATCGCAAAAGCGTCCAATAAATGACTGTGGCGTATCATATCCAAGGTCCCTTCTGTCGAGTTCCTTACTTTATGTCAACTTGGGAAACGTGACCTTTTCTCCGTTCCCCCCCCCCCCCCCCCCCAATTGCGTCTCCTTAGCCTTGCTAGTCTCACGCAATTTTTTCAGTCATATTTTTTTTTTCCTTTTGATCCGCCGTTCTCATCCCGTTCAAATGGTAACCGTTTTGATTTCCCGTCTAGCAAGTCAATTTTTATGGAGGGTGATGACCCGCGGTCAGGGCGATCATGTACTATCAGCAGCTTACGCATTATGTTTTTATCCTTACATTTTATCCTTTGGAGATATTTTTACGTTGTATCACTTGTTAATTTTATGACACATCTCCCCACTTGAAAACATGCCTACGGCAAGTTCTAAAACCAGTGATACACATAGATAAAATCTCTCCTCACGTCTGCCATTACTCTAATTTTGATCACAGGGGTGCCGACTGAGGAAATCTGCACCGACATTCAATTTGCCTGGGATATATTGGATACTAAACTGATAAGGTTGAAGCAATAAAGACCACCTCAGCAATCTTGCGTTTTCATGCTTAGCCTGAGATAAGAATACGAGAGGCTGATGATCCGTCTCGACCACAAAAGTCCTACCATACAGATAGATTTGAAACTTCTTTATTGCCCAGATTAACGCTAAACATTCTTTTTCGCTTGTGGAGTATCCTTGTTCCGCCTTATTCAATTTGCGGCTTGCATAAGCGACTGGTTTCAGTTCCCCATCAGGTGAAGATGATCTTTGCAACAAAGCCCCTCCGAGTCCTACATTACTTGCATCGGTTCTTAAGACAAAGTCCTGTGTCAAATCAGGCAGTTTGAGAATAGGCTTGCTAGTGAGTTTTTTCCTTTAACTCTTGGAACGCTAGTTCACATTGTGCAGTCCAAATAATTTTATCTGGAAGTCCCTTGCGAGTCAGATCAGTCAGAGGAGCACAAATAGCGTTAAATTTTTGATGTATTTCTGATAAAATCCGCATAACGACACGAATGATCGCACGTCTTTTTTTGTTTGTGGTCTAGGTGCTCTCTGCAGTTTTTCCAAGTTCTTAGGATCAGGGGTCATGTTACCCTGATATACAGTGTGTCCCAAGAATTCCAACTCTTTGCATCCAATACAACATTTTGTTGGCCTAGCAGTTAAGTTCGCCTCCCGAAGTCTATTAAATAACATCTCTAGAGCTTCAATGTGTTCTTCAAATGTCTCTGTGGCGACGAGAATATCATCCATGAAATTCGTGATACATGGGTTATTCAGGGGATCCAACAATTTGCGCATCATCCTTGAAAATACACTCGGAGCATTTTTCAGTCCGAATGGTAGCATATTGAATTCATAATGTCCATCCGAAGTGCTAAAAGCCAAATAAGGTCTCACTTCAGGCTTCACTGGGATCTGGTAATAGCCTTTACTAAGATCCACCTTTGAAAAGTATTTTGCCTTGTTCAGTCTGGCAAATAACTGTTTTTGTGTCTGGTAATGGATCCACTTGTCCTTCTGTGACAGCATTCAGTTTCCTGTAATCTATGCACAGTCTGTGTTCCCCAGACGGTTTCCTCAACAAAACGACACTAGAACTAAAAGATGATTCACTGTGCGAAATAATCCCCTCCTTCAACAAATAATCTATTTCTTCCTTCAATGCCTTCTCCTTCGCGAACGGAATAGAATAGGCTCTCATACAGATTGGGTTTGAGTCTACCAGTTTCATGTCATACTGTAGCAAATTTGTATGGCCTGGTTTATCTGTTAGTACATCTGTATGTTCCTCCAGAACCTGTTGAACTCTCTCCCTCTGGTTTTTTAGTCAGGTGCTTACTGACTTTTACCTGTGCTGCTGTTTCACAAGGATGTAATGGGTATTCATGTGAGGTGAGTGGTTCCTTTTGCATCTGGGTTGCAATAGCCAAGGTCAATAAGGGGGTGCTTTCCTGGAGTGGTCTGTCCAGATACTTCTTTAATAAGTTTACATGATAAACTTTCTCCTTCCCCTTTTTGTCAATTTTATAGTTTGTTCTAGACACCTTCTCTAGAACCGTATAGGGACCTTGCCAACCAATTTGTAATTTATTCTGGCTACCGGGTAGTAGAAGAAGCACCTTCTCTCCCACAGCTAGTTCTCGGTCCTTTGCCTTCCTATTAAAATATGCTGCATGTTTCTTCCTGGCTTGTTTCAAATTATCATTTGCCAGTTTCCATCCAGCTTTCAAACGAGTGGTCAGTTCGTTCACGTATTGATAAGATGAGGTAACAGGTTCTTCCGCCTTCTCATCCGTCCAGGTCCTTAATAAAGCTTCTAAAGGACCTTTTATTGGCCTCCCAAATAGCAGAGTTGCGGGAGCCATCCCGGTTGAACTATGTGGTACCTCCCGATACGCAAACAATGCGGCGGGCAGGAATTGATCCCACAGATCCGGTTTTTCGTGTGCCAGCTTTCTCAGGATAGAAATGAGAGTCCCGTTGAACCTCTCTACCTGGCCGTTCCCTTGTGGATGGTACGGACTACAATGAAAGTGTCTGGCTTGAAATAGTTTAAAAACTTCTTCCGTTAGTTTCCCCTTGAACTGAGATCCATTATCCGTCAAGATTTGATGCGGGAATCCTAATCGGGTGAATATTGTAAGTAGTGCCTCTGCTACATGTTTTGAATCAATTGATGGCAGGGCTACCGCCTCTCCCCACATAGAACAAGTGTCCACCAGAGTAAGGATGTAACTGTTCCTCCTCTTGGTCCGAGTGAGAGGTCCCACAATATCCACTGCAACCCTCTCAAAAGGTGTTCCCACTATGGGCATTTCCCCTAGAGTTGCAGGAGCAGTCCAGTGCCTTGGAGCTACCCTTTGACATTCAGGGCAGGATTTGACATATCTTTTTATATCCTCCGTTATCCCTGGCCAGAAGTAATGACAAGCTATACGCTGTCCTGTGGCGCTGATCCCCATGTGACCACTGAAGGGAATCGCATGCCCGAGTTCCATCACTTTATCTCTATATGAGGTGGGAAGAACCAACTGGTTGTGACCATTTGTTCCAGTTCCGGCCTTCCTGTATAATAGTTTGTTCTTCATGAAATATTCCCCCTTGCTCGGAGGTGTGTGGCATTTGGGCAATTTTTTTAAAACATGGCTTGAGTGTCCTATCCTCAGCCTGCGCCTTTCTCATCTCCTCTGGATGAGCATTTATAGGTTCACCTTCTTCCTCCTTCTTCTGTGACCTGGTCTGCACTGTCGCCATGATCACAGGTTTCTCGGGATTCCCCAAGAAGACGTATCTACACCCCAATATCAGAGGGTAGATTGGTTCATCTATCACTGCTGCTCTGATTTCTCCTTCCACATAGCGAGTTTTCACCGTTATCCTTGCGATGGGAAGTGTCATGAGTGGTATGTCCTTAGTCGCCCCTTGTATTTCCACTGTTTCTGTGGTATACTGACTTGGGTCCACTAGGCTAGACTTCACAACTGAATCATAATCCAAACCTGTATCATAAAGGCACCTTATGGTGACCCCATTACAAATAACATCCTCACAAACTGGGGGGTGATAAGGTTCCTGTTGTCCATTAGGATTAACCTTTAATCTTTGCGTCCCCGACTTCATTGCAGCAATGTTTGAAGGTTTCCTTCTACAAAATTCGGTGTTATGGTTATCTTTCTTGCACCATTTACACCATCTTTTTCCTTGGTTCAACGGTTTTCTTTCATTGAACTTTTGGTCATTGAACTGTGAGTTTCTGTCGCGATAGTCATTTCTTGGCCGCTCAAAGTTTGTCCTACCTTTATTTCCCTGCTCTCTATTATCAAATTTATTAAATTGCTGTGGAGCTTTAAAAGTGTCTATGTGCTTCTTTTTAGCACCACTTACCTCTGCCTGGGCTGCCTGATACCTCTCAGCGACATTTAAAACCTCTCCCAACTTCTCTGCACCTTGTTCCATGAGAAATTTTCTCATGTCTGGAGCCATGGACTCTCTCAATTGCTCAATCATGATCATTTCTTTAAGATCTTGGGTCTTCCCCAGAGCAGTCCATTTCTCCAAATAGGTTTCCAGTCTAGCAGAGAATTGGTGGTATGTCTCCCCAGACAACAGTTTGGCATTTCTAAATTTCTTACGATAAAATTCACCATTCTTCTCGTACCTTAATAACAAAGCCTGCTTTAACATGTCATAATTGTCTTGGTCTTCCCTGTTCATTTTAGCAAAGACTTCATAAGAAGTACCTCTCAGTCCCTGTGATAGCTTTAAACTCCACCTCTCTCTCTCTAACCCATATGTAGTAGCTAATAACTCAAAACGTCCTAGGTACCCCTCTATGTCATCGTCTTTCTCAACAAAATGGTCTAAATGAAACCCCATAGCTGAGTTTGAGGCTCCCAGACTAGGCGTAGCATCTGAGGCAAAAGGGCTGGCACCATTTTCAGGAGCCTGGCCTTGTAACTCCAGCTCCCTTAGTCGTAATTCGTGCTCCCTTTGCAACCTTCTATCTTCTGCCTCCCTTTCGGCCTTTTTATCTTCTGCCTCCCTTTCGGCAGTCAATCTTTTTTCTTCTGCCTCCCTTTCGGCCTTTTTATCTTCTGCCTCCCTTTCGGCAGTCAATCTTTTTTCTTCTGCCTCCCTTTGCTGTCGTTTGTCTTCTGCCTCAATCTGCAGCCTCTTAATTTCTCTATCCGCCTCTAACCTCTTCTCTTCAGCCAACCTTTCAGACTCTAATTTTCTTTCAGCCTCTTTTTCTAATCTCCTTTCTTCCCGTTCAATATATTTATCACATTCAGCCGTTACGTATTGAATTAAAATCTGACCATCCATTCCCATCTCCTTTGCGGTCAGCACAGCAGCTGATCTAAATTTTGCTAGCTCCGCCATACTTTCTAAACAAATCTAGCAATAAGCAAAGTAAAATTTCCAATCTCTAAAGTAATTATAATTATTCTAGACCAAAATAATTCTAATTAACTAATTAACTAACACTGGCTGTGAAGATTCACCAACTTCTAATTGCCCTTTTAATTTAAAGGGACACTTTTAATTTTAAGGGAATTTTACAATTTTGTTCCCCTAATTTTATTTCTCCCACCAGGAGATCCTTATATTACTGTTTATGCTAATTATCCCTGGACAAGACCCCAATATATGTAGTGGTTTTGATGGTATTGTATGATGGTGATATTACTAAGTGTAATGTATGAGGTCAGCTGTGAAGGCTCCTGAGATAAAATGTAGTTGTGAATTTTCAGAAGGCCTTTCTTGCTACCACTACGACCTCACACCTATCTTTTTTCCTAATGAATGTGGCTACGTTATAATCTAGGGTACTGAATGTAATGTGTTGTATTGACATATACAAACACACACACACACAGATATTAAATAATATATTATCAATAAAATTTAGAACACAATGAACTAAATCCAGCTGGTGAAATTTTAGAAAGTAAATCTTTTTTTTTTTTTAAATTTATTTGTTCTGAACCAAGGTTTTATTTGGCCAGAACATATGAAAAGATTTTGGAATTTATGAGTGAATGGCATGAATAAATGACATGATAAATAAAATGTGTGTACGTATACAAATTTTAAGATTAGTTAGTATTTCTACAGTTTATAATTTTATTTTCCCTGGGAGAACGATGAATAGATGTGCTGTTGGGGTGGCTTCATCCCTCCCTGTCTAAGTTTACCAAACATTGTCCATTAATGATGGAAGTAAATGGGATGTTTTAGTAGGAATTCACTTTGGGTGTTATGTCTATGAAGTTGGTGTAAATCCAGCAGACCAGCCTGCTTACGTAACTTTGAAGGTGTAGCGCTGGTGCTGGAATCTGGTGGCCCCACCTCTCCGTGCTTGGGGGCAATATATCGGGTGGCCCCCACCTCTCCGGGCTTGGGGGCAATACAAGGCTGTTCTGCCGAGATGCGACACTGCACGGGTCCTCACTGTCAATTATCTACCCAGCATTTGACACCACCTTTTGGTGTCAACATAAAAAAACTCACAGCTCTGAAATAAAGTATTGGTTTAGGTTCAGAACCTTACCTAAGGAGCCACTTCTACACGTAACAATTTACAATAACACCATTTAGACAGGGTCAGATCTCTCTGACCATACAACACACCTTACCAAGTTGGTTTCCCATAGGATAAGTTCTCCCAGACTACATATTCAGAAATATGTTTATTAGCTTCTTGCCCTAGGATAGGATAGGTGATATGTTCCACTGATCTCAACACTTGATCTGTCCTTCCTAATCCTTGCTGGAGTTTATATATATTGTTTGTCCCTAGACCCTGAACTAGGGCGGGGGGTCTAGAACAAATCCTTACTTGTTTGTAAGGCTAGATTTCGATATGGCAGTATCAAATCACTCGAAACCTTAAACAATATTCAAAATATGCAAAGAAATAATTTCAATCTTACCAGATTATGAATAAAGAACACAGAAATGCTAGCAAAACTCAGCTGAGCTGCTGGCTATAGTATGGCGTCCCTGAACTTATTTCAATTTATTTCATTTGGAAATCACCACACTTGAAATTTACTGTGTCTATCACTGGACAACTATTGAGGAATGGCAAAAAAGCTCGTCTGAGCGCGGATAATATGATTGTCTGTGGCCAATCAATGCCTAGGTTTTTTTTTAAATTCAAATTTCCTACACTAAAGTCATTTCAGTCATGCTTCAGTCAAGTATGGATTTTTATCTGTTAGTCCGTCCGTCTCTACTTGCGTTTTCACAAAAACGTACTCGTTTTTTGAACCAACCTATCCTTCCCCTCTACAAATTTGCCTGAAAAGTTATTTTTAGCCACAGCTCCCACCAATGTCCCTTCTCTTTCATTCTAACTAGATTTGAACACTTGCGTCTCAAGGTCGCGATTTTTATGCAAATAGTGACATGTTAGATTCAATGCAGTCTTTCGCTGATGTGAACAACACTGTCTTTTGTCATTATCTTCATTATTAGCTATCCGTCTGTATAAATAAAAGCCTATTATTTCACTGCTCAGAATGGGCCATCCGGCCAGCTAATTTTTATATTCCTAACATTAATATTAAGAAAAAGTTACTTTTTAAATTTTGTAATATTTCAAGCATCTGCGTTTGCCGCTGAATTCAAATAAAAGGCTTGGTATCGCAAAAGCGTCCAATAAATGACTGTGGCGTATTATATCCAAGGTCCCTTCTGTCGAGTTCCTTACTTTATGTCAACTTGGGAAACGGGGCTTTTTCTCCCTCCCCCCCCCCCCCCCCAATTGCGTCTCCTTAGCCTTGCTAGTCTCACGCAATTTTTTCAGTCACATTTTTTTTTCCTTTTGATCCGCCGTTCTCATCCCGTTCAAATGGTAACCGTTTTGATTTCCCGTCTAGCAAGTCAATTTTTATGGAGGGTGATGACCCGCGGTCAGGGCGATCATGTACTATCAGCAGCTTACGCATTATGTTTTTATCCTTACATTTTATCCTTTGGAGATATTTTTACGTTGTATCACTTGTTAATTTTATGACAGTGAACTAGAGCAGCTGCACAATTACGTGGAAACATCTCGAAAGCAGGCAGAGACCATTCCATGCCAAGAACACCACAATAACTACAAGCAAGCTAAGGCCAAATTTCAAAGGGCCAAGTTGCAGGCCAGGCGAAGAAGCTGGAAGGAGAAAACAGAGTCCTTGAACTTCGAAAGAGATACAAGGAAACTGTGGAAGCTGGTAAAACAACTTAACGATGAAGGTACAGGGAGAAACTCAAGGATTGCTCTGTACAAAGATGGAAACATCCTCATGGGAAAACAGGCAGCTGATCACTTTGCAGACTCCTTTGCTAAAGACAACAACATCGAAGTTAGCCCAGAGAAGCAACAGGAGACTCGTGAGAAACAACAATACGCAGGACGAGATGGAACCATACCTGAAGTTATGGAGGCACCAATCACATTCAGAGAACTGGAGCTTGCAATATCCAAATTGAAAATGAGAAAGTCGCCAGGAGTTGATGGAGTGTCCAATGAAATGATTAAGAACTTGGGAACCGCAGCAAAAACAAAGCTGCTGCACATCTTCAATATATGTTAGAACTCAGGCAGAGTTCCACAGACCTGGAGGGAAGCAATCATGATATCACTCCTAAAACCAGGAAAAGACAGTTCCACTGCCTCCAGCTACAGACCAATCAGCCTTACAAGCTGCCTCTGCAAAACAATGGAACGTATCATCAACCTCAGGCTACAGTGGTACCTTGAAAGTGAAAACCTTCTTGTACCACAGCAGGCGGGCTTTAGGCAGTGTTATTCTACCGAAGATCAGGCAACTTACCTTTCCCAAGAGATTGAGGATGCGTTCCAAGATAAGAAACTGGTACTAGCAGCATGGATAGATCTAAGGAAAGCATTTGACAAGGTTTGGAAAGAAGGGCTTCTGAAGAAACTGAGAAACTGTAGAGTGAATGGTAGGATGTACAAATGGGTGAAAGCATACTTGCATAACAGTGTCGCATAGAGATTATGATCAATAAATTTTCTATATTTCCTTTCTTTTTCTACCCGTGTCCTCCACTTTATTATCGCTCTTTTATCCTTTTCCTGTGTTTTTCGCATTCGTACGTTTGCGACTATAAACATTACTATTTTCCCATTCAAACTTTTGCCTGTTTCTTTTCTCATTTAGAAACGTCAACGCATGTTATTATATAACGTGTCAGTCGCTGCAGTCAGACGAGATGTGTGATTATGTTTCATACTCAGACATAGGAGCAGACGTTTGGTCTAGCATTTTCACCTGACACGAGCGTTTCTTCGGCATGAGGTGTGAAAACCGACACCTGCACAGCGCAGAATGAGACATTTGTCTGGTATTTTCCTCTGTCACGGCACTCTCAGACAGTTTCGTATCGTGAGGTGTCTAAGACGCGTTTGGCATGTTATGTCCAGCGTCTAAGGTACGTAGGTGTTAGGAAAGGGGAGAGATAGGGTTTTTGGAAATAGTTTGACCCTTCGTCTGGTTTAAGATATTAACACATTAACTACCAAATTGAAAAACACACTGTGGCCGAATTAAATTTTTTTCCCATTTTCATCCTGTAGGTGTTTGCACAATGTAAGCTGTTGTTTTTGTAATTGTTTACAGATTTTTATGAATTGCACGTCATTTTAAAGATAAATGAATGTACTATTACAATAAGCACCGATTGTAACTCTAATAGAGGTTGTTGCTATGTAACGGCCCTCCGATGGCCGAGGACTTGCAATATTTTCACAGTTATAACTGCTTGCGCCCCATCTCTATCAAAATCACAGTTTCAATCAATGTGCACACCGTTTTCACTCTTGTCCTCATCGCTAGATCTATCAGTCAATTGTTGAAACATGTTTCAATCCTATTCAGCCGTTAGACGAGATGTACACGCATTTTTTGTAGTCCTATCACTAGTTGCCACGGTAAAGAGTTTTGCACGATTTGGTAACTAACCCAAAACGCTGAAAAATATGAACATAATATCAATTTTCCAGTGTTCTACAACAACCATGCTTTGGGAATTTGTTTTCCGTTGGCAACTTAAAATATCAAACCAGATCAGAAAGTGTTTCAGTACATTTTTCATTCGTTTTATTACTAAAATTAGATTGGCGCTCTGAGCGGCTTGCGGTCCAGATGTGTTTATTTTGTGAGCCGCTGACAGCGGCTTGCGGTAGTTAATGTGTTAACCAGAGTTTGAAACTAGATTTTCATTCGTACTCCTAAATCTGCAGTAGACAGATCACCAGGCTAGAAGAATATCTTGTGTATTGAAAAGTCTTTAGTTTCTGGGCAATCTTTGCCGAGTTCTAGACTACCATTATATTGAATGATTCTAGTTCGTGGTATTAATCTGTAGTTCTGTGCGGAGGTAAATATTATATATTAGATATCTAGTATTTTGTGAAGTGTTTAAAGTGTTTAATCGCCTTTTTTTTCCTAGTTCTTTTGTGCAGAGTGATAGTTCATATAGTCTGTATTATTTTCTAGTGACGTGTTTCAGTGGAAAGCAGAATAAATTATATTTCTAGCTTAAAATCATGCAGCTATAAATGAATTAGATTTTACTGTTAAATAATCAGACGAGAATATATTTTAAAATTTACTTATAACTGAAATGCTACATCAGTGAGTATTGACGGAATACGTATGTATTCCTAATTCATGATGATTGATTTTATGAATATAACTTATTTCACGGGAAGTTTTAAATGATAAGTCAAGCTGTACGCTTGCAGTTTAAAATGTAAGTTATAACGAGTACATAGTATGTATAATTATTTTATATTTGTTTTTTTCCTCTATTTAGTGAAGAAAACTGGGGGTTAACCCAAACTTTGCCAGCGTTAAGTACTGATGAGTAATATCTGAAAAGAACTAAAACATTTTCCTTAAAAGACTTGGTGTAAAATCTTTACAAGAACTTTAAAGGTGAAATGACATAACGGGCCTATTGCGCCAGATTTTATTCTTCCTGAGAAAACTTAAGTACAGTTCAGCCCTTGTGGCAAGTAAACTATTACAAACAGTAACGTTCCGCAAATTATGTCAACTTGTGATGTGACCAAGAATTTTATCTTTTGATCGAAGTTACAAACCTGACATTGTTCATAAGTAGTGGAAACCTCGTGATTCTGATCCTGTGAGCCCGCTTGAAAACTAATTCTTACCTGAACTGATAAAGTGACACTAACTTAAAAATCTGAACAAAATTATCGCCTGAAGAGGTCGCTCCCCGGACAAATTGGATGAAACCAAGATCTGCAGAGCTGGGTATCCGCTTCATCAAACGATAAAACAGATTGTGTCATAACGTGCGCCAGACGGCGAACAGCAGCACGATTGTAGGTAAGGTTGTGTGAGACAGGGCCCTGATGAATGAACCGAGAGAAAGCAGGAACGAGTGAGTCTTTTTTATGGTATACCAAATTTCACCCACTTTGTAATTTCTTTATGCAAGTTTTGTTGCAAACAAGATACTTTTCCTTAGGATAGATCATACTAATATGTAAGTCTGTTCATACCTTTAAAAGGGGAAAATCATTAGATTACCGCTAATGTATCCTTGATTCCTTGGGCTATCACTTTCTTCTAACAGGACTGTGGGCATACATCGAGGGAAAGGATCATACTGTGGGTCTATCATTCTTGTAGCATTTGTATTGACTTTATGGCTATTTGTATATGCTTTGAAGTAATTTTTATGTGTTGTGATGGAATTTTCTGATAATTAAAATTTCCCTTAAACTTAATCAGAGTGTCGGGTCAGCTCGTTCCAAATATCTATATAATCATTGTTATAGTTTTCCCACGTGTGTGCGTCTATATGTCGTCAATTGTGTGTGTGTGCACGTGAGTGGTAATATATATAGTTTATAGACTGTCTGACACCTCTGGATCTGTTGTAGAACATAGGCGGAGAGAGAGAAGATTCTCGCTTTCCGGGACAGCCTCTATAAATTTCTACCATCTCACTCGTGGAAATCTATTTCTACTATTATCTCTCACTGTGGCTATCACTCATTCTAATCTATTCAGAAGGGACCAACCAAAGTATTAATTCCCTTATCAGAAATCTGCGACAAACAGAAGAGCCCGAGTACAACTAGATGGCCTCAAGAATAAGAAAATTCTACTGCAACATGGCGTCCCTCAGGGAGGGGTTCTGTCCCCCACACTTTTCCTAGTCTACATCAATGACCTGGTTGCTGAACTACCACATGGAATGAAAGGGACAATGTACGCTGATGACCTGGTAATATGGTGCACAGATGAGCATGCAACAGTGGCCACCAAACTGCTACAAAGAGCTATAGATGCATTAACCTCATTGGCAAATAGATGGTGTGTCAGCATCAACACAGACACGTGCAGCACTACGCTCTTCACCCTCTCTCCCAAACAAAAAGCTGGTGTCATCAAGATAAACGAAGAGCTCCTGAGAGAAGATAAACAACCCACCTATCTCGGAGTTACATTCGATGATAGGCTGACATGGAAGCAGCACATCAACAAGGCAGCAACAAAGGCCAGGAGGAAGTTAGCCATCCTGAGAAAACTAAGTGGAACCAAATGGGGAGCCAGCGGGAAAATACTTAGTAAAGTTTACCAGCAGGGCATACGACCACACCTGGAATATGGGTCAGCTGCGTGGTGTCCAGCATCAAACACCACATTACAAGAGCTAGATAAGGTACAAAACCAGGCGCTTAGGGTCATCACGGGGGCAATGAAATCAACGCCTATAGTGGAGATGGAGAAAATGGGGAGGATACAAGCACTGAGAGAAAGCAGAGACACGAAAATGCTAACACAGGCAGAAACGTTCCTCTGTATGCCACGCCATCCAATGAAGGACAGATTCCAAAACCTAGCAATGGGGCGACTGAAAAGAAGCAGCTTTATCCACCAGGCCAAACGATTTCGTAGTCAAACCTCAGACCTGCCTGAAGTTAACAGCTCCCTAAAGTCTGTGCCAGAACAAACCCCTTTGAGAGAGGAGCCTGGACTACCAGTACACATCCAGACAAAAGTGAAAGGAATATTCGACAGGGATGAACAGAACATCGTGCAACGTAGAACAGTCACTCTCAGTTTCCTGGAGGATGAATACCCACATGACCTCTGGGTCCGCGTATACACGGATGGGTCAGCACAGAATGCAGTAAAGAATGGAGGAGCAGGAGTGTACATAGAATACCCAAACAACACTAGGGATACGGTCAGAGTACCAACGGGGAAATTCTGTAACAACTATGATGCAGAAGTCCAGGCAATCAAGGTGGCAACTGAGAAACTACTGAACACCAATCTCGGTCCACAGCCTGTAGTATTCCTGACAGATGCAAGATCAGCACTCCAAGCACTTCAGTCCAGAAAATTACCAGGTATACAAGCCCTACTTTCTGAACTGTGCAACCAGCGCAGGGTCGCATTGCAGTGAATACCGTCTCATTGTGGAATACCAGGAAACGAGAGAGCAGACGGACTGGCTAAAGAAGGTGCTGCAGACGAGCAACCAGATGCACCAGTTACGTACCATCAGAAGAAAAAGATGATCAAATCTATCAGAAAGCCACCAACACCAACACAGGATGACTACCAAGCTATGAACAGATCAGAACAAAGTGTCATTCTGCGCCTCAGAACAGGACACAACCGCCTCTGCAGCCACATGTATACAAAATTCAAGATTGGCAATTCAGCCATGTGTACATGTGGACAGGCACCCCAGACTGCGGAGCACGTACTTCAAGATTGCCCCGAATATGATATATTGAGGCAAACCCACTGGCACAGAGAAACAACACTGTAAGCAAAACTATACGGACCTCTGTATGAACTACACAAGACAGTGAAGTTTATACAAGAAACAACATTGCAGATATAGACAATATATTTCAAGCGAACGAAAGAAGAAATGACGGTATTGTCTCTCATGCTTTGCAGTAGTGGTCCAACAGTGGCCAAAACTCAAGAGTATCTAATATGGGCTTCAAATGTGTCTACCTTCGCACAAGATTACTCTTGGCAGAGATGTAGATAGAAAGGTAATGACACTTCTATCACAAAGGGAGTCTTCACAAGATATTCAGATAAGCGAAAACAATGCTGCTTTGGCTGAGCACGTTAATTCTAGAATCTGACGACAACATTTGTGAATAATTAAGCAATGATTAGTTTTAGCTCGTTAAGCCCGCACTTGATTTACTGAGTGGAATTCTTATTAGTCTGGTATAGCCCTGTTTAGATTGTATGTAGTAAATTGACTGAGACAAACATGAAGTACATTTAAAATGATTAAATCGAAGTTAAATTTGTAACATTAAAAATAACAAAATTTAATAATCACTTAAGTTTTAACAGTTTGAAAATAATTGAATAGTTCAGAAGAAATTTTTCATCTTTGATTGATAGTAAAGTAGATGGAATAATAGTTCACTTTGGTAGCGTATATTTGGCACTTAGCTGCCAAAAGTAGTTTCTGCTCCCGCTGATGGGTTCTTTTTACATTGCTCATGCTCGTCGCTGGTCAAGGTTGTAGGGTGTAGCTCGTTTCCCAGAAATGTCAAGGAGAGTCTAAAAAGTTAATCTCTCGTTTTTAAGCGTAGGCCACTTTTCCCTTCTTGTTCCAGAGATAGTACTGTCTGCTGGTACCACCAATAACTATGATACAGAATAGAAACGAAACTCTCTCCTGAGTATTGCGTTTCCCGACACATACTAATGTGTCCCTTTTCTTCAATTCTACCATCCCATTTATCTAAGAATTTACCCTCGATGAGATTTAAATTTAATTCCTCGGGAAAAAACTTTCTTTACATTTAAACTGGATAGCTTTAGCTTTACATTACATTTAAATGAAAAAGTTAATAGCACAGATAGAATATGTTTACATTTACATTTCCACTGATTGAAAAGTGTTCACAATATAAATTGAATATGTTTTCATTTATGTTTACACTGATTTGAAAAGTTTGACACTTCCATTAATTTTAAAGTGCATATGTTAACATCTACATTTACACTGGTTTGAAACTGTAAGCATTATAATTATAATGTACACCATTTCTTCTTTTTTTCCTTCCTATTCCATATGGAACCTGGGACTACTTTATGCTTTTAGTTCTCTTTACATAACTAGCAATAAAGTAATCACCAGTCCTTGGCAGTGGTGGTTGTCATGAAATATTCTAATCCACATATATAAATTATTAGGTAAATATGAAGCCTAACAAATAAAATTAATAAAGAGAAGAGCAATGGTAAAATAACAGTGCTGTCACAAAGAATGTACTCGAAATCCCCCTTGTTTTCTGCTTCGTCTGCAAAATTGGGGATAGCGAGAGGGGAGGGCTGAAAATCAGGAACGCATGCAACACGCGACGCGCGATATACAAATGCTGGCATCACGCGTGTAAGTCTACAAGCACTAACTTTTTTTCAGACGGACAGTGATAAAATACACTACCCTTTCCCAGAGTTAGGTTTATAAATCATAACAAACTCTTATTAGAAAAGACAACATTAGATGGGTTTACGTTTGAACACATAACAGTACCCAGACAGCACATCTTCGAAACAGGAGGTAGAAGAAATTGCATATTTTGAACGCAGCCACGTAGCTCCTTTAAATTAGTATTTTTGGGTTCCTTAGGGCTTGCTGACGAAGAATATGTAAAACGTTACGCAAATAGTCCAGGAATTAATAAATTATACCCAAAATAAAATATTGGGGGTGCCTGACAGCATAAAATCATTTCTGCTCATAAGATTTTTTTTTTAACGTGTTTGAAAAAAATTTACGTTACAGAAATAGCCTACCATGTAAACTCCAAATTGATTGGAGCGCAACAAATGAAAGCCTAACCACGATTGGTCGGGCTATAAATACTATCTTGGTTGTTAGGGGAGACGGGAAAAGATAACATTTTTTCAAACACTTGTCGAAACGTGGCTCATTGGCCAGTCTCGCTGATATACACACTTGGGAGCGTTAGTTTCGAGACCACTTGTTTAAATGATCTTGATAAAGCATCAGTGCGTTGAAGCCAGCTTAAATTTTGCTCAAAATAAAAGCCTGGAAGATAAGCAGATGGAAATTTGTGCCAGTTTGTGCCAGAATTCATTGCTAATCAACGTATCTGTGTTATTCGTATGAATTGTGGGACAGTGGTCTTGATGGTACTGAGCAGCATCTGGTCAGAGATTTGCTGAATCCAGTGTCGGACAGCATACTCCTTGGTCCTTTTAGCTATCAGTGAGGTGTCTCCAGAGCCCAGAGAGAATTCGAGCAGAGGAGTCCTCTCCTGCCGCCATCACTCAAGATAAGCAGAGTTGGCCAGCTGAGCTCAACATTATGTCCCCTCATCTTGAAATAACTTTATAAAAATACCATTCAGAGGGGAATTTACTTGTCTTAAAATCAGGAACTGTGAACATCTCCAATACTAGTCCCTAAAGACAAACTATTGAAGTCATGATGACAAATACCAACAGAGCTTGAACAAAACAAAACCAGTATTACCTCATTTTACTACTACACAACTGACACACATAGAACATTTGTACTAATATATGTCACTACAATATTCATATTAAATACATTCTGTACATAACTTGTAATTTAAATTGATTGTGATTCCTGGTTCCCTTGTAGTTGAATCAGGACACATATTCATTCATGCCAGTAATGAATACATATTGTTATTTGAAAGTTTATCAGTGACTCTTTTAAGATATCTTTGTAGAGTGTTATATGTATGTGAGTGTCACAGTGTTGTCAAGAGTAGTGGATTAAATTAAATTGTTTATCTGTCTGTTGTTGTGACTTACACTTCACCATACACATACCCTAGACACATAACGTAGCATCACACTATTCCAGAATAATTCTGACTGAGATATATAGATATGTGGTAGCAAGTAAGGTTATCTATAATACACTACTCTTAATAGATATAGATACCTTCACAGCTGATCTCAGTCAGTACACTAAGTTCCCTATAAGTATTTATAACATCCCACTTCACCACATATATTGGGGTCTCGCTCTTGGGATTTTGAATCTTTAACTATTAAAAATATTGGGGGTAATTCACTTCAGGGAATATAAGAATTAAAAGGTATCCTTGGGTGGAATTAAATAAGGTTGAGCTCACGGTGCCTGTGTTGTCCATTAGATATATAGTTAGAAATTGAATTGTTGGGTAGACATTATAAAAATTTACCTGATAGACAATGGCGGACCTGGCCAAATTTCGATCTGCTGCGGTTCAGACTGCAAAAGAGTTAGGATTAGATGGGCAAGTTATGGTTGCCTATGTCACAACGGAATGTGACAAATTTATTGAACGCGAAGAAAGAAGATTAGAAAAAGAAGCCGAAAGAAGGTTAGAGGCTGAAAGGGAAATTAAGAAGTTACAATTTGAAGCTGAGGCTGAGACTAAGAGGTTGCAAGCTGAGGCTGAGACTAAGAGGTTGCAGATTGAGGCTGACAAAGAGGCTAAGAAATTGGAAGCAGAAAGAGAAGACAAAAGATTAGCTGCAGAAGAGAAGAAATTAGCTGCAGAAAGGGAAGAGAAGAAATTAGCTGCAGAAAGGGAAGAGAGGAAATTAGCTGCAGAAAGGGAAGCAGAAGATAAAAGATTACAAAGGGAACATGAGTTACGACTAAGGGAGTTTGAGTTTCAAGGCCATGCTCCTGAAAATGGTGCCAGTCCCTTTGCCTCTGATGCTACGGTTACTCAAGGAGCCTCAATCTCAGCTATGAATTTTCATTTAGATCATTTTGTTGAGAAAGACGATGATATTGAGAGCTATATAAATAGGTACGAACTATTAGCTACCACGTATGGGTTGGAGAGAGAAAGGTGGAGCTTAAAGTTATCTCAGGGACTTCGTGGGGCAGCTTATGAAGTTTTTGCAAAAATGAGCAGAGGTGATCAGGAAAATTATGACATGCTAAAGCAGGCTCTTTTGTTAAGGTATGAAAAGAATGCAGAGTTTTACAGGAAAAAATTTAGGAATGCTAAACTACTGTCAGGTGAAACCTATCACCAGTTCTCTGCACGAATCGAGACATACTTGGAGAAATGGACTTCTCTGGGGAAAACCCAAGATCTTAAGGAAATGGTCCTTATAGAGCAACTAAGAGAGTCCATGGCTCCAGACCTGAGAAAGTTTCTCATGGAACAAGGTGCAGAGAGGCTGGGTGAGTTGCTAAATGTTGCTGAAAGGTATCAAGCAGCTCAAGCAGAGGTAACAGGTAATAAAAAGAAACAGGTGGACAACTTTAGGGCACCACAGAACTTTAATAAATTTGATCCTAGGGATCAAAATAAAGGTAAGCACCAATTTGATAGGCCACGGTATGACAATAAAAATAAATTCCCACAATTCGATGAAAGGAAATATAATGAAAGAAAATCTTTCAACCAAGGAAAAAGGTGGTGTAAGAATTGTCAGATGGACAATCATGACACTGACCATTGTAGAAGGAAACCTGTGTATATGGCAACCCTTCAGGTCAGGTCGACCTCAAGACAGGAGGAGGATATTATGTTAGATACCACTCCAGAAGAGATGAGGAAGGCACAGGCTGGGGATAAAACACTCAAGCCTTGTTTCAGAAAATTGTCAACTTGTCATACAACTCCAGGCAAGGGAGATTTCTACATGAAAAACAAGTTGATGTATAGGGAGGCTGGGGATAGATCCAATGGTCACGGACAGCTGGTTCTTCCAAAAAGATACAGGACAGAATTAATAAGGAGCCTACACGTGAAACCAATTGGGGAATGGTGGAGACAGCCCCAAAAGAGAAAAATTGGTAGCGTCGTTTTGTGAATGATAATTCTGGGAATAAAATCCAAACACTAAAAAGCTTCGAGGTGGAAGAGACCATAACCGAGGTGCATGGAGACAAATAGGTCCACACAAGAAAGAGGGTC
>JAMPIV010007970.1:0-72357 GCA_024509875.1 Oreohelix idahoensis
TATTGATCCAGCGCAAGGATATTGCGCTTGCGTTTGTACTTATTTTTTAGGGCCAGAAAATATATTAATTTGCTTATTGTGTTTATGGCCTGAATTCATATGTATTACATATTATTAGTACAAGTAGAATCAGTCCTATATTGTATATTTTGGATTGGTAGGAGGGACTAGATTCTTGTATTCCGGTCTAGCGGAAGTATGAGTTGTCTTGACAAGTCGTGATGAGTTCCGATGTACTGCTTACAAATGGCGGGGTACGTTTTTCTAGAGCTGGTCCTTTCGTCAGAAAAAATGTCTTACGAAGTGGTTTCTTCTGAAGGAGATGGTGTCTCTACGATAGTTTGTGTTAGAGACTCTCCTCATGTCAGTATATAGATGATTCGGACTCCAGGTAAACCCAGCTCCTATTTTGATGATCTCTCGTCGGTTAGGCCTAGCTTGACTTTTGTGCTTCGCTATGCTAGTGTCGTGTTTTGTATCGACGAAGATGACGGATTTTCCTGCAGCGGTTATGGCTACGTGAATTAACTTGATCACCGTAGAGCTGTATGGAAACATTTATGAAATCCTGTATATACCCATTATAAATTAACTCTGGCTTATATTCTCCTTCCTATGAATGAGTGAACGACAACTCAGGGAGGCAGCCATGTTGGATTTCGGTCAGCATATGTTTTGATCACTGCCAAGAGAACAGATTATTTATCCTATTATCGGACAGTGACAGGGAGATCTCAATCTTGCTAGAAACCCCCTTCGTGGTTTCATAATATATACTACAAACTATGGACGTCAAGTAACTTTGGTTATTTATCGATCCGCCCTTCACTGACGCGTTTAGTCAGATAGGGGGATGTGGCCATAATGTATCATGACATTGAACTTTTGATGTACTGCCCATTATTTCTGAATGTGTCATGACTTCAGATCTGCTATGTATACCTACAAATTGATATGTCAACATACCATGATGTACTCGTATGTCCCAGTGTGTACGTCTGAATAAATTGAGTAAACTAAGATTCCAGCAGTCTGCATTGGTGCCTTGTAGACACAAGTGTATGAGTGGTTATATTGGTCAGCACACGAACAGTACACCATTCGCGTCAATCACACTCTACATTTCTACTCCATACATACACCATCCTGCGTCGGTTGAAGTGACCAAGTTTAGGGCCTGCTTCCCCTGGAGCCTTTGCCTTCCCTAACTCAGGACTAGGGTGAGTTACCCATTTACAGCTGGGTAGACTGGAGCATGCCTGATCTCAACAACACACCACTCTTCCTTACAGAGCATCCAGTGTGTGTGTGAAAGCAACTTTACAGAGCAGACAGACTGATACTTTACAGGGAGTTTATCAGTAAAATACTTGTAAGTACAGGCCGGACCTGTGATTACCTCCCTTGTTTAGCTTGTTTATGTGTTTAAAATATGCAGAATGGTCCAGAACGTGGGTGAGCGAAATTCATCTCTGGCGCTAAATCCGCGCTGAGATGAATTTTGCGCTGAACTGTTTTTTAGGCGGGGAGATTTTTTCGTGACATTCGGATGCTTAGATAGCTGAGAGAAGGGACTGACGATTATTGGTCAGTGTATCCCGAGATAGAGAATTGTTTTGGCGAAAAGGATTTTGATATTTCCTATGATTTCATAAAGCCGTGGATATAAGGCTTGAATATTCTGCAGAATGTCCGTTGTTAAAGATTTTTCGGGCCGTGGATAGGCCATTATGTTAGACATCTCCGATGAGGGAGATTTGTGAAGGTCGACAGATTATTATTACAGGGAAGGTATTTCTCCCATGAGTTATGTTGGGTCTGACTATATAGATATGATCGTACTTATGCAGCTGTTGTGCTTGGATTTTTATGCTAGGCACTTATCCACCTACGGATTTGGTGTTCATGAGATGTATCCTATTGTTGCTGTGTGCTGTGTACTGTAACAATGTACTTAGTGATGTCTTCGTGACTGTGGAGTATTAAAACAGTGTAGAACGATTAGGAGTTTTAACCTTTTCCTGACTCCTACATGTGCGTTGGTGTGTGTGTGTGTGTGATTATTGTTGACTTTCGTTAGAACTACGTGCATTCGCGTTCACTGATGTCTATACACCCACACACCTGGTCGGCCACCTGTAAGCCCGACGAATGCTAATTTGCATTCATCAGCGCACCTACGGTAACAGAACATTTACCTCCTTCCTGAACATTGCCTGTAAACCACGAGTAATCATTATTAGCTGTAAGTACCCGGCGTTGCCCGGAAGTCTCTTATCCTTCAAAAAAAACTGACGTTGTATCAGTGAAGGCCAGTTCCCACTCTACCAGTGAACCACCAACAAACACCCGCAGTATCAGTGGTGAGCCAGCATTTTGGGGTGTTGTCAACTGATTGAAGGATATTATCTTACAAGTTCAAGTTTCAAGTCAAGAGTTCCAGTGCTGCTGTACTTCTTCTTGTGGGCCGTTACCTCGGAGTTCCAGTGATGATCACCTTTGGACTTCTTCCCACGGTATTATCTATATACATCATTGCCGCTGTTACCTTGGAGTTCCGACATCGATCGCCAGTGGATTGTTACAGACTGTGTTAGCTGTGTACATTTTTGCAGTTGTTACGGAGGCCAGGATTTTTTTTCCAGTAAAAGATAAGTGGCTATTTGTTTGTGTTGTAAACTGTGCCACTGTGTGGTTGATTAGGCCTTCCTCAGACTACTCTATTAGATCGTCATTTTCTGTGTTATTGTTAAATGCTATTTTGTGGGTAAGGTCGTGTCGTGCCTGGACGGTTCAGTGTTGAGGTATATTTAGGTCACCAGCGTGAGGCGCTGCCAGGGTGAAATGCAGACACTCACACACAAACAGCATACATGTTTCTCAGGTGTGTAGTACTCGTAATAGGATGTGGTCGAGAGTAAAGGTGTGTGTGTAGGAAACAGCAGATGGTGGACACGAAGTCGTATAGGCTCTTATTCAGCTACACACCAAACTCACTCCACCTCAAGTAGAAGTCATAGACGTAGATAATACAGATGACTTTTCTTCAACATTTATTACGGCAACAGTACGCTGACAGACGACACAGTCAATTCAACAAGGATCATGGACATTTCATGTGTGGTAATGATTATAAACATCTAGCATCATAAATCTTGGATAGCTCATGTATAAGATGCTAGTAACGCTGGCTTGATAATTTACATTCTTTCATACTGTAGCTCAGGGCCCCTGACTAAACGCGTCAGGTAGTCTTTTAACAAATATACCGCACGATAAAGGCGGTTCCAGTTGCTTAATAACAAAGTCTATGAACTTGTATAATGAAAGTCAAGACTTCATCTGGATTCACACGCCAGACACTTCTTCTTCTGCTCAAAGATATCGGCCGTAATGTCGGGCCTCTATAATAATGTGAACAACTGTGTATTCTTCATAGGCAGGCATAATCATCCATGCCAAAACATACCGCTAACATGCGGTTTTCATAATAATATCTTTTCACTGGGTTTCTGTATAATAGTTAGACGAATCGTCTTAGTTGGCTACATCGAGCACACATAATGGACTCTGCATCTCAAAGGACCCGTGAGCTCCACTCACAGGTTGCCACAAAATGGTCTGCAACTTAGGCATAATAATTAAGTTTCTTTTACCTTTGACAGAATCCGAGAAATACACAAATAACAACTGTCGTAATTCTTGACAAACAGAATAACTCTGGGGAGAATCACTGACATTACAGTCACACTGAAGACTATCTTTCCCTTGGATAATGCAGAGAAGTACCACGGACATACCAGTCCGGTCAGAACCCAGATCATCACTCTCCTGACGGAAGTCTCTCCGTTCGCGCTAAAAAAAACTTGCCCATGTGTAGACAGTACAAATCTGAGAACAGTTAACCCGACTTAAGACAGGTCAACTACAAAGGGAAGATAACCCCAAATCAACCTGTCCCAGGGAGTTAATAAACAGTTCTCTAAGTCACTTGTATTGTATACTATTCGCAGCTGTCATTGCAAGCTTTGTAATATTTTTCACTTTATTTCTACTTTTTTACTTTAGTTGATTCCTGCGAACGTTGTCATTTGTTATTTATATCTTGTTTCTGTCTTTCTTGTTTGTATTATTCATTGTGGCATACACTGTCAATATTATAATACACAATAGATATATAGGTAATTGATTATATTATTATAGTTAAGGTAATTATACAAGTTCTTGAGCAAGGACTTGTCACCCACTGAGTTGGGATAAAGTGAGTTTCTCAAGTAATATATTTACGCAAGGTATCTATCTCATATAATACAGCATTATGTCTACTTTGGATTACTTCATTGAGCAAGGGAAATCCCTTAATACGACTATTGATGAAGTAAGAGAATTCGCACTTGCAGAATAAGCCAAGTCGCAGACGTCAGAAGAAAAGAAACAGAAATTATTAATGGAAATGGAGAAACAGAAAATGGAGGCTGAGAAACAGAAAATGGAAGCTGAAGATAGGAGGTTGCAAATGCAGGCAGATGAGAGAAAATTGCAAATGCAAATGTAGGCTGAAAAACAAAAATTAGAAGCTGAAGAGAGAAAAATTCAACAGTAAAGAGAGGCTGAAGATAGAAAAATGCAAATGGAGGCTGAAGAGAGAAAACAGAAATTAGAAAGAGAGGCTGAAGATAGAAAAATGCAAATGGAGGCTGAAGAGAGAAAACAGAAATTAGAAAGAGAGGCTGAAGATAGAAAAATGCAAATGGAGGCTGAAGACAGAAAACAGAAATTAGAAAGAGAGGCTGAAGATAGGAAAATGCAAATGGAGGAGAAAAAGCTTCAGATGCAAGCTGAAGAAAACCAAAGACTCCACGAGCAAAAGTTGGCAGCTATGGAGCTTGAGAAAATAAAGGTAGTGAATACTGGTAATACACAAAATGAGACAAACAATCAAACAACTTCTAATAAGGCATACAATACTAAACCTCATGATATTAAATTACCTGCTTTCAACCCTGCCAGCGACGATATCTCATTCTATCTAAATAGATTTGAACTTTCATGCGAATCTCATAAGATAGACAAGACGCAATATGTTGCACAACTTATGAACATACTTAAGGGTAAAGCTTTGAATTCAATAAGTATGATGGAAGGTCCTGACAAGAATAACTATGATGTTTTCAGAGCGGCCTTATTAAAAAATACCACGGACATCTAAATAGATTTGAACTTTCATGCGAATCTCATAAGATAGACAAGACGCAATATGTTGAACAACTTATGAACATACTTAAGGGTAAAGCTTTGAATTCAATAAGTATGATGGAAGGTCCTGACAAGAATAACTATGATGTTTTCAGAGCGGCCTTATTAAAAAATACCAACTGGATGAAGAAGGTTATTGCCTACGTTTTATGTCTCTATTGCCAGAGACAGGGACAGATTTTTCAGACTTTATATCAATTATTCGCCTTACATTTTGACGTTGGGTTGAACTTTCAAAAACTGAACACACATATGAAGCCCTTATGGACTTACTGCTTCGTGACAAAGTTATGTCGTCAGTGAATAAATCTTTTCTTTCCATTCTACATGAGCGAAAACCTCCAAATTTGAAAGATATGGAACAATACTGTTGCCAATATGTCACGGCTCATCCAAATGTAACTGTTAGCAATTCTAAAGTCAAAGAAGAATTACCCGTGGCTTCAGCAATGCCATATGATCCCAATTGGCGACGTAGATCTCAAAGTACTGATCGCAATTTTGGTAGTAGATATAATAGTAATTTTGAACAGAACCAAGGGGGCCCATCACGTAGGGATTCTCCTTCTTCAAGGAATTGGAGACAATTTAACGGTCCTCAAAATTTTGGTCCCAATAATTATGGAAATTTTGGAAGAGGTAACTACAATAGAGGTTATCAAACTTATAATAATTTTTCTCGAGGACAACAAGATCCATCTAACAGATATTTTGATCAAAGGGGAAATAGTAATCGTGACAATGCTAACTGGGGTTCAAATCAGAACAATAGTTTCAATAGAGCGAATAACAATGCTCTCAATAGAGATAATAGTCGTGATAGATCGCGATATGACGGTAGATCTCATGATAGATCGCGATATGACAGTAGATCTCCAAATAATAATAGATCGTATCGCCAGGCTAACTCTGCTCAACAAGAGCCCCAGGTTGTTAATGATCAAGGTAACAATAATAATAGCGCCTCTAACACTATTGCTTGCTCTGCTTTCGATTTCGAGAGAGCATCTCAGTGCCCAGAGTGCACAACTTTATTTCAACCTACAGCTATAGCTACCTTGAGTTGCGGTCATCCTCTACCCCCTCTTCCTGCCTTAGCCGCGCATGACGGAAGAGGGTCTCTTACTCTACATAAGGGGTTTGTGAATAATAATCCTGTCCCTGTACTTTTCGATTCTAGATGCACAACTTTTGGAATTAGACAGTCTCTAGTCCATCCATCTTGTGCAACAGGTAATATGGTGAAATGTGTGACATTCGGTGGGACAGTTGAGACTTTTCCGACTGCCAAAGTCCACATTGCCACACCATTTTTCACTGGTTATATACACGCATGTTTGCTCAGAGCACCTATCGCCGACCTTACTGTCGGACAGATACATGGTATAACGGTTTGTACGCCGGTACAAATTGCTACTTGTGAACGACAACATAATCTTACTGCCGCCACTATGCCAAAATCTTATCACCAAGTACATTCTGCTAATTTGGTGCAATCTTGCAGTATTGATGATACGATTGTTCATCATGCTAATTATAGTGGTTCTTTGAGCCCAGTTCGACATACCTCAGTACGTCGCAAATCTAACTTTGATTTTTCTTTAACTACTATTATAGAAGAAGATCCTTCGATTTTGTCTGACTCAGACACTAACTTTATCGCTACGACTGAGTCTATATCCAGTCACGCTGATTGCAACTTCTTTGCTGCAATAACTAGTGTTTTCTTTGCTACATGTACGAACTTAGTTGTTAGTACATATCTATACCTTATGGGTGTCTTTACCTTTCTTGCTGGACCGGTTAGCTCGGTATTTTCGTCTTTTACTACATTTTGTCGTACTTACTGCTTTTCTTTTAAACTTCGACGTTGGTCCAAATTTACTACTGTATGCTTTTACATCTTTATTATATCTTTCTTACTTTTTTCTTTGCCCAGTACTCAGGCTATGACTTCACTTCAGCCTGTGAGATATACGCCTTTGTCAACCTCATTTCCTTTGTCTTGCGCAAAACCTCAGATTGTCGACCATCATTATACTCTTGGTCATTATTACCATCTTATGGATTTGCCTATTGATGTCGGTATCTTGTGTTTTTCATTTGTGTTTCTTCACAGAATGTTTTGCCATGAGAGTCTCAGCTACTTTATTATATGTTTGAGATGTTTACCGTTGGAATTTTCGCAAGAATTCCCATTCCTGTGGAACCAGTTTGTCGTCTCATTAGATGGTGTTGAGCTTCTTACAGCATGTTCCTGGATCTTTAGGACCTCCAGATGTTGTTTAGAACTTATTTGATATTGAAATTGTATTGTATATGTATATTGCTATAATATAGTGTATTAGACAGTATTATATTTCATGAAACATCTTTATGATAAAATGTTGCTTCATTGTTAGGCATCATTATATTACTATATTGTTCGTATACTTCTGAGTTTTGAAATGATGAACGTATTACTAGGGTAATGATTATACTATTTTGACTTGATTAATCATTGCGATTTATTCCAATATTGTATTTTTTGAGAAATATGAAGACATGAGAGAATGTATTTTTTCTGTCATTGTAATATTTTTTCTTTGCCCGGCGCGTGATTGTGCGCTAGGGGGTAACTATGTACGATATTGGTACTTTGAGAAGATATATTTTTTCTGAGATTGTGATGTATTATTTTTTTCCCTCACCCAACGCTTGATTATGCGTCAGCAATAGCCATGTATAATGGTGTTGTATATTTTGATGTCCATTATCATCTCATCATTTGTACTCTATGAACGTATTAACTTGGTTGTCTTGGACATTAGGCTATTTTCTTTTTTCTTTTTAGATGATAGCTAATTACTTATTCTTTGATTTAGATTGGCATTGTTTTTTGTAATGGATGCTAATGTACTATAATGGTGTTCATTGATATAATGCATTGTTTTAGGTAATTGTTTTTCCTTCTTCTTCTTCTTCTTTCGTTCGCTTGAAATATATTGTCTATATCTGCAATGTTGTTTCTTGTATAAACTTCACTGTCTTTTGTAGTTCATACAGAGGTCCATATAGTTTTGCTTCCAGTGTTGTTTCTCTGGGCCAGTGGGTTTGCCTCAATATATCATATTCGGGGCAATCTTGCAGTACGTGCTCCGCTGTCTGGGGTGCCTGTCCACATGTACACATGGCTGAATTGCCAATCTTGAATTTTGTATACATTTGGCTGCGGAGGCGGTTGTGTCCTGTTCTGAGGCGCAGAATGACTATTTGTTCTGATCTGTTCATAGCTTGGTAGTCATCCTGCGTTGATGTTGGTGGCTTTCTGATAGATTTGATCATCTTTTTCTTCTGATGGTACGTAACTGGTACATCCGGTTGTTCGTCTGCAGCACCTTCTTTAGCCAGTCCGTCTGCTCTCTCGTTTCCTGGTATTCCACAATGAGACGGTATCCACTGCATGGCGACCCTGCGCTGGTTGCACAGTTCAGAATGTAGGGCCTGTATAACTGGCAATTTTCTGGTCTGAAGTGCTTGGAGTGCTGATCTTGCATCTGTCAGGAATACTACAGGCTGTGGACCGAGATTGGTGTTCAGTAGTTTCTCAGTTGCCACCTTGATTGCCTGGACTTCCCAAACCCCCCAAAAAAAAAACAAAACAAACAAAAAAATACAAAGAAGAAACAAACCCCAAACACCCAGCGCTTTAATAATAAAATCAACACCACCCCTGATATAACACTTAAAACAAAACCCTCTAAAAAGTTAATGACCCTGCAACAGCCCAAAAAAATATCCCCAAACCATTCCATACACACTACCCTCCCTATATATCCATATAGACAATACTTACACAACCTCCCTCCACTAAAACTTTTATATACAAACATTACCCTATTATAATCACCACACCAAACCCAAATCAATTAAGAACCACCATATATCCTTACCCCCAAATTCTTATCTTCTTTCATCCATATACCTAATCCTAATAAAGGCCTATTCCTAAAAATCAATCCGGCAGGATCGGGGGGTGTTACAGAACGAGACTACTCTGGAGTTGGTAATGTATCCCTTCCTATCCTGCTCCTTTTTTCTTAAACGAAATAACCCGTTTATCTTTTCTTTCCTCCCCCTTCTATTGGGAATCTCTGTCTTTGGGGGGGGCTCTCTCTCTCTCTCTTTCTCTCGCTCCGCCATCTCTCCCCTAATGCCGCCTTATTTTAAATTTCTTCATTTGAGGCAGAAGCTTTTTTCAGGAATTATGAAACATGAAAACAAAAAGGTCATTACAAAGAAATAAACAGCAAAATATACGATAAATTTGTAAATTAAGAAAACGCTGGACAGTGGTGCGTTGTGCAGCTGCTTACATTTTAAATGTTACAATCGATGTTTGCTAAGGAGTTTTCCTACATTTGACCTTTTTCCCTGTTACTTCTGAAGACTACTACTTCTGAAGACTACCGCCGTCTTTTGAAATCTTCCTTTCTATCGCGCATTAATTCATCCGTTCCTTCTTTCTATGTGTAAGCTTATAATATCTTGTCTGTCTTTCCCTATATCCCCTCAAAATACAAACCTTTTTTTTTTTCAGTTTTCTACTAACCATCCTTTAGCTTATGGGTTGCGTGGTAAAATTCCCCTGGGCAGGATTGGAATGACCTATGGGGAGATTGTCTGGACAGATCAATGACTAACTAGTGGTCGATGGTTCTCACACTTAGCTAACTCTGTCTTAAAGTACCGGTACTGTTACAAAATCACTCAGTTAGGGTTTGAAATTCTTCTTTGCTAAAGCGAACATATAGGGGACTGCTACAGATGAGGTCGATGGAAGATATGTAGTTTTAAACTGTCCACACATTTTATTTTCAGTATCATTATGTTATTTAGGGAGCCGCACTGGTGTAATGGTTACCACACTGCGCTGGCGATCGGGTGATCCAGGTTCGAGCCCTGGCGAGGACATTTGAAGAAGTGTCGTCGACCGGGACTTGGACTGGAATAATTCGAGCCCTGGCAAAGACATTTGAAAGAGTGTCGTCGACCAGGCACTGGAATAACCTGAACGGCTCCTGAGCCGACCCAGCTCTAATGGATACCTCCGAAATCGGCGAGTATCTGTCTGAATGGTGAGAGGACATCTGTCATTGTACAGGGAAAAAAAGGGATTTTTACATAATAACCACTTAAGAAACATAAATAAATACGTTTTAAAAGTTTCATAACCCCACTATTTCCAGAAAAATAATTTTATTGGGGAACTTTGGGGACAGTTATCATTATGAACTGGGCAGCAAGTTAAGGTTATCTAATATAATTTTACATTTACTGCTGTACGTTTTTAGATTAATTTTTAGATACCTTCCCACATGTGAATCTCAGTCAGTAAACCTAAAGAATTGTGGTGTTTCACCTAAATAAAATTATTAGATTATGAACCATACACCGACTTCAAGTCCACCCCCCCCCAGATCATTGGTGCCCACAAGATTCCCTCGATTTAGCTTTTCTGGAAGGGGGGGGACAGTAACTGGACGGCCAATTTCGAAAATAAAAATATTCACTTGCTGCCTTCGGGAAGCGCACTGGGTTGTTCAAAAATGAAAAATATTCCCCCACTGTATGAAACCCTTGCGCCGAGGAAAAACACAATGAAGTGATCAAAGATCGATAGGTGCTGGTTTTTGCGCTTTTTTACAGTGAAAAGTTTTGCCAGTTATGTTTTTCTTTTTGTAAAACATGGGTACAATTTGTCAGGCGGGTTGTTGGAGGGACTCCAAGAGTTGGTTAAATTCAACGGAAACTTCGAAGAGGTTTTGTCAAACCTGCCATGGGTCAAAAATTGATGTTGGTGAGTTTCCCATTTTTTTTTCTGAAAGTCGATTGGCCTAGGGTTGGGTGTTAGAATAGGGTATTTATTCGGATGAGTTCCCAAAATTTCGGCCCTGAGCTGGTCTAGAGACGAACTTTGAAGATCTCTCGCGTGCAAAGAAACTGGCGGGTTCTCGAGAATGACGGGGGGTGACCGTCAAGCTCCAGTATACCCAGCTGTAATAATGGGTACCTCACTGAGAAGTCAGTGATGAAAAGGCAGGAGGAAGGAAGCGACCCATCTCGAAGCTGGGAAGTACAGTGACGGTCAATGACCACCTCAGCAGATGCTGGGACCTAAGTAACATCGTTTTCGATGGAAGGTTCCCCCATCTTTAATTACGTTGAGCAATAATCTTCCCATACCAGAAATGTTAAGGGGGGTGCAAGAACTTTATCCTATTGATGTCCACTTTTCGTAAAAAAAGTACATAATGAAATTTATGTCCATTGTAGTGTATAGAGTTGTTGAGATCAGGCATGCTCCAGTCTACCCAGCTGTAAATGGGTAACTCACCCTAGTCCTGAGTTAGGGAAGGCAAAGGCAACTGTAGCAGTAGTTTCCCTCTAAGGCTCCAGGGGAAGCAGGCCCTAAACTTGGTCAATTCAACCGACGCAGGATGGTGTATATATGGAGTAGAAGTGTAGAGTGTGATTAACGCGAATGGTGTACTGTTCGTGTTCTGACCAATCTAAGCACTCATTCACTTGTGTCTACAAGGCACCAATGCAGACTGCTGGAATCTTTGTTTACACAGTTTATTTAGACGCACACACTGGGACATAACGAGTAAATCATGGGTATATGTTGAGACATCAATTTGCAGGCATACATAGTAGATCCCAAGTCATGACACATTCATAAATAATGGGTAGTACATCAATAGCTTCCAATGTCATGATACATAATGGCCGCATCCCCTATCTGACTAAGCGCGTCAGTGAAGGCGGATCGGTAAGTAACTAAAGTTGCTTTATGTTCATAGTTTATATCATATTATGAAACCACGATAAGGGGTTTCTATCAAAATCGAGATCTCCTTGCCACTGTCCGAATAATAAGATACATGCCCCGTTCTTTGGACAGTGATTCAAAAATATGATGACAGGAATGTAACATGGCCGCCTTCCTGAGTTGTCGCTCACTCACTCACAGGAGGGTATATATAAGCCAAAGTTAATTTGCAATGCATATGAATAATTTCTTAAAGTTCCTCCATACAGTTCTACAGTAATCCAGTTACTTCACGTAGACATAATTGCTGTATGGAAGCCCGTCATCTTCGTCGATACAAACATGACCCTAGCGTTGCGAAGCACAAAATTCCAACTAGGTCTAACCGACATGAGATCATCAAAAATAGGGTCTGGCATTACCTGGAGTCCGAATCATACATGGTACCGTACATTAGGAGAGTCTCTAACACAAACTCTAGTAGAGACACAATCTCCTACAGAAGAAAAACCACTTCATAAATCATTTTTACTGAAGAATGTACCAGCCCTGGAAAATGCGTAACCGCCATTGTAAACGGTACCTCGGAACTCATCACGACTTGTCAAGACAACTCCTACTTCCGCTAGAGCGGCATAACAAGAATATAGTCCTGCCTACCCATCCAAAATATACAATATAGGACTGATTCTACTTGTACTAATAATATGTAATACATATGAATTCAGGCCATAAACATAATAAGCAAATTAATCTATTTTCTGGCCCTAACAAATAAGTACGGACATGAGTGCCATATCCATGCGCCGAATCAATATCAAGAACGATTACTCCTATAATCAAAAGTGTAAAACAATCATGGATTATCTAGCTTTCCCATAGACAGCATTTTCATACACAAATGAATGAATGTCTATATCTTTTCCATATTAAATAGCCATATCGATTTTTGTAATATGTGCGTCAAAATATGCACGCAACACAGTCCTTCATAGAACGTCACATATCTGGAATAGTTACTAGCAGTGCCATCACGGTTATCACTGAAGTATCGAAAACCAGACATGGAGTTAATACAATAAAATTGCGATTGCAATACTTCTCTGGAAACATTATTTCCTCGAACTTAATCCTTCTGTTCGGAATCTTTATATAATATCAGTGGCGACCTTCGTAAAATATACAGCCATGTAGAAGAATAGATAATCTTCTAATATCAAGGAGCAACAGCTTCGACGTCTTCCTTGGTCAAATTCCACTAACGAAAGGCCCCGTCTAACGGTTTGCATAAATTATGTTAAGCACCAAAACCATGTCATCATACCCAAGTGACGTCAGACTAATATCGCGTTCATTTAACATTCATATAAGTGCAAAATACATCATGCTGGCCACGAATAGAACTGTTAGCGCGTAGATTAACTGATAACACAACTAAACATGGTCAACATACATGATAAATCATCTTTAACAGACTACCTTTACCTTTTACATATATATGTGTGTCCTTATTGTTTTATTGAAGTCTTTTGTGTGTTAACCTTTCTACAGCATGGGGGTAACCAGTCCCATACCCATCCATTCTTAGCCCCCTCTTACGACATGCGTTGCAGGTTTCAGTGTTACTATTCTTTACTCCCCTTTCGGGTTCCAGTAACACACGGTAAAAGCGGTACATGGAGACTGGAGAACACATGGAGACTGGAGAACACATGAAGACTGGAGAACACATGGAGAAGAGAACTGGAGAAAGATATGAAGGGGTTGAAGAAGGCATGCATAGACCTGGAGCTGATGGCACGGGACAGGAAGACTTGGAATAAGTTTGTTGAAGGCCTACTTTTGTTGTGGAGCTGAAGGGTGATTATGATGATGATGATTATAATGATGATGATGATGATATAGGTGTGTGTGTTGTATGTTGCTGGTGATGTATGTGTTTTGGTTTTAAGGACCATCTTCATTCCACACGGATTACTCCTTCAATGCTCCGATCTCCTCCCTTAGATCAATCAAGGAGGACCTCAGCACAGTGCACGAACTCCGTAGCACCGGCGAGAATCCCAATGTGTGTATATAATAATCACACATTCTATAAATATTTTTGTGGTGGGTAGGTTTCTAATTTTTAAATTTTGCCAGGACAGTGGCCTTATGGCCTACTCTTTATGATTTCCAACTGCCATGGGATTTTTAAAGTCCGCAACGTGCACACGAGACCTCCTTTTTGTTTTGCCCTGATCCGAAAAGACTAGGTATCTGATCTCACTACCCCGATATATGTGAATTCTGGGTTATTTATTAATTAATTTATTTCCTTAATTCTTACTTGTTTGTGTTTTATCCTTTCTCACTGCGTTCAGCATGTCTTGGGTGGTTCAAGTTGTCTATCTGGTGGTGTTAAGACTGCTCCAGACAACTTTAGCCACTTCACTAGCACAAACATCTGATCCTCTTTACGCATTACAGTCGGTTATGTAATCATCACAACCATCCTTTTTAGGTGTGCTCCTTACGGAGCACAGAGCCACCATTGTAGCTGGCCCCATTGCAGGAAGCCTGCACCTAACACTCACATGCTCGTGCAGCAGTGGTTTCTGTGACAATGTGCTTTACATAATGAGGTTCCCAGCCTTATGCATGATCTGACATTAGTCGCCATGTACGACATGCTTGATGTTGCAGTGTGTCTATTCTTCCTTTATCTCTTCACAGATCCCAGAAACCTCCGCGGGACTAGCTCAGTAATTGCTCCTTATAAATATTTATCAGCAATAAATCTATTCGTGCATGTCTTGCTTGATTTAACATAATAAACGCGACTCTCTTTGTTTGTGTATGCGTGTGTTTGTGCGAGCACACATTGCCTTCGTCTTCATGTGGTAAATAGAAGACGTCTTCTGATATTCTTTTCCTTCGTTCACTTTCAGACCTCAACTTGAGTATGTTTAAAGAAAGCAATGGACAGTTTAGAGTTGTTGGTATCTCTGTAGAGTAGTTTTCTTTTCCAGGAATGGTACTGATGATGACCTCATGCGCTGTCTCTATTCCTCATATGCTGGGCACCTGTCGTATCGTGTGCAACTACTACAGTAGTTGTCTATGAGGAATTGTTGTCAAGAAGGCCTCCAGAAAGTGGCTCGTTAAGAAAGAAAGAGAACTATTCGAGATTAGGAAAAGGAAAAGAGAAGGCGTATACTCTCCACTAGATAGCGTTTTCTAATAAATTATGGGAAGTTTCTTGTTTCCCTACGACATTAACTTCTGCCTTTAAGTTTCGATAAAGAAAGAGCCCACAACCTTCTATAAATGAAGGGTTTTACCTTTATATAAATACTTAACACAGACAGCAGGAGTGATACATTAGCGAACTAGGTAGTGATCAAAGCGGCTATATGGTTGTCACACACAGAGATGAAATGTAAAAATGTAGTTAGTTAAATGTGAGAGTGAACCTAAGTAAATAATGAACTGATGATGTGATACATCCTATCGGCTTTCTTCTTCTTGGCCTGGTTCCATTCTAGACCTCGGTCCTTCAAAGATTGTCTAATGTTGTCCTCCCAGCGGTCTCTGGGTCGTCCTGGGGGTCTGGATCCCTAACTCTTTGTTTCTCATGCTTGTCGTGGTAGCCGATCTTCTCCCATTCTGCAGACATGGCCAAACCATCTTTGTTGGTACTGTTCTACTTGGGTCTGCAGCGGGTGTGATTTTAGGCCTCGACGTATCGTCTGGTTGCGGACCATATCTCTTCTTGCTACTTCAACCACCTTCCTCAGATACCTCATTTCTGAGGATTGGATCTGGCTTTTGTGGGTTGTAGTCATTGCCCATGACTCGCATTTATATGTCAAGACTGGGACATAGGTGGAGCGGTATACAGCCATCTTCGTTCTCCCACCAACCTCTCTCTTGCTGAGGAATTCTCGATTTATGGCCTGAAAAAGTCTCCCAGCTGCTGCTTTTCGAGTGGCCAACTCTTCTTTGATGCCTCCCTTTCGGTCTATAATAGCACCGAGATATTTAAAATGGTCGACCTGCTCCAGGACCTGTTCTCCCAGCTTAATCTGATGTCTTCTTTCTTCTCGTGATATCACCATGGATTTTGTTTTAGAGCTGCTTATGACCATCCCTCTCTTCTCCAGCTCTTCCTTCCAGACTTGCAGGTTGGATTGGAGATGTGCCTCTGATTTAGCCATCAAGGCAACATCATCAGCAAATGCCAGCTCTGAAATACAGACCTGTCTCATCTTCCAGAACCCCACTGAATACTTTTTTGTTTTCTCCTTACATGCCTTGATAACATTGTCCATGAGGAGTATGAAAATATAAGGTGACAGGATATCACCTTGTCTTACACTAGTGGTGGTCTTGAACTCTTCTGATTTATGGTTTGCTGTCCTCACATAATTTCTGCAAGACTTGTAGAAGCTCTGTATAGCATGAATCAGAGGTGCTGGAATGTTCTTCCTTGCCAAACAGTCCCAAAGTTTGCTCCAGGGGACCCTGTCAAATGCCTTTTCCAGATCTATGAAACAAAGATGGATCTCACTCTTTTACTCAAGGGCCTTTTCACTCAGCTGTCTGAGTGTGAAGATTAGGTCTTGAGTATTTCGGTTTGCTCGGAATCCGCACTGGACCTCATCCAATTGTGGCTCAGCTAGGCGTCGGAGTCTCTGCTCTAGGATTCTAGAGTAGATTTTACCTGGGACACTGAGAAGCGATATGCCTCTATGGTTTCCACATTGTCGATTGTCACCCTTTTTGAAAATTGATGTTATGATGGCAATCTCCCAATCCTTTGGTGTGGTCTTGTTGCACCACGCTGCCTGTAAGACCCTTAAGAGTAATAGGTCGCCTGATGCTCCCATGTACTTAACCATTTCTGGTTTTATACCCTCATGCCCTGCTGCTTTGCCCATCTTGATTTTCTCCAGTGCTGCCTTCAGTTCTTCCATCTTTATGTCATCTTCATCACCATTGGTTTCCTCTTGTGTGCTAGTGGCTATCATTTCTGATGCTTGGCCTTGTTCACCATCAAGGAGTTCTGAGAAATATTCTTTCCATCTTTCCATTACTTCCTTCGGGGCAGTAAGCAATTTGCCTTGCTTGTCCTTTATAAATTTGAGAGGGCATTGTTTTTCCTTCCTCATGTTCTTTAGGGTCTTATAGAACAATTTCTGGTTTTCTTGTGCATCTTTTTCTAGCTTTTCTCCAAATTCTTCCCAGAACTTCTGTTTTGCTGCTAGCACCTTGTTCTTTGCTTCTGTTCTGAGTATCACATATTCTCTATATTTCTCTATTTGTCCTGCTGTGTTTTTAGCTCCTAAATATTGTTTCCATGCCATTTTCTTCTCTCTTATTTTCTCTGTGACTTCCTCTGTCCACCAAGGTGTCCTCTTTCTCTTGTTCCCAAGTCGGACTTCACCACATGCTTCTGCAGCAGCTGTCTTTATGATGTCCTTGAATTTATGCCAGAGGGTTTCCAGGGTTGTTCTTCTGTGTTTCTCACCGCTGTAGCAATAAGCCCCTGATATCTGGTCTTAATTTCTGGCTCTCTCAGCTTGTAGGTCTTAATGCTCATTTCTCCCGTTCGTTTACTTGGTTTCTTGCGTGATGTTGGGCAGTTCCTAGGCTGAGCAACTCTTTCAGTTGTTCTTTTGATTGTAAGCAGGTAGTGATCACTTCCAATCTCTGGCCCCCTCCATCGGTAATTCCTAAAAGGTATCCCAGTCTGTTGCGGGTATGCATATTGTCTTCATCTTCGTGTAGTAAACAGAAGAAGCATTATAGTGTACAGTATGATGTGTCCTACTCTAATCAATCTTGTCTCAGCTATCTTCAAGTGTCTTATGGTGTAGCGACTCGTGTCCTTATCTGTTTTTTGCAGTTTCTGTGACTATTATTTTTTTAATCTGGACTAGAATTTCTGCTCGATCCTAATCCTTTAATCTGAAGGAAAGATTATAGCTCTCTGCGTGGCCTCTCAACACATTTGACCACTTCGGCTTGGTTGAATCTTCCATGAGCACCAAACACCCGTTAACATAGCTTGTAGGATTGGTATGGTAAGCAAGACGTCCAACCACCACAAGGTGAGGAGAGCGGGGCAAGCACAACATTATATACTATATAAATGGCAAAGTATGTCCCGTTGTTCGTTATACAAATCTACATAAAGGTAAAGGAACCCGTTACACGCCCATTGAGGCATATTGGGAATATGGTGTTAGGCCCATATTATCTTGACCGTCGGCACACGAGGGGTGATGTGGTCGGCATCACGCCGGCCGCCTTAACCTTCCCAGAGTAGCTCTGGTACCCATTTGGGGCTGGGTCGACCCAGGAGCCGTTTGTGGCCTAAAAATTTTTCCGCCTCATCTGGGGATCGAACCATAGACCACTGCGCTAGGAAGCCAGTGCACTAACCACTATGCTACCGCGGCTCCCTTACAAATCTACATGCCTTAAAATTATTTCTTGAATTTCGGCAGAGTTACTCTTTAGGTTCTCGTTGGTAACGCCGTGAAGTTATTGTTGACCAGGTCGGTTTGGGTTTGACGAAAAAATATATTGTGCGTTTTCATTGATTCTATATACTCTTAAAGGATGAATTAAGGGAAGTAACTTCATGCAAAAAGTCATGGAAAATACTCAAAATGATACAAACAGTCTTTTATTTTTGCAATTAATAAAGCCAGTCTTTATTATTTTACAGCGCAATTTAAAATTGTTTATTATACACTTATACTTCGAGTGAAATTTTTTTATACTATTTAGTTTTGTGGAGCGTTTCCTTTTATTTGACTATAAAATTAATAGAGTTAATTTTGAAAAACCGATTTTAATTTAAACTCAGTTTAACAAAGTGGATTCTCCGAAACTAAACATTATACAACGATTGAAGGTCTTTTTATGTATCGACATGCTCCCAAATAACAAATGCGCCCTAACATTACCGACAGATCATATGTGTAGGTTGAACGGGGCGTGCCTTACCAAAAGCAGGCAAAATGTTATTTAAAACTTGTTTAGTAATATAGTTAGTAATCTAATTTCAGACCGCAAGTTCTTTTATTTTCAACATGCGCCCTGCTAAAACTGACTGACCTAGTGTCTAGATTGAACTGAGCGAGCCTCGCCAAAACGAGGCAACATTTTATTTAAAATCAACCGCTTAAGAATCCAAATCAAAAGATCTTTTTTATTTGACATGCGCCCACATATAAACGACGGGATCATTCGTCTCTGTTGAACAGTTGAGGATTCGCCTAAACAAGGCTAAAAATGTTCAATTTAAAGTCATAATACCAAGGGCTGTAATCAATGGAAGTCACTTCATGAGCAGAATCAATGAAAATAATCCAAATGATAAAAACAATCTTTTATTTTAGCCAGCTTTATTATTTTACAACTCAATGTAAAGTTATTTATCACACACTTACATTTTAAAATGAAAATAAATTTTAAAAAAGGGTTTAGTTTTGTGTAGCTTTTCTGTTTATTTGAATATATAAATGTAATATAATTAATTTTAAAAGGCAGATTTTAATTTAAACTCGGTTTAACAAAGTGGATTCTTAGATGTTAAACATTATATAGTGCACGTATCGCCAAAACGAGGTAAACAAATTTTTTTTCAAAGCTTAACAATACACCAGACCGGAAGGTCTGTTTTCTTTGAACATGTGCCACTTTATAACCGACGTCACCATGTGTCTAGTTTGAATGGGTCGCTTCTTGCCGAAATAAGGCAAACTTTTAATTAAAAGAAAACAGCTATACACAGGCCCTATGTCTTTTATATAAGAAGTATTTTATACACATGCCCTAATATAACTTACTGACATTGTGTCTTCTATGAACAAAACATTTTAAATATAACGATGCTCACAAAACTGTGCAGACCCTCTAGCTTGTTTTTCCAGTAGTTCTACTGTAGTAGACTCCCCCAGAAAGACACAGATTGACATTAAAAAAACCTCCAACCATGATTGAATGCATACCAGTATACACAATAATAATTAAAATGTAAAATCATATTCGAGTGGAGCCGCGCTAGCGTAGTGGTTACAACACCGCTCTGGCGACCGGGTGATTCAGGATCAAACCCGGGCGACGGCATTTGAGGATTTTTCGTCGACCGGGAATTGGACTGGATTAACTCGAGACCTGGCGAGAACATTTGAAGGAGTGTCGTCGACCAGGGATTGGCGGCTCCTGAGCCGACCCAGCTGTAATGGGTACCTCCGAAATCGGAGAGTATTTGCCTGAATGGCGAGGGACACCTGTCTCTGTACAAGAAAAAAGGGATACTCACGTAAAATCAATGTCAGGTTAGACATTAGTAATAACCTGAGATTTCGCCTCGAGTATTAGCGGGCGTACGAAAAAAAAAAAAAAAAAAAAAAAAAAATATTCGAGTGAAACAGTACAGTTCAGCATAATGAAGATTCGCATTAAGAAACATATCACAGAAAATAATAAATGTCCTTTTAAAAACAACAATTTATATGTATGAACTGGCTTGCTACGAAAGAAAGTAATAAACACGTTAAAAAATGAAATAGTGGATTATTCTTCTTGCTCCGCTAGGTCGGACGGGAAAAATATGTCTTGCTAAAACTTGCGGTTGCATCATAAGAAATAAGAGTATTTTGTGTGGAATACAGTACAACACATTCACTCTGTCTTTTATATTAGGAGTATTTTAATGTTAAATACACTCGTTAATATAACAGACCGAAATTGTGTCTTGAATGAACAATGTGTGCCACGACAAAATGACGCAAGCATTTAAATATAACGATGCTTCTCAAACTTTGCAGACCAACTGGCTTGCCTTTCCAATAGTTCTACTGGAGCAGACTTCCACAGAGAGACACACATTGGCATAAATAACCCTCCAACGAATATTAAGCGTATGCAAGTACAGACACAGCAGAGCTTTAGAACGACAAAGCAATCTGAATAATAACTAAAATACATACATCCTCGAGAAGAATATTACATTTTCCTAAGTTTCCTAAACCGTTGCTAGGACAAATACAGGCAACGCCGGGTACTTACAGTTAGTTATCAATTAATGCTATAATGGCTGGAATATGTACTCAAGTTTTCAGTCACTTCGGTCCCTCATGTGTTCTGTTAGACTGCTTTTTTTATGCCATATTGTTCTGTTGTTTCAGGATTCTGACGTCTGGTAAAATTAGTTTCGGGCACACTTCCAGCAAAGATATTTTCCCACAAACAGTTGTGTTTACGGGCACTAGTATGACTATATGAGACGGCTTTAATGTTCCGCTATCCAAGGCTGAATTTTGGTTGTGTCATACTGGAATATCACTGTATTTATAATATTAGCTTTATACTTAGCACTGAATTTTATGTAAGCACTGAAACGCACGTTTAATACTAGGATAAATAGTAACACTGTGATTATTTTCTCGTACTGAAAGTATTATTATCACTTAGGATACTATTACCTCTTGTACTGTGTCTAGTATTGAAAGTCTATCTCACTCCTGGGTGAATACTAGCGCGGATCACTGCTGATAATGTTCACCTTGAGAAAAAGAAGGGGATTTTTAGCTTGTCTAACAAATACATGTATTCCCTTGGGATTCTGTGTGTGTGTGTGCCCTTCCCTTATCCAATCCAACGGAAAGTTGCAGCAGAGTCCTTCCTATAAGTAATTAGGGACGTGATAACAGTCACATTGCATCATCTTACTTGGGAGATCGTTTAACGATGTCCGCAGACATTCTGTCTCCAATGCCGGGTATATTAAATCGTCATGTATGACCATGACGCCCGACGTTTGCGGATCGGGAATGCAAGCTTTCTTCACGGAAAGTTAGCTATTTGTTCCCTAATCTTGACCTGTTATCCGTGAGCTGTGTAGGCAGTATGTCTACGTTAGATACTAGCATAATTTAAGGAGAGATTTCATTGAGAAATCCAACTGAAATTCCCGCCTGGCTAGATTTTCTAAAATCGTAACAACCCGATCAATGAGTGAGGTACAGTTTGGCTCAACATTTAACGCTACAAAATACAGAAAAGGGTGGAAGCATGAGTTATGCCCAGAAATAAGGGGTAGTGGGGCAAGGTTAAATCGTGAGAAATTGATCGAGGAAAAGAAAATGGAAAATGAAGGAATGTAAGAATTAGTAGAAAGAAGAACGAAAGAAATGAAATAATCTATCTCATCCAAGGTATAGCAAGTACAAACTGTTATAGAACAAAAAGACTCACTGAAATACATTCTCTCTTTCACTTTTTTCTTCTTCATTACAAATGGTGATGTTTGCCCAAAGGGACATGACAAGTGGCATTTCCGGTTCCATCGGTGTCAGCCTCTTGTCCGGCTTCTCAATTAAAAGACGGGAAACGAGCTGTCTCGAGTGTCCGATCACGCCGGAGATCGTCTGCCTGGGTGTTAAGACGGACATTTAGTTCTACTGACCACCCTGGCTATTTTCCCTTAAGGAGAAGCAAATACGACAACTAAGAAATGGACATTCTGAACTGTTTGTTTAAGTATAAACCGATAATTAGTTCATAGAACAACTGATTTATGTCTGTCTTAGAAATGGGATAACAAGATATATTAGTTCAAGGTGTTCAGTCATTCATTTTTCATTTTCGCTCCATATGAAACATGGAGCCATCAGTTACAACTTCCCCCTTCCCCCTTTGTGGGAAATCTGTACCAAAGCACTGATGCGCTTTGCAGTTGTGGTTTCCGTAGCAACTTGTGTTACATTCTAAGGATGCCAACTCCATGCAGACCCCTCATATTAGTCGCTTCTCATGTCATGTTTAAAGTGAGCAGTTGTCATATATTACTTGTACAATAGGCCAAGGTTTTGGAATTTACATAAATTGACAATTGATTTAAGACGACATCTGAATTAAAACTACCAATCGGTTTTATTTCGTACAGTTTCTTTTCTTTTCTGTTTCAGAATTACGTCATATTCTGTCTGTTGATATTACTGTTATAAGAACTGATGTTTTCTTGTTTATCAATGCAAATCCGGGCGCTAGGAAGGCATTACAGGAATCGCTTATAGATTGAAGTGTTTATTAAAGATAGGATATGCAATCAAACAGGGATTCGTATCTCAAGTCTGAAATTTGATCTTTATTTCTCTCTTCTTCTTCCGAATTGTTCTGTATCTTTCTCTCTTTTTTCTCTCTCTCTCTCCCTTTTTTCTCTCAGCTGCCTTCTTTAGCATACACCTCTCTCCTCTCACTCTCCTATTTTTGTTTCTGTTCCATCTCTCTTATCTTCATCCCTATCATAACTATTTCCTAACGGCCTTTTTTCCTAATCTTCACTCTCTCTTCTCTCTTTTCTCCCCACCTTCCCCTCTCTTCTTATCTCTCCATCTTCTCCGATGTTTTCAACATTCCTCTGTGTTTTCTTTTCTCCCTGATGCACTGTCTTACCTTTTCTTTACTCTTTCATTCTGTCTTCTCTCCCTTAACTTTTGCCTCATCCGTATGACTTCTCTTGTCTCGTATTCATTCACTACGCGCCATCATCTCACGTTTACGTTCTCCACTCTGTTCATCCTCTCCAAAGATAGAATTTCTCACACTTGGTTAGAATTCCACAACTTTGATAAAATGGACAAGAGGAAGATAAAGGTCACTTTGGATGTCGATCCTGGCTGAAGCCTGTAAGAGAACAGTGCAAAGAACCATTCAAACTTGGATTGGTGGACTGACTATAGCTTGTCGACAGGACACTGCACTCTTCAAACGGTGATTGAGGGACTGACTAAAACTGTTAAGAAGACAGGACAAGGTATTAGACAAACATTGACTGAGGTAGTTAATAAAACTGTTAAGAAGACAGGAAACAGTATTAGACACAGATTGACTGAGGTAGTGACTAAGACTGTTCAGAAGACAGGACACGGTATTAGACAAACTTTTACTGAGGTAGGGACACAGTACTATACCAAGTTTGACTGAGGTATTGACTAAAACTGTTAAGAAGACAGGACATAGTATCAGACAAACTTTGATACAGTGACTAAAACTGACTATACCATGTTTGACTCAGGTATTGACTAAAACTGCTAAGAAGATAAAACACAGTACTATACCAAGTTTGACTGAGGTAGTGACTAAAACTGTTAGGAAGAGAGAACACAACGTTAGACTAAGGTAGTGGCTAAAACTGTTAGGAAGAGAGAACACAACGTTAGAGTAAGGTAATGGCTAAAACTGTTAGGAAGAGAGAACACAACTGTTGCGGTCATTTTTGACGGAGTTTCAAACGTCAATTTATTTGTCGTATTTTTTTTCACCCTGGTCAAAGTTAGGGAACTATGTCTTAACTTTGCGGTGTCAGGTTGATTAGGGGTTATCTCCCCTTTTGGTTCATTCATTGTGTTTGACCAGTATTGAGATAGGGTCAAAGGTACATAGTTCTGGGCCATTGCCCATGCGCAGTTTTTGAGCGCGAAGGGTTAGACTTCCGTCAGGTAGAGATGTGAACTGGCTTCTGTGGGACGTGAATGTCCGTTGTATTTTGGGGAAGGAAAATCTTCGAAGTGACTGCGTTGTCAGTTTTCCCCAGTGATTTACTGTACGTCAGGAATGACGACAGTGTTGTTTCTTGTGTTCTGAGGATTCTGTTCAAGGTAACACCGTGTTGCGCACAGATTCTTTTGTGTGGTAGTCTGTGACGCACAGGTTCTTGGTAGGCATACAAATGTAAAGTAATATCTATTTGTCTGATGAAAAGTATTTATTTGAGAATCAAATAATTTATGGGACAGAACCCTGATTGGTCGATGTTATATTCAGTTATATGGGTTATCTTTTCTTGTGTCTCAACCTGGCGTATGAATACTAGATTTACGTCAGTTTGCTTCTGGTATGGCCAGAAACAGATTGGTCTTGCTTAGAATGTTTATGGCCCGAGTTTATATTTATTCCTTGACTATTTAAGATGATTCGGTCTTATATCTTTGTATCTTTGTAATGTCTATGTCGGCCTATAGTTGAACTCTGGGGTCAAGCGCATTTCTGCGCATGCGTCAATTGGTGTCGACAAGAGGCTTCGGTGATGGCGAACGGTGGGTTCTGCTCGGACGAAGGAAAGTCCGAAGATTTTGTGTTTGTGGTTGATCCATGGGGAAGGAGAAGTTTTCTCAGTATGACTATGATGTCGGTAATTCTACCCAACAGTTATTCTAAACGCCAAGGGACGGCGTGTGCTATTTGCTAGTGTTTTTCTGGATTTAAGGTAAAGCAGAAAACATTTACTGAACTTTCCTTAGGCCTAACTTTATGCAGACGTCATACTGTCTGCCGATGTATTTGATTGATGGTACTTAGACGACTCTTCTACTAGCAGCTCTATGCATTGGACATATGCAATATTTATCATGGGATATGGAAAGCCCAATATATTATTTGAGTAATGCTACGGAGTTCTGACAGTGAACCTTCACTTACGTATTCACATTAACTGAAACGTCTTAAGGCAGAGACGATAGACAACCAGAATATTGAATCAACTCCACAGAACATTCCATCCATTCGCGTACCTTGCACTCTCACTCCAAATAAACATTGCCCTTTGCTAGCGCCTCAACACTTGGCGAGCAAGGTGACCTAGAGACACAACACTGCGTCGGTCGAGTTGACCATTTCCATCATTCGTCCAGTCTTCATCATTACTAGTATATACTCTTGCAACACTGGAGATACCCTAACTATGCAACACACCATCATCACACCAACACCGACTGGTTTGCAACACACCGACTTTATCATTATTACGCATTCGGTTGCAGAACTTGTTAAAGGCTTACCTAGCCTGTGAGAACAGCTCACAGTTCCTATAATGCAGAACCTATATTTTGTGCTCGAGGTAGCCATTTAAGACTATTCGTCTTCATTTGATCAGAAGTCCAGTGACGAAGTTATATATGGTGGAAACCGCAGGTTGGCGGTATATTTATACAATCATTATAGCAGGGTTTATGCAACCTGCTTATGAAGAATACACAGCTGACGTCATATTGAGGCCCTGTCTTTCGGCCAATACTCTACAGCATGATAAGATGCAACTGGCGTGTCATGCCAAGTTGAACGACGGCCCTGGTAATATTATTACATGATTTAGGAGCTCGTCTTTTGTATGACGGAGTTATTAAGGTATCTGACGCGTTAAGTCAGGGATACCAAAGCGGCATTGTGAACTGCACTTTAAAGGACATACCACTATTGACCATGCCCATATATTTGAATGTTTTCCAGCCTTAAAATGCCTGATATGTACCAATCGATTTCAGTTAACATGATGTACATGATCCTGCTTACATTGACTGTTCCTGTGATACTACTGTTAGTCCTGTGATTAAATGTGTGAACTGTTACCAGTAGTTACAACCATCATTGGCTTCCGTATGAGTGTGACTGGGTGAATTGTCTACATATATATGAGCCTAAACGCATTCGCGTCTCTACACACCCATGTCTCACATCATCATCACCATCGTACAAGAACCATGTATGCTGTCAGCATGAGTGACCTAGATCTTCACCGCACCATTACACTGTTCAGGTGACATCAAAACGCATACCTGGCCAACTACACATCAACATTAGGGGACCCCACGAGAACACAGTAACAACAACGTTAGACTAAGGTAGTGACTAAAACTGTTAGGAAGAGAGAACCCAACGTTAGACTAAGGTAGTGGCTAAAACTGTTAGGAAGAGAGAACACAACGTTAGACTAAGGTAGTGGCTAAAACTGTTAGGAAGAGAGAACACAACATTAGACTAAGGTAGTGGCTAAAACTGTTAGGAAGAGAGAACACAACGTTAGACTAAGGTAGTGGCTAAAACTGTTAGGAAGAGAGAACACAACATTAGACTAAGGTAGTGGCTAAAACTGTTAGGAAGAGAGAACACAACGTTAGACTAAGGTAGTGACTAAAACTGTTAGGAAGAGAGAACACAACGTTAGACTAAGGTAGTGACTAAAACTGTTAGGAAGAGAGAACACAACGTTAGACTAAGGTAGTGGTTAAAACTGTTAGGAAGAGAGAACACAACGTTAGACTAAGGTAGTGGTTAAAACTGTTAGGAAGAGAGAACACAACGTTAGACTAAGGTAGTGGTTAAAACTGTTAGGAAGAGAGAACACAACGTTAGACTAAGGTAGTGGCTAAAACTGTTAGGAAGAGAGAACACAACGTTAGACTAAGGTAGTGGCTAAAACTGTTAGGAAGAGAGAACACAACATTAGACTAAGGTAGTGGCTAAAACTGTTAGGAAGAGAGAACACAACGTTAGACTAAGGTAGTGGCTAAAACTGTTAGGAAGAGAGAACACAACATTAGACTAAGGTAGTGGCTAAAACTGTTAGGAAGAGAGAACACAACGTTAGACTAAGGTAGTGACTAAAACTGTTAGGAAGAGAGAACACAACGTTAGACTAAGGTAGTGACTAAAACTGTTAGGAAGAGAGAACACAACGTTAGACTAAGGTAGTGACTAAAACTGTTAGGAAGAGAGAACACAACGTTAGACTAAGGTAGTGGCTAAAACTGTTAGGAAGACAGAACACAACATTAGACTAAGGTAGTGGCTAAAACTGTTAGGAAGACAGAACACAACGTTAGACTAAGGTATGGCTAAAACTGTTAGGAAGACAGAACACAACGTTAGACTAAGGTATGGCTAAAACTGTTAGGAAGACAGAACACAACGTTAGACAAACTTTGACTGAGGCAGTGACTAAAACTGTTAGGAAGAGAGAACACAACGTTAGACTGAGGTAGTGACTAAAACTGTTAGGAAGACAGAACACAACGTTAGACTGAGGTAGTGACTAAAACTGTTAGGAAGACAGAACACAACGTTAGACAAACTTTGACTGAGGCAGTGACTAAAACTGTTAGGAAGAGAGAACACAACGATAGACAAACTTTGACTGAGGTAGTGACTAAAACTGTTAGGAAGAGAGAACACGACGTTAGACAAACTTTGACTGAGGTAGTGACTAAAACTGTTAGGAAGACAGAACACAACGATAGTCAAATTTTGACAGAAGTAGTGACTAAAACTGTTAGGAAGACAGAACACGACGTTAGAAAAACTGTGACTGAGGTAGTGACTAAAACTGTTAGGAAGACAGAACACAACGTTAGACAAACTTTGACTGAGGTAGTGACTAAAACTGTTGGGAAGACAGAACACAACGTTAGACTGAGGTATTGACTAAAACTGTTAGGAAGACAGAACACAACGTTAGACATACTTTTACTGAAGCAGTGACTAAAACTGTTAGGAAGACAGTGCACAACATTAGACTGAGGTAGTGACTAAAACTGTTAGGAAGACAGAACACAACGTTAGACAAACTTTGACTGAGGCATTGACTAAAACTGATAGGAAGAGAAAACAACACGTTAGACAAACTTTGACTGAGGTAGTGACTAAAACTGTTAGGAAGAGAGAACACGACGTTGGACAAACATTGATTGAGGTAGCGACTAAAAGAGAGAATACAACGATAGACTGAGGAAGTGACTAAAACTGTTAAGAAGACAGAACACAACGTTAGACTGAGGTATTGACTAAAACTGTTAGGAAGATAGAACACAACGTTAGACAAACTTTTACTGAGGCAGTGACTAAAACTTTTAGGAAGACAATGCACTACATTTGACTGAGGTAGTGACTAACACTGTTAGGAAGACAGAACACGACGTTAGACATACTTTGAAATAGTGACTAAACCTGTTAGGAAGACAGACACAACGATAGACAAACTTTGACTGAGGTAGTGACTAAAACTGCCTCGGTAATGTGAGTTCAGTGGTTCATGGTTCGATCCCCAGTTGAGGTGGGATTTTTTTAGATCGCAAACGGCTCCGGGGTCGACCCAGCCTTATGAAGTGGGTACCAGAGCAACTCTGGGAGGGTTAAAGGTGGCCGATGTGATGCTGACCATATCACCCCAAGTGTGTCGTATGGTCAATAAAATATGGTCCTAACACCAATATGTCGTAATAGGTATGTAACAGGATCCCTTATATACATGTAATGTAATTGCGAAACGAGGCATAATGGTTTGAGTACAGTGAAGACCTTGGTATTTTAAACTGGTATGTAATGGTAATTGGAATGTTAAAAATAATGTTTTAAGTGTGTTGATTATACATTCATTTGGCGGAGAGTAGCTGTGCCTGTTGCAGTTATTGTTAAAGTAGCGATAATGTCATCGTAGTTGCAGTAGTAATAATTGTAGTAGTAGTAGACATGGTTGTAATATTTGTTATTACGATAGCCAAAATATTATCACTATAGTTGTGTATTTTTTTTTGTTTTTTTTAGGCCATAATAGTAGTTGCAGTAGTGGTATCGCCGTTGAAGTAATAGTAACAGTGGCAGCTTCAGTATTTGTGGTGGTTGTGAAGTAATATTAACGTTAATAATAGTAATAACAGTGGCAGTTACGGTCGTTGTGTTTATAACCATCATCATTACCCTTCACCTTCACCCTTCACCTTCCTAAGGCCTTCAAAGAATTCATGCCACGCCTTCCTATCCTATGTTATCCATTCAATGTCTTTCCATTCCTTCTTTGTCTGTTCATTTATGTCTTCAGTTCCCTTCTCATTGTGTTGTTCTGTCTCTCTCTACCTATCTTACCCTGGAGAGTCTAGAAAAAGGACTGCCTTCTAATGTTATCAACAATTTTCCTCACTGTGTGTTCTATCTAATTATTGTAATTAATGGTATAAGTAAATAGCAGGGGCATATATAACAGTGACCGGGGTAGTATGGGTCTAGATACAGCTGTAGAAGACAGGAAGAAGACGAAAGAGGTTGAGCGTTGTTTGTTTGTTTTTTTTTTTTGTTTTTTTTTTTTTTTTGCCTGCGTTTTTTTTTTTTTTTTTTTTTTTTTTTTTAATGTCTTTTGTAATTTTTTTTTTATTGTTTAGTGAAACAGACTTCAGTACAATGGTGTCTCTATGTATTATTTGCACCTTTATTTACTCATTTGTGCATTCTTACAAATAAAGTCAAATATACTCTGATCTACAGAGGCCCTCGAGAAGCAAGGTCACATGTACAAACATCAAATGCAGACTTTACACAATCAGTTGAGATCACCACCGGGTACGTCACGTTACCAAAACCAGCTCTTCCATCCCAGCAGGTTGACTCGATCTGGCTCACAACATGGTACAAAAAACAAGTACCAACGATGGACACAGGAAAGGTAAGTTGATTACCTCACTGTTAGTTCATTTCTAATTTAGAAGCTTTTCGCTTGTAATTAAAAAACTGTATAACTGGGAAAATGGAAAAGTTAAGATATCAGTTTTGGAAAATCTAAAATGTAGACAGAGTTCTTTGCAGATCATGGATAAACGATAATAGTTTAAATATACAGGGTGATTAAAAAATCATTTCCTATTTTTAAAATAATTCGTCATTCCTGTTCATTTAATTTATATGAAACAAACATCACAATAAAGACAATAAACTACCATTTTATTATATGAATTAGCTATATCACATTAACATTATAAACCAAAGTGAGATTCAGTTTGTGTAACACGTGACCTCATAGTGGGCAACAATTGTTGTTGTCTCTTGTAAGGTCAGTTTGATTGGCCGTTTTATATTTTTGTTTTGTTTCTGGGAATAAGAATTTTTTAAAACGTATTTGTCAAGCAATTAGAAGAGAGAATTCAGGCGGATAAATGTGGATATATAGAAGAATGGGTTTCCATAGACTGAAGGGGCTATTAATATTATTATTATAGAAGAATGGGGCAAATCTCATGAAAAGAGAAGAAAACAAATAAAGTCCTAGATAACCTAAGAATGAAAAGAGAATTAATGAAGGAGATCAAAATTAGACAGCTAAAATATTTTGGTCATATAAAAAGACATAACACCTTACTGAAGATCATAACGAAAGGGATAGATGAAGGCAAACGTGCAAGAGGACAACAGCGCTATAAGTGGAAAGATAACATAAAGAGATGGACAGGAAAGAGTCTATCAGAGTGCACCATTAAGACAAGAGACAGGAAAGAGTCTATCAGAGTGCACAACCAAGACAAGAGACATGAAAGAGTCTATCAGAGTGCACCACTAAGACAAGAGACAAGAAAAAAGTCTATCAGAGTGCATCATTAAGACAAAGACAGAAGACGTTGAAGATCCATTGCAGCCGACCTTCGATTTAAAGATGGCACCTGATGATTATGATTTGTCAAATGGCAATAACTGTTCATTGTTTAAATATTTGTTTGATGTATATCCAGTGGATACACAAGTGAGGATATACAAGTGAGGATATACAAGTGAGGATATACAAGTGAGGATATACAAGTGAGGATAAACAAGTGAGGATATACAAGTTTTAAAATAGGAAGAGACTTTTCTGTCACTCTGTAGATCAATTCTTGTACTTGAATACATCAGGGACCCCAAGATGCAGCAATAGTGAATGCAGTCAGCGACCCATAGCTTGACTGCTTGCATCAGGACCAGCGAACCAGAGCTGGTCAAGACCGTACTCCACCTCCACGTGGTGGTCCTGGAAACAGTCTGCAGCAGTGCAGTCTGGCTGAGCGAGTACGGATCGAAATGGGAAGGCAAACCCGGTCCCAAAAAATGCCGTGCAGAAGTCGGATGTGTCGACCGAAAGGTGCATATATCACAGCTTAGGCGTAAACAGACACAACGCAACCACCGTCCTTTTCAGGACAAACGAAGAAGAAGAAGAAGAAGAATAGATCAAATAACGAATAGCAATCTCTAGTCTCTAGGTTAATTTTTTTTCTTCTTCTCAAATAACCACATCTATCTGTCTTATATAGCTGGCAGTCCGTCTCAGGCTTCTCTCGTCACCATACAGTTTCTTCATCAACTGGGTTGGCGAAGGCCACACTGTCACTCTGCACCTCTCATGGAGCCGACAGTTTTGAAGTACATATTGTAATGTTCGTTTGATCTTCCTACACGGACACACACCTGGCTGTCCAATTTGCAGTCTCCTGAACAGATGGTATCTTGAGTCTGCAATGGCCAGTTGTCAGTCTAAAAATTATCACGTGATCTCTTCCTGGTAACGTATAGTATGGTTCTGCATTACTGGACTCTGGTTGTTCCTTCTGCCATTTTTCTCTATAGTTATTTCTGATTATTACTGTTATTTCTTCATATGTAGCCCTGTCTTTTGTTTGGGTTTTCCTTCCTGTCTCTGTGGCAAGCTTCTCTGCCTTCTCGTTTCCATATTTCTTGCTGTGGGCGTGGATCTACTGTACTTTTCTTTTTTTAATTCATAATTGGTTTCCATGAGTGCGTCTGACAGGCTGTCTAATTCACTGTTTTTATTGTTTCTGAAGGCAGTGACAGAGAGTCTGATAGGAGCACTATCTTGTCTCTAGCAAGATCTTTGGTTTGTCTGTGATGGTAACTGCAGCTTTTTTTTTTTTTTTTTTTTAGTCCTGTCTCCGCTTTGATGGTGTTTGATAATTTTCTGAGTTAATTTATATCATATTTCAAATTGCGATAACAGTGTCACGAGACAGAAGATGTCAGTAAGAATACATAAAGGCAATGACTCAAAAATCCTGTTGCTGTTACTTAACTTCTTTCCAGGAACTCATTAAAAATGCTGAAAATATTTTCCAGTGCACGCAAAAGACAAGGAGCACAGTACCAATTATACAATTATAGAAGTAACAAATTCCTAATGTCGCAGAGAGATTTATGATTAATGAATTTCTGTATCTTTTCTCTTTTCTACCCGCGTCTTCTACTTTATTATCGCTCTTTTATCCTTTTTCTTTTTTCGCATTCGTTTGATTGTGAAAATATAACTCTCCCATTCATACCTTCGCCTGTCTCTTTTCTTATTTAGCAACGCATTTTTTTTTGCTGTTAAGCTAAGTCCTATAGTGCGTTTCATAATGTTTGCCGCTGTTTAATATTCAATATCTCTGCAACCACTTGATCGTAATTGTTGAAACTTTGCATATGACCTAATGATCGCTATGTCCCGAGGGGGGCATTTTTTTCCTCGTTAACAAACTTATGGTTTTAAATTTTCTTTATTTAAAGTATACAAAATCGACTCCCTCCTAGTCCAACCGTGTACTGAGAGGGCTTACCCCTTCATATTTGTGCGCTATTCCAATTTAACATCTTGAACGCAAGTTTACGCGATTTTCCCCGTGTTTCAGCTCACTATCGCACTGTTTTGAACATTACATTGATCCTTCCGGTGCGTTCAGTTACCGTTCTACTGATTGTGTATTTCAGTGCAAAGGCGTATCTTGCGGTATTCTAGGTCTGTAATACAATGGGTATGAAAGTCAAGTTCCTTACACTGCATACAATGGCAGTGAAGATGTATAACTATTTATGCAGAGAAGCTAAGCGTGGTAAATTGTATCGGAGTCTCTCAAATCCTGAAAAGAGAACTATTCACTCTTTGGGTTTAAGTAAACGCTCATTTCATCAATTACTCAAAGCTAATGGAATTTTCAGTTCAATCAATACCATGACGCAAGGAAGAAAGGAAGTAGTAGATAGTTTTGACAGGGATGTGATTAGAAGAGAGATTTGTAGAATGTTCAATTCGAATGAAACTGTGACACTAAGAAAACTGAAAATTCGGCTGAGAACACACAATGGCATTGATGTGTCAAAATCAACATTATGGAGAACTGTTAGAAGCATCGTCTTTACGTTTAGGAAGTACGCTAGTGGAAGAAACGTCATCTGCGAGAAGCGCATTTAGTATCTATGAGAAGTAAATATTTACGTGAAGTACGGGAAATGCATAATCAAGATTATGATATTGTGTATGTGGATGAAACTTGGATCAATGCACACCACACAAGTGAAAAGGAATGGCAGTTATCAGATGGAACGATTAAAAGATGTGTACCCAGTGGAAAAGGACAACGTCTAATAATGGCAATTGCAGGCAGCAGACATAATGGGCTAGTGAAAAATGCTGAACTTATTTTCACTTCCAATTATACGGACAACCGGGACTATCATACCGAGATGAACGGTAACATATTTAGAGAGTGGATTGAAAATACTCTTCTTCCGTCCCTAGACAGACCATCCTGTCTGATAATGGACAACGCATCATACCGCAACGCTGTGGCAAAAGAAGACAAAACCCCGACATCTTCGAGTACAAAAGATGCTATAAAGATTTGGCTTAGAAAAGAAGACATTCCATTTAACGAGGGGTTTCTGAAACCTGAATTACTGTCCCTTGTTAAGAAATCACAAAAGACCAAGATATTCCATATAGACAAGTTGATTCAACAGCATGGTCATATGTGTTTGAGACTGCCACCTTATCATTCACATTTAAACCCAATTGAACTCGTTTGGGCAAAAGTTAAAGGACAGGTGGCAGCTGAAAATAAAACTTTCAAACTATGCAATATGAAAGAACTAACATATGCCGCCCTCTCGCAGATAGACAAAGATTATTGGTGTAAATGTGAAGACCGTGTCTTAAAAGAGGAAAATGGCTATTGGAAAAAGATGGACTGTCGTTCGTTCAGCCGAGAATAGTCATCAATATGTTAGTAAATAAATTAACAAAAAACACACAAAGGTATGATCAGGCACTCAGTGGGAAAATAAAGAAGACCAGACAACAGAAAAACCACAGAAGTGATAGGCTTACCGGGATCGAACCAGGACCTTCCGAACGGCACCCACCGCCTAGCCACGGGAGCGAATCGTCACTGTCCACTCTGCCAGCTAAGCATTACAAAAATAATGCTTCACCGACAGAGGTCTAGCACGAACTCCCACGCGACCCGGATATGTACCATAGGAAGACCCAGTCTAGATATAGACGCAATCACTGCTACAGTTCCACTATTAAACAGTATAGGCCAGATTACACAAGACAAAGGCCTTAATACTGTGTCTAGTAAATTATAGAAGAATGAGAATAAGTGAAGGACAGAATGTAGGTTTCTGGTATTTTAGTGATTGCGTCTATAATTAGACTGGGTCGTCCTATGGTACATATCCGGGTCGCGTGGGAGTTCGTGCAAGACCTCTGTCGGTGAAGCATTATTTTTGTAACGATCAATATGTTAGACTCATCTGACTCAGAATAAGTGTGTAAATACCTTATATGTTTTATATGTTTTCTCCTCCATCTATGTGTATATGTAAACCAATTCATTTCATTTTTATCTCCACGATTTCACTACTATTTTTAACATACACAGTACTTTCACCTCTTCATGCATCCATTCACGTTTTAGTATAAAAAGTAATATTTGCAACGAATAGGAGTTATTATTCTCTCAAATATTTCGAAGAAATAAAAAAGGACCTCACTTAGTAATCAGTTAACAAACCCCTCTAACATTCGTATTGTATAGACGTCTATGCCGAAAATATGCAACTTCCGTCATTTACGGTAAATTATTTTCTTCCAGGACAAAATAATTACTTCGTTAAAAAAGATCAAAGGAATTAGCCGTTGCAAGAAAAGAACACTACCTGTAACACTGAATTTTATAAAAAAAAACTTTGGGACATTGAAAATATAAGACCACATGCAAAAAATCATGTTTATCAGTGCTAGGAATATGGAGATATTTAAAGTCATTCGTCGACCGATCTTTTTGAAACGCACTATAGATGAAACCGAATAGTGTGAAATTCGTTCTCGACAGACATATGATGGCAGTCAATCGTCTAACATTTTCAACTGACACGGCGCTCTTGGTTAAGTTTCTCGATGTTAGGTGTGATAGGCGCCAACAGGCATAGCTCGGGTATGACCATAGGTAGCGGCAGGTGTGAAACGCGTCTGGCAGTTTCATTGCCGTCGTCTGAGTTTTATGTAGGTGTTAAGACGGGAACTATTTCGGGTTTTTGAGAATTAGGAAATCATTTCTTTTCATAAGATATAAACCCCAGTAGTTAGACTTCATGCATTCAGTCCTCGTAAATTGCAGTAGACGGATCGCTCGTGCTAGAGAATAAGCTTATATAGCGAAGTTCTTAGTTTTCTCGTTAATTTTTGCCGAGCTTCTAGAATACCTATCTAGTGAATAATTCTAGTCGTGGTGATCGCCTGTAGTGCTGTTTGGAGGTAATATTATATATCTAGTATTTTGTGAGTGATTTAAGTGGTAAATCGCGTATTTTATTTTCACTAGTTAGATTTCTGTGCAGAGGGATTAGTTGACGTGTTACAGTGGATAGCAGAATAAATTATTTCTAGCTTAAACTCATTCGGCTATTAATATAATTTAATTAAATTGCTAGTAACCAGTCCGATTATATTGTAACTAACTTATAACTGCACTGACTCATCATTGAGTATTGACGAAATACGTAGGTATTTCTAATTCATGATGATTGATTTTTTTAAAACAATCATAATTATTTCACGGGAGTTTTAACGGTAAGACAAGCTCTACGCTTGCAGTTATAATGTAAGTTATAACCGAAGTAGATATTGTGGTTAAGTATTTTGTACTTTTCTCTTCCTTATACAGTTTTGGGTCAGCCCAACTTTTACCAGTGGTTTTAGTACAACTGAGAGAAGAAACATTTTTATCTTTAACCACGTGGGTCTACAAGTTAACACCTGTCTGGCAGGGCGTTTGCCTCCAGAAATAGACAGAGTACAAATCTCACTAACGGTTTTAAAGACTAAATGCCTATATTGGGCCTATTGAGCCAGATTATATTTCTTCACAAACTCTCATGTACATGCAGCCCTGTGGCGAGAAAAATTACAAACCATTAACATTCCGACATTTTTGGCTAATTGTGGTGTGACCAAATTAAATTTCTATACTGAGAAAAGGCACCGACCTGACATTCCTAGGTACTGGAAAACCTAAGCTATTGACACTGTGCTCGCTGTTAACTTTCGTGCCTGGACAATTTTAATGTGACATAAACAGATATCCTAAATAATAATAACCAAGGAAACGTTCCCTGAAGTAGCGAATTCAACCTGTCTTTGCGGAGCTGGGGTTCCCTTGGCCAAGAATAACACCGGAGATTCTGTATGTGTATGTCCTAAACACGCTGGAGCTGGGTTGGTCATGTCCTCAGAAGAGACCTCGATGCCATCACAAGAACAGCTATGCTTTGGACCCCTGAAGGAAAACGAAAGAGAGGCCGACCAAAAACAACCTGGCGGAGGACTGTGGAGGCTGAGATGCAGGGAATGAACCAGAGTTGGGGCACTGTACGAAGGATGGCCACCGACCGAGCAAAGTGGAATCAATTTGTTGTTGCCCTACAAGACGCCACTAGGCGTGATGGCCACTGACTGCTTTGACGGTCGGCGGCTAAGGATCAAAGAAGAAGAAGATGTCCTAAACATTGTTTTTCCAGAAGTTGCTACCAAAGCTGTAAGTACGAATGCAAGCGCGTGGCCACGGCTGACATGAATAGAGTGAATGCAGGACTGAGTGATTCCTTTATTGTTGTATTTTTGGCACCCATTTTGCTGGCTTAACTTCCTTTATGCAGTTTTGTTGCTAATGATATTTTCCTTAGGATAGAGTAGAGTATCCGTTCTGTTCATACCTTTAAAGGGAATTCTGAGACTATAGCGTATGCATCCGTGACTCTTTGGGGCTATCACATTTTCTTCTAACAGGACTGTGGGCTATACATCGAGGGAAAAGATTATACCTATAAGTCTATCATTCTTGTAGCAATTCATTACCTTATATGTATTTTCTATGCTTGATATTAATATTTATGTGTTGTGGAAAAATTTTCCTTATGTTAATAAATTTACATAAACTTTATTCAAGCATGTCGGTCAGCTCGTTCCAAAATATCTATATTCCATTGTTATAGTTTTCACGTCTGTGCGTCATTCTGTCGTCACTTATGTGTGTGTATACGTGAGTGGTATATACATATATTAATATATATAGTCAATAGAGTGTCTGACTCCTCTAGATCTGTTGTAGAAGATAGGTTGAAAGAGAGAAAATTCTCGATTTCAGGGACAGACTCTATTAATTTCTACCATCTCACTCGTGGAAATCTATTTCTATTATTATCTCTCACTGTGGCAATCACTTGTTCAAATCTATTCAGAAGGGACCAACCCAAGTCTTAATTCCCCTATCAAAAATCTACGACAGAATGGTGGCTCGTTTTCCGGGAATCGAACTCTAGTCCTGAGCAAATGCGAATATCAGCTCGTCTGCAGGATTAATTTTCTTTATTCTGATATAGAGTAAGAGTGTGATGTCTTGTGAGTTTTTATATCTTTAAAAATAACTATCCCCTAGACAATCGATCTGTTTATGGGCTTGGTGACCACACGAATAGTATTGTTTTTCCACAGCATTATTGAGTATTATACATTTTAGATTTACAGGTTGATTTTGTCGGAAGTTATGTTATATGTTTATACTGTAATACTAAACCGCTGGTAGATTTTGTGATTGTAAAAACAATCACAGGGTAGAAGCAGAAAGGTGTTTGAACTAAGTTAAGGAGCGCGTTCGGACTATTCGTCCTGTTAATTGCCTCCCTTACCCTAACTGTCTTCAGTGGTGAACTTGTAGTGGATTTAAAAATTAAGGGATTTTTCATTCTCCTTAAAATTTTTGCAATAATTGTTTTGTTTCCACTGTAGCAACTTATTTTTGTTAGTGATTAATCTTAACTACTATTTATTTGGCGTAGTCGTCTGCATTAGGTGCTTTATTGCCGATTAATAGCAGCGATAGTTAGACATTATATTATAGGAGAAGGTATCCCAGTTTAATAACTTTTTTGGATTTTCTCGTAAGTGGTAGAGAACCAGTGTATCCTTTTCTTATTTCTTTCTCGACTAGTCTCAGTCGCCTATTTGCAATGGCAGAGAGGGCGAAACTTAGGCAGATGCTCAGACAGGAAGCAAGAGAAGAGGGATTACTGGGAGAAGAAGCGAAAGCGTTTGTCAACGAAGAACTTGACAGATATGATGCAAAGCAGAAGGAAAAAACGGCGGAGAGGAAAGCAGCCGAAGCTAGAGAGCAGAAGAAGATGGATGAGGAAATGGAAATTCGCAAGGCGAACGAAAGAGAGAAGAAGAGACAGCATGAGGAAAGAGAGAAGGAGAGACAGCATAACGCTGAGGAAAGAGAGACAGCATGAGTTGGCTCTTAAAGCTCTAGAAGTCCAAAGTAGTGGCGCTGCGTCTACCTCCAGCAATGGAGAGTCTTCTCCTCATTCTTCCTTAACTGATCCTTCTAACACTCAATCTCTTCAACTCAACGCTATGTCTTTTGCTCTAGAATCTTTCCCTTGTCCTAATGAGAAGATTGACACATGGCTAGAAAAATTTGAGAAAATTGCAACTCTGTACGGTTTAGAGAGGTCGCGTTGGAATATGAAGCTTTCTCGTGCTTTGAAAAGCAGTGCGTATGATGTTTACGCCAAACTGGAAAGCAGCCGACAAGACAAATTCGACGTGTTGAAGAAAGCTTTACTTGAGCGCTTTGAAATGAATGCGCGAAAGTTTTTGCAACTGTTTCGCAACAGCAGGAAGGAAAGCTCTGAAACTTTTCAGCAGTTCTCGCCTCGTTTGAAGGGATACTTGACAAAGTGCCTTGAGCTTTCACAGCTCGCCTCTACTTACGAAGGGCTTGAGGAGTTCGTTATATGCGAACAGATAAGGAACACTTTGTCTGCTGACACCCGGAGATTTCTAGCTGAGCAGGGTGCAGAAAAGCTTGAAGACATTTTGGAAAAGCCTGAGCGTTATCAAAATGCGCTGGCCGAACTGCCGGCCATAAAACGTAAACCGACAGAAGAGCCTTTTCGAAAGAATAATCTAGACCAATCTTCTCATGCTTCTCACCAAAATAACCACAGAGAAACTGAACTCAACCCCCCCCCCCCCCTCCTGAAAAGTCTAAGTTCTACAAAAACAAGTACCCCACCAACAACAAACAGTCTGATCAACCCAACCGTCCTACATGGCAGCGCGGTCAGAAAGGACAAGGTGGCAAAGGGAAAACCCCTGAGCACGGGACAAATGATCAGAGTGAGCACACTGAGCCTAAACGCATCGGATGTTTGCTAACAGTCTCGCAAGGCAGAATTAATGTCAGTGATTCTCAACCTGAGGGAGAGAAACCCTCAACGCGAGGTACTGTTATTTTGAACGGTTCTTCAACTTTTTGTTTATTTGACACGGGGCTTTCTTTTGATTGCATTGTTGCCAGGCACTTGGTCAAACCCGGTCAAGAGACAGAAGAAACCGTCCAACTTCGTGGAGTTTCAAAGAGTGATGCACCTACAACGCTTCCCATTGCATTGGTTGAGATCCACACTGATTTTGTCAGAGGTGTGATCAAAGCGGCTGTTATGGATAACCCGATCTACCCAGTTATACTTGGATGTAGATATGTGTTTGTTGGGAAACCAGAAGAGGCAATTGTGGCAGCAATAACTACAAGAGGGTACACCAAGAAGGAACGGGAGCCGGTGCCTAATTTGTTACCTATGGAACTTAAAGAAGCGCAACAAAAGGACCCTACCTTGGCACCCTGCTTTAGGAAACTGCCCATGGCTAAGGAACCCAGACAGCACGGGGACATTTTTTTCTAAGGATGGCGTACTTTATCGCAGAACGGGCAAGCCTGAACAAGGTTACAACCAGCTCCTAGTACCGAAACAGTACAGAAGCCAAATCCTAGAAATGTGGCACTCTCTTCCCTTTAGCGGACATATGGGACAGAACGCCACAAACCAGCGGATAACTACTCATTATTGGTGGCCAGGTGTAAACTCTGATATTATCAGATATGTGAAATCCTGTGGCCAGTGCCAACGTGTGCCATCCAAGCAACGGACACCCCCAGTTCCTCTGGGTGAAATGCCAATAATAGGAACACCATTTGAACGGGTTGTGATCGACATTTTTGGACCCTTCGAAAGGACTAAAAGAAGGAACAGGTTCATCCTCACCTTAGTCGACACATGCACTATGTGGGCAGAAGCTATACCGCTTACATGCGCGGATGCCAAGTATGTCGCAGAAGCCCTCGTGCAGATTTTTACTCGGTTGGGATTCCCTCAACAAGTGTTGACGGAAACCGGATCTCCATACCGAAACCTGTTGATGGATGAGATCGCTAAGATCTTGAGGGGCCAGCACATCTACACAAAGCCTTACACTCTGGCCAGAAGTGGGTTAGGAGAACGTGTTAACGGAAATCTCAACATGATGTTAAGTAAACTGGCACAAGTGAAACCTGACGATTGGGATCTTTCTATCTCTGCAGCTCTATTTGGCTACAGAGAAACCCCACATACGTCCACAGGATTTCCGCCTGTCACGCTTTTATTCGGCAGACTCATTAAGGGCCCGCTTGAAGCCTTACTCAGGTCTCTGACAGACCAGAAGGCGGATGAGACAGTCGTCTCAGCAAGTAAATACGTATCGGATTTAAAGGAAAGGTTGAAACTAGGATGAGACCTAGCAACGACCAACTTTAAGTGAGCAGCCGCAAAGCACGCTAACAGATACAGGAAAGTCGCGAAAGAGAGAGAACTACAACCAGGGGAGAAAGTTTTGTTATTACTGCCAACCGGAAGCAACAAACTACGTATCGGATGGCAAGGGCCGTTTACCGTCCTGAAAAAGATTTCTAAGGCTAACTACCAGATCTCTATTAAAGGAAAGGAGAAGGTTTTCCATTTAAATCTGTTAAAGAAATACTTGGAAAGACCAGTGCCGACCTCCGAACATCTCCTGACGATCGCCAAAATTGACGAAGATGACGATCGTGGCAGGGAAATTCCACTGCATGCACACGGAATCTTTCAAAAATGTCAAAAGCGGCGACACTCTTTCAAACGCACACGGAAGACATTCCAGAGAAGGAAGACTTTGGGAGCAGACATGAGTAGGAATTGGGCAGAGACGGAGGGGGAGATGAGAGGGAAGAGAACAGACACCCTGAAGCTACGGATACAGGAAATTTAATTTCCATAACGTAGACATGGAGTGGTTCCATATCTTAAAGGGGGGACGTCTGTCGCAGAGAGATTTATGATTAATAAATTTCTATATCTTTTCTCTTTTCTTCCCGCGTCTTCTACTTTATTATCGCTCTTTTATCCTTTTTCTTTTTTCGCATTCGTTTGATTGTGAAAATATAACTCTCCCATTCATACCTTCGCCTGTCTCTTTTCTTATTTAGCAACGCATTTTTTTTTGCTGTTAAGCTAAGTCCTAGATGAGACCGAATAGTGTGAAATTCGTTCTCGACAGACAAATGATGGCAGTCAATCGTCTAACATTTTCATCTGACACGGCGCTCTTGGTTAAGTTTCTCGATGTTAGGTGTGATAGGCGCCAACAGGCATCGCTCGGGTATGACCATAGGTAGCGGCAGGTGTGAAACGCGTCTGGCAGTTTCATTGCCGTCGTCTGAGTTTTATGTAGGTGTTAAGACGGGAACTATTTCGGGTTTTCGAGAATTAGGAAATCATTTCTTTTCATAAGATATAAACCCCAGTAGTTAGACTTCATGCATTCAGTCCTCGTAAGTTGCAGTAGACGGATCGCTCGTGCTAGAAAATAAGCTTATATAGCGAAGTTCTTAGTTTTCTCGTTAATTTTTGCCGAGCTTCTAGAATACCTATCTAGTGAATAATTCTAGTCGTGGTGATCGCCTGTAGTGCTGTTTGGAGGTAATATTATATATCTAGTATTTTGTGAGTGATTTAAGTGGTAAATCGCCTATTTTATTTTCACTAGTTAGATTTATGTGCAGAGGGATTAAATTATAATTTTTTATATTCTCTAGTTGACGTGTTACAGTGGAAAGCAGAATAAAATTATATTTCTAGCTTAAACTCATTCGGCTATTAATATAATTTAATTAAATTGCTAGTAACCAGTCCGAGTATATTGTAACTAACTTATAACTGCACTGAGTCATCATTGAGTATTGACGAAATACGTAGGTATTTCTAATTCATGATGATTTATTTTTTTTAAACAACCATAATTATTTCACGGGAGTTTTAACGGTAAGACAAGCTCTACGCTTGCAGTTATAATGTAAGTTATAACAAAGCAGATATTGTGGTTACGTATTTTGTACTTTTCTCTTCCTTATACAGTTTTGGGTAAGCCCAACTTTTACCAGTGGTTTTAGTACAACTGAGAGAAGAAACATTTTTATCTTTAACCACGTGGGTCTACAAGTTAACACCTGTCTGGCAGGGCGTTTGCCTCCAGAAATAGACAGAGTACAAATCTCACTAACGGTTTTAAAGACTAAATGCCTATATTGGGCCTATTGAGCCAGATTATATTTCTTCACAAACTCTCATGTACATGCAGCCCTGTGGCGAGAAAAATTACAAACCATTAACATTCCGACATTTTTGACTAATTGTGGTGTGACCAAATTAAATTTCTATACTGAGAAAAGGCACCGACCTGACATTCCTAGGTACTGGAAAACCTAAGCTATTGACACTGTTAACTTTCGTGCCTGGACAATTTTAATGTGACATAAACAGATATCCTAAATAATAATAACCAAGGAAACGTTCCCTGAAGTAGTGAATTCAACCTGTCTTTGCGGAGCTGGGATTCCCTTGGCCAAGAATAACACCGGAGATTCTGTATGTGTATGTCCTAAACATTGTTTTTCCAGAAGTTGCTACCAAAGCTGTAAGTACAAATGCAAGCACGTGGCCACGGCTGACATGAATAGAGTGAATGCAGGACTGAGTGATTCCTTTATTGTTGTATTTTTGGCACCCATTTTGCTGGCTTAACTTCCTTTATGCAGTTTTGTTGCTAATGATATTTTCCTTAGGATAGAGTAGAGTATCCGTTCTGTTCATACCTTTAAAGGGAACTCTTAGACTATAGCGTATGCATCCGTGACTCTTTGGGGCTATCACATTTTCTTCTAACAGGACTGTGGGCTATACATCGAGGGAAAAGATTATACCTATGGGTCTATCATTCTTGTAGCAATTCATTACCTTATATGTATTTTCTATGCTTGATATTAATATTTATGTGTTGTGGAAAAATTTTCCTTATGTTAATAAATTTACATAAACTTTATTCAAGCGTGTCGGTCAGCTCGTTCCAAAATATCTATATTCTATTGTTATAGTTTTCACGTCTGTGCGTCATTCTGTCGTCACTTATGTGTGTGTATACGTGAGTGGTATATACATATATTAATATATATAGTCAATAGAGTGTCTGACTCCTCTAGATCTGTTGTAGAAGATAGGTTGAAAGAGAGAAAATTCTCGATTTCAGGGACAGACTCTATTAATTTCTACCATCTCACTCGTGGAAATCTATTTCTATTATTATCTCTCACTGTGGCAATCACTTGTTCAAATCTATTCAGAAGGGACCAACCCAAGTCTTAATTCCCCTATCAAAAATCTACGACAGAATGGTGGCTCGTTTTCCGGGAATCGAACTCTAGTCCTGAGCAAATACGAATATCAGCTCGTCTGCAGGATTAATTTTCTTTATTCTGATATAGAGTAAGAGTGTGATGTCTTGTGAGTTTTTATATCTTTAAAAATAACTATCCCCTAGACAATCGATCTGTTTATGGGCTTGGTGACCACACGAATAGTATTGTTTTTCCACAGCATTATTGAGTATTATACATTTTTGATTTACAGGTTGATTTTGTCGGAAGTTATGTTATATGTTTATACTGTAATACTAAACCGCTGGTAGATTTTGTGATTGTAAAAACAATCACAGGGTAGAAGCAGAAAGGTGTTTGAACTAAGTTAAGGAGCGCGTTCGGACTATTCGTCCTGTTAATTGCCTCCCTTACCCTAACTGTCTTCAGGGGTGAACTTGTAGTGGATTTAAAAATTAAGGGATTTTTTATTCTCCTTAAAATTTTTGCAATAATTGTTTTGTTTCCACTGTAGCAACTTATTTTTGTTAGTGATTAATCTTAACTACTATTTATTTGGCGTAGTCGTCTGCATTAGGTGCTTTATTGCCGATTAATAGCAGCGATAGTTAGACATTATATTATAGGAGGAGGTATCCCAGTTTAATAACTTTTTTGGATTTTCTCGTAAGTGGTAGAGAACCAGTGTATCCTTTTCTTATTTCTTTCTCGACTAGTCTCAGTCGCCTATTTGCAATGGCAGAGAGGGCGAAACTTAGGCAGATGCTCAGACAGGAAGCAAGAGAAGAGGGATTACAGGGAGAAGAAGCGAAAGCGTTTGTCAACGAAGAACTTGACAGATATGATGCAAAGCAGAAGGAAAAAACGGCGGAGAGGAAAGCAGCCGAAGCTAGAGAGCAGAAGAAGATGGATGAGGAAATGGAAATTCGCAAGGCGAACGAAAGAGAGAAGAAGAGACAGCATGAGGAAAGAGAGAAGGAGAGACAGCATAACGCTGAGGAAAGAGAGACAGCATGAGTTGGCTCTTAAAGCTCTAGAAGTCCAAAGTCGTGGCGCTGCGTCTACCTCCAGCAATGGAGAGTCTTCTCCTCATTCTTCCTTAACTGATCCTTCTAACACTCAATCTCTTCAACTCAACGCTATGTCTTTTGCTCTAGAATCTTTCCCTTGTCCTAATGAGAAGATTGACACATGGCTAGAAAAATTTGAGAAAATTGCAACTCTGTACGGTTTAGAGAGGTCGCGTTGGAATATGAAGCTTTCTCGGGCTTTGAAAAGCAGTGCGTATGATGTTTACGCCAAACTGGAAAGCAGCCAACAAGACAACTACGACGTGTTGAAGAAAGCTTTACTTGAGCGCTTTGAAATGAATGCGCGAAAGTTTTTGCAACTGTTTCGCAACAGCAGGAAGGAAAGCTCTGAAACTTTTCAGCAGTTCTCGCCTCGTTTGAAGGGATACTTGACAAAGTGCCTTGAGCTTTCACAGCTCGCCTCTACTTACGAAGGGCTTGAGGAGTTCGTTACATGCGAACAGATAAGGAACACTTTGTCTGCTGACACCCGGAGATTTCTAGCTGAGCAGGGTGCAGAAAAGCTTGAAGACATTTTGGAAAAGCCTGAGCGTTATCAAAATGCGCTGGCCGAACTGCCGGCCATAAAACGTAAACCGACAGAAGAGCCTTTTCGAAAGAATAATCTAGACCAATCTTCTCATGCTTCTCACCAAAATAACCACAGAGAAACTGAACTCAACCCCCCCCCCCCCCCCACCCCCCCCCCCTCCTGAAAAGTCTAAGTTCTACAAAAACAAGTACCCCACCAACAACAAACAGTCTGATCAACCCAACCGTCGTACATGGCAGCGCGGTCAGAAAGGACAAGGTGGCAAAGGGAAAACCCCTGAGCACGGGACAAATGATCAGAGTGAGCACACTGAGCCTAAACGCATCGGATGTTTGCTAACAGTCTCGCAAGGCAGAATTAATGTCAGTGATTCTCAACCTGAGGGAGAGAAACCCTCAACGCGAGGTACTGTTATTTTGAACGGTTCTTCAACTTTTTGTTTATTTGACACGGGGCTTTCTTTTGATTATATTGTTGCCAGGCACCTGGTCAAACCCGGTCAAGAGACAGAAGAAACCGTCCAACATCGTGGAGTTTCAAAGAGTGATGCACCTACAGCGCTTCCCATTGCATTGGTTGAGATCCACTCTGATTTTGTCAGAGGTGTGATCAAAGCGGCTGTTATGGATAACCCGATCTACCCAGTCATACTTGGATGTAAATATGTGTTTGTTGGGAAACCGGAAGAGGCAATTGTGGCAGCAATAACTACAAGAGGGTACACCAAGAAGGAACGGGAGCCGGTGCCTAATTTGTTACCTATGGAACTTAAAGAGGCGCAACAAAAGGACCCTACCTTGGCACCCTGCTTTAGGAAACTGCCCATGGCTAAGGAACCCAGACAGCACGGGGACATTTTTTTCTAAGGATGGCGTACTTTATCGCAGAACGGGCAAGCCTGAACAAGGTTACAACCAGCTCCTAGTACCGAAACAGTACAGAAGCCAAATCCTAGAAATGTGGCACTCTCTTCCCTTTAGCGGACATATGGGACAGAACGCCACAAACCAACGGATAACTACTCATTATTGGTGGCCAGGTGTGAACTCTGATATTATCAGATATGTGAAATCATGTGGCCAGTGCCAACGTGTGCCATCCAAGCAACGGACACCCCCAGTTTCTCTGGGTGAAATGTCAATAATAGGAACACCATTTGAACGGGTTGTGATCGACATTTTTGGACCCTTCGAAAGGACTAAAAGAAGGAACAGGTTCATCCTCACCTTAGTCGACACGTGCACTATGTGGGCAGAAGCTATACCGCTTACATGCGCGGATGCCAAGTATGTCGCAGAAGCCCTCGTGCAGATTTTTACTCGGTTGGGATTCCCTCAACAAGTGTTGACGGAAACCGGATCTCCATACCGAAACCTGTTGATGGATGAGATCGCTAAGATCTTGAGGGGCCAGCACATCTACACAAAGCCTTACACTCTGGCCAGAAGTGGGTTAGGAGAACGTGTTAACGGAAACCTCAACATGATGTTAAGTAAACTGGCACAAGTGAAACCTGACGATTGGGATCTTTCTATCCCTGCAGCTCTATTTGGCTACAGAGAAACCCCACATACGTCCACAGGATTTCCGCCTGCCACGCTTTTATTCGGCAGACCCATTAATGGCCCGCTTGAAGCCTTACTCAGGTCTCTGACAGACCAGAAGGCGGATGAGACAGTCGTCTCAGCAAGTAAATACGTATCGGATTTAAAGGAAAGGTTGAAACTAGGATGAGACCTAGCAACGACCAACTTTAAGCGAGCACCCGCAAAGCACGCTAACAGAGACAGGAAAGTCGCGAAAGAGAGAGAACTACAACCAGGGGAGAAAGTTTTGTTATTACTGCCAACCGGAAGCAACAAACTACGTATCGGATGGCAAGGGCCGTTTACCGTCCTGAAAAAGATTTCTAAGGCTAACTACCAGATCTCTATTAAAGGAAAGGAGAAGGTTTTCCATTTAAATCTGTTAAAGAAATACTTGGAAAGACCAGTGCCGACCTCCGAACATCTCCTGACGATCGCCAAAATTGACGAAGATGACGATCGTGGCAGGGAAATTCCACTGCATGCACACGGAATCTTTCAAAAATGTCAAAAGCGGCGACACTCTTTCAAACGCACACGGAAGACATTCCAGAGAAGGAAGACTTTGGGAGCAGACATGAGTAGGAATTGGACAGAGACGGAGGGGGGAGATGAGAGGGAAGAGAACAGACACCCTGAAGCTACGGATATAGGAAATTTACTTTCCATAACGTAGACATGGAGTGGTTCCATATCTTAAAGTCGGGACGTCTGTCGCAGAGAGATTTATGATTAATAAATTTCTATATCTTTTCTCTTTTCTTCCCGCGTCTTCTACTTTATTATCGCTCTTTTATCCTTTTTCTTTTTTCGCATTCGTTTGATTGTGAAAATATAACTCTCCCATTCATATCTTCGCCTGTCTCTTTTCTTATTTAGCAACGCATTTTTTTTTTGCTGTTAAGCTAAGTCCTAGATGAGACCGAATAGTGTGAAATTCGTTCTCGACAGACAAATGATGGCAGTCAATCGTCTAACATTTTCATCTGACACGGCGCTCTTGGTTAAGTTTCTCGATGTTAGGTGTGATAGGCGCCAACAGGCATCGCTCGGGTATGACCATAGGTAGCGGCAGGTGTGAAACGCGTCTGGCAGTTTCATTGCCGTCGTCTGAGTTTTATGTAGGTGTTAAGACGGGAACTATTTCGGGTTTTCGAGAATTAGGAAATCATTTCTTTTCATAAGATATAAACCCCAGTAGTTAGACTTCATGCATTCAGTCCTCGTAAGTTGCAGTAGACGGATCGCTCGTGCTAGAGAATAAGCTTATATAGCGAAGTTCTTAGTTTTCTCGTTAATTTTTGCCGAGCTTCTAGAATACCTATCTAGTGAATAATTCTAGTCGTGGTGATCGCCTGTAGTGCTGTTTGGAGGTAATATTATATATCTAGTATTTTGTGAGTGATTTAAGTGGTAAATCGCCTATTTTATTTTCACTAGTTAGATTTCTGTGCAGAGGGATTAAATGATAAGTCTGTTATATTCTCTAGTTGACGTGTTACAGTGGATAGCAGAATAAATTATTATTTCTAGCTTAAACTCATTCGGCTATTAATATAATTTAATTAAATTGCTAGTAACCAGTCCGAGTATATTGTAACTAACTTATAACTGCACTGAGTCATCATTGAGTATTGACGAAATACGTAGGTATTTCTAATTCATGATGATTTATTTTTTTTAAACAATCATAATTATTTCACGGGAGTTTTAACGGTAAGACAAGCTCTACGCTTGCAGTTATAATGTAAGTTATAACCGAAGTAGATATTGTGGTTAAGTATTTTGTACTTTTCTCTTCCTTATACAGTTTTGGGTCAGCCCAACTTTTACCAGTGGTTTTAGTACAACTGAGAGAAGAAACATTTTTATCTTTAACCACGTGGGTCTACAAGTTAACACCTGTCTGGCAGGGCGTTTGCCTCCAGAAATAGACAGAGTACAAATCTCACTAACGGTTTTAAAGACTAAATGCCTATATTGGGCCTATTGAGCCAGATTATATTTCTTCACAAACTCTCATGTACATGCAGCCCTGTGGCGAGAAAAATTACAAACCATTAACATTCCGACATTTTTGGCTAATTGTGGTGTGACCAAATTAAATTTCTATACTGAGAAAAGGCACCGACCTGACATTCCTAGGTACTGGAAAACCTAAGCTATTGACACTGTTAACTTTCGTGCCTGGACAATTTTAATGTGACATAAACAGATATCCTAAATAATAATAACCAAGGAAACGTTCCCTGAAGTAGTGAATTCAACCTGTCTTTGCGGAGCTGGGATTCCCTTGGCCAAGAATAACACCGGAGATTCTGTATGTGTATGTCCTAAACATTGTTTTTCCAGAAGTTGCTACCAAAGCTGTAAGTACGAATGCAAGCGCGTGGCCACGGCTGACATGAATAGAGTGAATGCAGGACTGAGTGATTCCTTTATTGTTGTATTTTTGGCACCCATTTTGCTGGCTTAACTTCCTTTATGCAGTTTTGTTGCTAATGATATTTTCCTTAGGATAGAGTAGAGTATCAGTTCTGTTCATACCTTTAAAGGGAACTCTTAGACTATAGCGTATGCATCCGTGACTCTTTGGGGCTATCACATTTTCTTCTAACAGGACTGTGGGCTATACATCGAGGGAAAAGATTATACCTATGGGTCTATCATTCTTGTAGCAATTCATTACCTTATATGTATTTTCTATGCTTGATATTAACATTTATGTGTTGTGGAAAAGTTTTCCTTATGTTAACAAATTTACATAAACTTTATTCAAGCGTGAAGGTCAACTCGTTCCAAAATATCTATATTCTATTGTTATAGTTTTCACGTCTGTGCGTCATTCTGTCGTCACTTATGTGTGTGTATACGTGAGTGGTATATACATATATTAATATATATAGTCAATAGACTGTCTGACTCCTCTAGATCTGTTGTAGAAGATAGGTTGAAAGAGAGAAAATTCTCGATTTCAGGGACAGACTCTATTAATTTCTACCATCTCACTCGTGGAAATCTATTTCTATTAGTATCTCTCACTGTGGCTATCACTTGTTCAAATCTATTCAGAAGGGACCAACCCAAGTCTTAATTCCCCTATCAAAAATCTACGACCCCTAAGAAGGGTATTTAAAAATAGTAACGGCAGTTCCACAGCAGATACTGCTGTAGGGGAATGAAGTGTTAGAGACTTCACTATACAAGGTCCAGCGTCATGATGTGGCGTCACCAGTTCCCTTCCTTCTCGCCTTTTCCTTTCCTAACTCAAGAGCAGAGTCAGGCACACATTTACGGCTGGGTAGACTGGAACGTGACGCCACCGTGTTTCGAACCAAGCACAATTGCCGCGAGAGGCCAGCGTTCTAACCACTCTGCCAATCGTACGCTTTTAAAGATGAATAATCCCAACAACACAAATTACACCAAAAAATCATTGCAAAGAAACGGTGAAGGCACTCATCATTTTTAGGACGTGGTTTGAATAAAGTGAAGCCCTTGATTAAAGCAGGAGAGACTGAGGGAAGAATAGGAAGACAAATACTAGATTGATTGATTAACAGTTTGTCATTGGGAGCAATCGTCCAGAATTCGCAGATAACAACAGAGGCCGAATGTTATAAAGATACATGGTCGCTTATACCACACGGCAGTGCACATAATAATGATGATGATGATGATGAGGATGATGATGTTGATGATGATGATTATGATCATGATAATGATGATGAAGATCGTGATGATCATGATGATGAGTTGCGCATGTTATTGAGTCGTTCACTTACGAAAGATGCCAAGAGAACACGATGAAAATGATGTCTCGTAAGAAAAGAAAAAAAAAGTCAATGACGTTGCTACTAACAACAAAAATAACCATTAAAGGCAGCGTTCTAATTTGCATCTGTTGTGCGGTCTAATTTGTCTTTGGTTGAAAGGGGAATAATTCTATACACTGCAGATCTCAGTAGTATTTGATTATAGCTTTGAATTAGATGTGCCCTAATGGATTTTTATTTGCTATTCACTCAACCATTACCACTTAACTCCGTAACGGACACAGACATTCAACAAGTCCACCAAAAACATAAAGGTTCAAGGTCTTTCCAAGTCTTTTTTTTTTTAATTCCTCTTACATCTATTTTCAAATTCCTTCTGTGCGTGTTTCAGATGTCTCATTATTTCTCTTGCCCTGCTTACACCAGAACAAATAATGCTAACAGTTCGTTTCAAACGGCTTTCTTTTGTTCTTTTGTTTAACGCCGGCGTTGCTTTTTTTCTCCGCGTATCAGAGGCATATAATAGGACCGCCTTAACATTTGAGTTATGGTTCTTGATTTATATTTAATTCTAAATATTCCCCTGTATCGTGCCAGCTTTTTTCTTGCCTTTTGTAGCCTTATTTATATCAAAGACTGTTCCTACAACATTGCCAGTGTTGCTGCCAAGATAAATGCATCTTCACATTTTGTAAGAGTGTTTCACCAAATGCTGTTTCGCTATCATTTGTCTCCTTTACCCTTAGAATCTGTATCATATCTCTCTTTTCAAACCTAACTGCTGCCACCTCTCATCAGTATTTCTCATTGTGTTTTGCATCTGGATAGTGTTACGGGAAAAAAGAGTCACCAGCAAAATTTAGATCAGGGATTCCTAACCTTTTTTTCTATGGACCCCTTTTATTGTTCGATGAAGGCCATAGACCCTTTTGATTGTCTGATGAAGGCTGTGGGCCCCTTCTTGGAAAAAAAATTTACATAGCAGCATAAATAAAAAACTTTACATTTTAGATATTAGGTTATGTACACAGACACCTAGAATCGGATTCACAGGTTAAGAAACTATCGTGGTGGGTTTTGATGTTATGAAATGATGTTGATATTTTTCCTTAATGTACTGAATGAGGCCAGCTGTGAAGGTCCCTGATTCTAACAAATTTAGGGTTGAATTATCAGGGTACCTTTTTGCTACCACCTTATGGCCTCAAGCAGACTTATTCTTGACTAGTATGAATTATAGCTACGTCTAATTCTAGGGATATGCAATTGTGGTGTGATGGTACTTTAACACTAATACACCTCTACACAAACAAGTATTAAGGTCTATGATTAAGGAAATAACACCTCAGATAAATTTGTACAATTAATCATTTTCTGTATGATTTACTTGGTCCTGAACCTAGTATTCTTCTGGTCAGGACTTTAAAAATGAAAAGAATTCAGTATATATATATATATATATATATATATATATATATATATATATATATATATATATATATATATATATATATATATATATATATATATATACAAAATATAAATTTTAGACCCACAGAGACAAGCGTCCAAACAAATACTGTTAAATTAAACTAATAATGTTACTAAAATCTGTCCATTACTGGTTTCTAACACTGGATGGCTGTTTGGGATTCTTTAATCACTCCCAGTCTCTTTACAATCTAATGTCACTGTTCATTTCACTATGGAAATATTTTATTTCTTGAATACTGGGGTATTCTGCTCTTATAGCTGATGTACTGTTAGGGTACCAGATATTTCACTTATCTGGCCCACTGGAACTGTCTGAATTCTTTCTGCCGAATGACCACTGCTCCAAAAGTAATAGGGGGGAAACTGGCGACCCCTATCACTACTGACCTCCAAAACTCCTCAACAGCTTTCACATAGAACTCTGGCACCGGACTAGTGCCAGATAAGACCCTGTAATAATGAAACAATGTCTCCTGGGTGATATCTTATTTAGACTGTGTTTTATATACAAAAGAGCATACATAAGAAAAAAAGAGCTGGGTCATATCCAATGGACCAATCCAGCACATCCATTCCACAGTGTACCAGTGTTGTTCACATGTCTCTCCTACAAAGGCGGCACTGCATCTGCAATAATCTTATTAATCTTTCTTTTCTACCATACAATGGGATAGGTGAGCTGTGTCCCTCTGGTCACCTAAGAAAACATTTTATTTCACAAAACATGTGCATTTACAAAACTGGCAATGTGTTTCATCTTAATTCTCCTTCAAGCCCTGCATAGATCAGCTTGGGACCTGATTACTTAGTCGTGATGGCAGCATCTCTCACTCACATTTTTAAACAAAATATATATGAATAATGTCGGTCTTACCAGAATTCAATGAAAAAAACACAGGTACGTTGAATAGCAGATTCCAGAAATACTGCTGGCTGAACTGTGATGCCTATACTTTCATATATTTGCTTTAATAAGGCAAATCACTTTTCACAAAATTCACATGTCAACGTTAGTGAAAGTAAAACCGATCATGTGTCTGTACGAACAAATACAGTCTTTTGTCCATAACTTTATTTCTATTTGTCGGATTTTTGATTCGAAAGCATATTATCCATCAGAACAAGACCAGCTCTTAGACTAGCTAACTTTTATGATCATAAACCTAGTAATAAAGAATTCAATATATTTTCCATTTTGGTGTTCGTTGTTTTCTAAGTTTCCACTACTTGAATGTTATAAAAATCGCCTCAGATCTTCCTTTTTCCCGATAGGAAGTAATTATGCGTGTGTGTGTATATATATATTTTCCCACAGTGTCTGTGGTTAGAAATGTATTGGGCTAGCGGGGTATTTTTAAATTTTTAAACTTGCGACATCGTTCTCGACACAAGCTAGCGGCATCGTCTCGCACTGTTGGCCCGAGTAGCTAATTCAAGCTTCTAACACTTGACAAGCCGGCAGCAGGTGTCCGCTCTCTCAATCTTATGCGTTCGTGGGTTTTATTCTTTCTATCTTTCCTGGAACCCTACGCTAGTAGAATTTTCAAATTTTTATCGTTAACCCTTGACGGGCGCGTTTTAAATGCTAATACTACCAACGCGGCGATAAGATTTCTCACTATGTTCTGTCCTGCTTAAATCAATGCGTTTTCTGGCGCAGGAAAGAAGACGCGTTACAACTTTACTAATTTTATTTCTACTGCTATTATTTTGACTTTAATATATATATATAATTTATGATTTTATCGCTGTTTCACTGTACTTTACCACAGAAACCATGATCTCGATCGTCAAGAAGTCTTGTAAGAGTCCAGTAAATAATATTTACATTTTTGATGATGCTGTTTTCACAAACCATTAAAGCCAGGAAAATAAAACAAATGGTAGTAAAAGCCGCACTTAATTTCTTATCTCAAAGGGTTCTGTAAGTTTTCCTTCTTGAAGAGTTCTGCATTTCGTGCCCGTCATATTTTTCTCTTATTAAATTAATGTACATGAAAAGGAAATTGCGATTTTATTTCTTAATGCTTCGTTATAGTAGCAGTAGCACACTTCAGTTATGCCTGACTATGAGGCGATATCCCTGAGTTGTGCTTTGCCTGATATGTCTTTCGGTGTGTTCTTTTCTCTTCTGCTTGTTGTGAGAGCTTCTTTTCGCCCAATCTGAGGTGGAGCCGTAAATCATCGCCACTTAGTGCGATCGGCAGCTTCATCCTCCCAGGCTGCTGGATTTAAGTCCGATGCCTTTATATCTCTCGCATGCATCTTTGAACCTCTGCTGCGGTCACCCGACTGTTCGTTTAGTATCTGCTAGTTGCCCTTAGAAAATATCTTTGTGGATGCGACCATCTTCCATGCGGCGGACATGGCCAAGCCAGCGTAGTCTGCGCTGTCTAAGCAGTATATACATGCTTTGAAGGCCAGCACGTGACAGCACCTCGACATTTGTCACTTTGTCCGTCCACGAAAAACGAAGAATGTGGCGTATACACCGTAGATGGAAGGTATTGAGCCTTCTATCTTGCTTAGCACAGGTTGTCCATGTCTCGCTGCCATATAGAAGTGTGCTTGTGATAAAGGCATTATATACAGCGGCTTTGGTCTTCATTGTGAGTTTGGAATTTCCCCAAACACGCGTTGCGATGCGGGAAAAGATGGCTGCAGCTTTGCCAATGCGGTGGTCAACTTTTGTGTCCATAGAGAGTTTTGTCGTTAATGGTAGACCCCAAGTGTGTGAGTTTATGCACCACTGCCAATTCATAGATATCGATAGTAATAACTGGTGCAACATCAACATCCTGACCCAGCACGGCCATTGCATGCTATGAGGGACGATCGCAGCGTCGTCGGCGAACAACAAGCCTGTTATAGTGACCCTTCTGATTTTCCTTTTTGCCTTCAGCCATGCGACGTTAAACAGTCCGGCATCTGACCTAGTGTGAAGGCATATTCCTTCAGATGCATCTCCGAATGTATGTTTCAAGAGCAAGGCAAAAAGATTCAGAAGAGGGTCGAAGCTAGTCTGACTAGCTGCTATGATGTAGTCTTGTTTGACGCCAGTGCGTTTGTCAAAGGGTTGTGACGTGTTTCCAGCATACTGGACGATTCCCTTCATGTCTTCGCGGAAAGATATTATCATTCCAGCAATTTGGTGGGACAGTCTGTTTTCAGGAGGACTTTGAAGAGTCCATCCCTGCTTGTCGTAAATTTATTTTGAGAGAAAGAGTCTTAGAAATAGTGGTCCTGTTTAGAGTGGAGAATGATGGTGAAAGCTCAGTGATAATAAGGGTTAGAAAGTAAATAGTTGCTTCACAGAGTGCTGGGGAGAGTAAGGACAGACTTATTTACGACAATCGTTCCTCTCAATCTTCTCCTCAAACTCTCCTGGTCAAACAATTATTTGCCAGTTTCCAGACACACACCTGCGCTCACACCGATTTGGTGCTTCAAACACACAGACGCACGTGAATACAAACTATATTAAACAGATATGGGAAATTTGGGCTTTGGTATTCCAACACAGTACTAAATAAGTTTATGCTGTTTATTAACATTAAAATCAATCACAACAATTATCATGTGTTACAGGAAAAATATCAAAAGTACAGAAAATACAATTAACAAGGGTGGGGGGGAGGAGGGGGGGAGGGGGGTGAAGAAGATTGGTATCGACTACGCCCTTCCCGCTTGTATTAGACAAAGATAAACCCAGTCGAAAGATAGATAGTTATCAGGAACATAGGTAATGTAACCCAACAGTGAATTTAATTACTCTGAAAGAGGTGTTACAATATTAGGTATGGGTGGTAGAAAAAAATCCTGTTATTCCCAATTGTTTTTCCCTTTACTAAGCAAATGAAAGGGGGGGGGTAAACAGCGTTAACAAGATATCCTACTTAAAGGAACAATGCAGGGTATACAGAAAATGTATTACCCGGTAGGCAAGATAACATATGGTTTGCACAGATTAAATCTCCTGTCATTCATGCACGCTTGTGAGCCCCCACACTCATATGCTTACACTCACTTACCGATTGTAGCATCAGGCACTCCATAGAATTATATAAACAGCAGTTACACTCTTGACATATGAAAATGTCTGGTACTTCGATGTCCAGCCCCAGATTTAGCGAGGTTGGCTGATAACAAATATTCCCACTTATCGCCGGACGTGAAGCCTAAGATTTCTTGTGTTTTATTATATAAAAGGAGTCTATGGGATGGCACTGTCACAGTTCGATACAGGGGTGAGAATGGAGTGGTCTCTTTAATTTCGCCGCTGGTGGTAAAATTCTTTCAATGCGTGATGATAGCAACTGACCGGTAAGTTTTTTAAATCCAGTGAGGAAAAACTAGGCCCAGTCACCGTTCAGGTAAATATGTACTCTCTCACAGCAGAGCAGTGAATAAAATATCGCTACTGGCAACTGTTCTTCTTCCAGTTTATCTTATAGATTGTAATTTAATTTGATGGTTTATTTAAATGTTCTTGGGTGGGCTTTCTTTCATGTAATTATGATAGCTAGGTCGCATCGGACCGCCACAAGATTATATTTAAAATGTTTCATCAATATATCTGGAAGTTTAAGAACTGAGTCTGGAAGACTCTGTATGATTTCTTGCTGGGATCGCAAAGATTATTTAATCATTCTATAGAAAAAGATAGAAAAACCATGACAACATAATCATACCGCAAAAATCAAATTATATTCTAACGCGCGATAAATTTACCGTTAAGACTATCTATATGTGATAGGTGGGCGAGATGGTGATGATGATGATATTGTGATATGTGATCACTCTCTTTTCACACTCGCACCGACCCGAACAACAATAAAAACTCTTGATTCTGAGGCAGGGGCTGCATTTATTTTTACAACCCATTCAGTGACTAAGAGCACACTGAAGCAAACATTAAACAAACAAACCAAACACCAAACAAACACCCAGCTAGTGCTCAGTTGCTAATCCTGAAACGCAAACAAAGCACGGGCTAGTTAAAATCATAGTTAAATAACGATACTCTCACCTGCCAAACAGTCCTTCCACGCCACCTGACACCCTCAACTATCACACACGCACACACTCATGCGTGTCGTCCAATGCGACTGTCATGAAATATTCTAATCCACATATATAAATTATTAGGTAAATATGAAGCCTAACAAATAAAATTAATAAAGAGAAGAGCAATGGTAAAATGACAGTGCTGTCCCAAAGAATGTACTCGAAATCCCCCTTGTTTTCTGCTTCGTCTGCAAATTGTAACGCTTTCACGTTGATAGTAAAGCTTACTGTATTATTACCCGCCTTCTTCAATGAAACGTGTGCTGTATTTCTTGGAAAAGCATTGAGACGTACTGCGTAATGACCTAAATTAACCCTAACATTAATTATACTGCGTTACCAAAACGAACGAACAGATGGACTAAAGGGATAAAAAGAGAAGGGAGAGGCAGAAAGCCGAACACTAAACCCGCTTCGCGCGATACACAATTACTACCATCACGCGTGTAAGTCTACATGCACTAATTTTTTTTCAGACGGACAGTGATAAAATACACTACCCTTTCCCAGAGTTAGGTTTATAAATCATAACAGACTCTTATTAGAAAAGACAACATTATATGGGTTTACGTTTGAACACATAACAGTACCCAGACAGCACATCTTCTAAACAGGAGATAGAAGAAATTGCATATTTTGAACGCAGCCACGTAGCTCCTTTAAATTAGTATTTTTGGGTTCCTTAGGGTTTGCTGACAAATAATATGTAAAACGTTACGCAAATAGTCCAGGAATTAATAAATTATACCCAAAATAAAATATTGGGGGTGCCTGACAGCATAAAATCATTTCTGCTCATAAAATTTTTTTTTATAACGTGTTTGAAAAAACCTTACGTTACATAAATAGCCTACCATGTAAACTCCAAATTGATTGGAGCGCAACAAATGAAAGCCTAACCACGATTGGTCGGGTTATAAATACTATCTTGGTTGTTGGGGGAGACGGGAAAAGATAACATTTTTTCAAACACTTGTCGAAACGTGGCTCATTGGCCAGTCTCGCTGATATACACACTTGGGAGCGTTAGTTCGAGACCACTAATTCAAATAAGCTTGATAAAGCGACAGTACGTTGAAGCCAGCTCACATTTTTGCTAAAATAAAAGCCTGGAACATAGGCAGAACGGAATTTGTGCCAGTTTGTGCCAGAATTCATTGCTAATCAACGTATCTGTGTTTATTTCCATGAAATTGTGGTAAGCTTGAACCATTCAGTATCTTTTAATGAAAAATTGAATGTGAATTGTTGATTTATGCCTGTATATATATGTGTAGTTCAGTGGCAAACGTGAGGTAAAGCCTATAATGCTCCAGCCTGAACAGAGGGTGTCGGAGAGAAGTAAAACGGCATGGAATGGCCAAATAGTACACTGACACCTGGATGATGGACTAGAAAGAAATAATGCTGGAAGTGCAGAGGCGTAGTAACCATTAAGAAGGGTAATACTGGAATAAAGTATTTCAAATGAAGCTGACTGTTGGCCTAACGCTCTGAACGCAATGTTTGTGCTGTATTGTGATCAGTGTAAAAGAGAATATAAATTAGTTATGAAGTAGAAGATACATCCTTCTTGATTTCAGGGACAGTGGTCTTGATGGTAGTGAGCAGCACCTGGTCAGAGATTTGCTGAATCCAGAGTCGGACAGCATACTCCTTGGTCTTTTTAGCTATCAGTGAGGTGTCTCCTGAGCCCAGAGGAGAATTCGAGCAGAGGAGTCCTTTCCTGCCGCCATCACTAAAGATAAGCAGAGTTGGCCAGCTGAGCTCAACATTATGTCCCCTCATCTTGAACTGATTTTTTAAAATTAACATTAAGAGGGGAATTTACTTGTCTTAAAATCAGGAACTGTGAACATCTACAATAATGGTCCCTAAAGACAAACTATTGAAGTCATGATGACAAATACCAACAGAGCTTGAACAAAACAAAACCAGTATTACCTCATTTTACCACTACACAATTGACACACATAGAACATTGGTAATAATATATGTCACTACAATATTCATATTAAATACATTCTGTACATAACTTGTAATTTAAATTGATTGTGATTCCTGGTTCCCTTGTAGTTGAATCAGGACACATATTCATTCATGCCAGTAATGAATACATATTGTTATTTGAAACGTTACTAGTGACTTCTTTAAGATATTCTCATAGAGTGTTATATGTATGTGAGTGTCACAGTGTTGTTAAGAGTAGTGGATTAAATTAAATTGTTTATCTGTCTGTTGTTGTGACTTACACTTCACCATACACATACCCTAGACACATAACGTAGCATCACACTATTCCAGAATAATTCTGACTGAGATATATAGATATGTGGTAGCAAGTAAGGTTATATATATAATATACTACTCTTATTAGATATATATATATACCTTCACAGCTGATCTCAGTCAGTACACTAAGTCCCTTATAAATATTTATAACATCCCACTTCACCACATATATTGGGGGCTCGTCCGGGATTTTGAATCTTTAACTATTAAAAATATTGGGGATAATTCACTTCAGGGAATATAAGAATTAAAAGGTATCCTTGGGTGGAATTAAATAAGGTTGAGCTCACGGTGCCTGTGTTGTCCATTAGAGATTGAATTGTTGGTTAGACATTGTATTAATTTACCTGATAGACAATGGCGGACCTGGCCAAATTTCGATCTGCTGCGGTTCAGACTGCAAAAGAGTTAGGATTAGATGGGCAAGTTATGGTTGCCTATGTTACTACGGAATGTGACAAATTTATTGAACGCGAAGAAAGAAGGTTTGAAGCCGAAAGAAGGTTAGAGGCTGAAAGGGAAATTAAGAAGTTACAATTTGAAGCTGAGGCTGAGACTAAGAGGTTGCAGATTGAAGCTGAGGCTGAGACTAAGAGGTTGCAGATTGAGGCTGAGGCTAAGAAATTGGAAGCAGAAAGAGAAGACAAAAGATTAGCAGCAGAAGAGAAGAAATTAGCTGCAGAAAGGGAAGCCGAGGAAAGAAGACAAGCTGCAGAAGAAAGAAGATTGACTGCAGAGAGGGAAGCAGAAAAGGAGGAGAAAAGATTACAAAGGGAACATGAATTACGACTAAGGGAGTTTGAGTTTCAAGGCCATGCTCCTGAAAATGGTGCCAGTCCCTTTGCCTCTGATGCTACGGTTACTCAAGGAGCCTCAATCTCAGCTATGAACTTTCATTTAGATCATTTTGTTGAGAAAGACGATGATATTGAGAGCTATATAAATAGGTACGAACTATTAGCTACCACGTATGGGTTAGAGAGAGAAAGGTGGAGCTTAAAGTTATCTCAGGGACTTCGTGGGGCAGCTTATGAAGTTTTTGCAAAAATGAGCAGAGGTGATCAGGAAAATTATGACATGCTAAAGCAGGCTCTTTTGTTAAGGTATGAAAAGAATGCAGAGTTTTTACAGGAAAAAATTTAGGAATGCTAAACTACTGTCAGGTGAAACCTATCACCAGTTCTCTGCACGCATAGAGACATACTTGGAGAAATGGACTTCTCTGGGGAAAACCCAAGATCTTAAGGAAATGGTCCTTATAGAGCAACTAAGAGAGTCCATGGCTCCAGACCTGAGAAAGTTTCTCATGGAACAAGGTGCAGAGAGGCTGGGTGAGTTGCTAAATGTTGCTGAAAGGTATCAAGCAGCTCAAGCAGAGGTAACAGGTAATAAAAAGAAACAGGTGGATAACTTTAGGGCACCACAGAATTTTAATAAATTTGATCCTAAGGATCAAAATAAAGGTAAGCACCAATTTGATAGGCCACGGTATGAAAATAAAAATAAAGTCCCACAATTCGATGAAAGGAAATATGATGAAAGAAAATCTTTCAACCAAGGAAAAAGGTGGTGTAAAAATTGTCAGATGGACAATCATGACACTGACCGTTGCAGAAGGAAACCTGTGTATATGGCAACCCTTCAGGTCAGGTCGACCTCAAGACAGGAGGAGGATATTATGTTAGATACCACTCCAGAAGAGATGAGGAAGGCACAGGCTGGGGATAAAACACTCAAGCCTTGTTTCAGAAAATTGTCAACTTGTCATACAACTCCAGGCAAGGGAGATTTTTACATGAAAAACAAGTTGATGTATAGGAAGACTGGAACTAGATCCCATGGTCACGGACAGCTGGTTCTTCCAAAAAGATATAGGACAGACTTAATAAGGAGCCTACATGTGAAACCAGATGGGGACCATGAGAAGATAGGTACCATCATTCAAAAGGTGGCTCACAATTATTATTGGCCCAAAGCAAGATGGGACATTGAGAATTTTGTAGAAAGGTGTAGCATAGCACATGAGGGAACACCCACAAGTGGGAACATGGATCAGGACCTGGACACGCCACGGGGCAAAATTAGGCCTGATAATAAAAAGAGAAATAGATTTGATAAAGTGGACCAAATGGAATGGGAAGCCCCTTTTCACGGACAAGCTTCACTTAACTATTTTACAATGGCCACTATGCGGAGAGTGCAAAAGGATGTCTTACCCCAGGATAAGCCGACAATCCCTCAATCGGACTTAAACAAACTGGAGGAAGAGGATGTAGAGAGGAAATCTCTCATCAAGAATTTTAAGAGGGGAGAAAGCCCCAAAAGAAAAATTGGTAGCGGTCGTTTTGTGAATGATAATTCTGGGAGGAAAAATCATCACTATAAAGCTTCAAGTGGAAGAGACCATACCGGTGCATGGACAAATAGGTCCACACAATTAAAGGTCCATATGTAGCTTTGTTAAGAACGTGGACTGATGAAAAGGCAGAGGAAAAAACATTACATCTTCATACCAATATGTGAATGAGCTGACCACTCGGTTAAAAACTGGCTGGAAACTTGCCAATGAAAATTTGAAACAAGCCAGGAAGAAACATGCTGCCTATTATAACAGGAAGGCGAAAGACAGAAATTTGGCTGTGGGAGAGAAGGTACTGCTTCTTTTGCCCGGGAGTCAGAATAAGTTACAAATTGGATGGCAGGGTCCATATACAGTTCTAGAGAAGGTGTCTAGAACAAATTATAAGATAGATAAGAAGGGGAAAGAAAAAAAATCTATCATGTGAATCTCCTGAAGAAATATTTGGAAAGAGAACATCAGGAAGAGACACACTTGTTGACCTTGTCCATCGCCATGGAGATGAAAAAAGGAACCACTTTCATCATTTGAATATCCATTACACCCCTGTGAGACAGCAGCACAGGTGAAAATCAGTACACATTTAACGAAAACTCAGAAAGAGAGAGTGCAACAGGTTCTAAATAATCATGCAGAGGTGTTAACAGACCGACCAGGGCATACAAACCTATTGGAATATGATATGAAATTAATAGACTCCACACCTGTCTGTATGAAACCATATTCGATTCCGTTTGCTAAGGAAAAAGCTTTGAAGGAAGAGATAGACTATCTGTTGAAGGAAGGAATTATTTCGCACAGTGAGTCTTCGTATAGTTCCGGTGTTGTACTTTTAAGGAAGCCCTCTGGAGAACATAGACTCTGTATAGATTACAGGAGACTGAATGCTATTACAGAAGGACAGGTGGATCCATTGCCGGATACAAATCAGCTGTTTGCCAGACTAAATAAAGCTAAATATTTCTCAAAAGTGGATCTGAGTAAAGGATACTATCAGATTCCAGTAAAGCCTGAGGTTAGACCATACCTAGCTTTCAGTACCTCAGAAGGACACTATGAGTTTAATAGATTGCCATTTGGATTGAAGAATGCGCCTAGTGTCTTCTCTAGAATGATGAGAAAATTATTGGATCCTCTGAATAATCCCTGTATAACAAATTTTATGGATGATATCCTTATAGCAACAGAAACATTTGAGGAACACATTGACTCTCTGAACATGCTGTTTGATCGACTTAGGGAGGCAAATTTAACAGCCCGACCAACCAAATGTTGCGTTGGATGTAAAGAATTGGAATTTTTGGGACACACAGTTTATCAGGGAAACATGACCCCTGACCCAAAGAATTTAGAGAAACTACAGAAAGCCCCGAGACCACAAACCAAGAAGGACGTGAGATCCTTTGTCTCATTATGTGGTTTCTACCAGAAGTATATCAAGAACTTTAATTCCATATGTGCACCGTTAACTGAATTGACACGTAAAGGACTTCCAGATCGCATTACATGGACACCACAATGTGAAATGACTTACCAAGAATTGAAGGAAAAGCTCACAAGTAAACCCATTTTGAAATTACCTGACTTAAGTCAAGAATTCATAGTAAGGACGGATGCAAGTAATATTGGGCTAGGTGCAACTTTACTACAGAAATCAGATGCATTGGATGGGGAATTAAGCCCAGTGGCATATGCTAGCAGAAAGTTGAATAAAGCTGAAATCAACTACTCAACTAGCGAAAAAGAATGTCTTGCAGTAATATGGGCAATAAAGAAATTCAATATTTATCTATATGGGAAGGCATTTAAGTTGCAAACTGACCACAAACCTTTATCGTTTTTTAGCACAGGCTAAGCATGAGAACTCTAGGTTACTCCGATGGTCTTTGCTTCTGGCTCCATATAATTTTAGCATTGAATATTTATCTGGAAAAACAAATCTGGGAGCGGATTTTTTAAGCCGCCATCCGTGTGATGAGAATCACCGTAAACCCCAGAAATAATAATAAATTTCTCTATGTGTATATAGAATAAAGGACTGACATATAATGTCTGTTTTAAGAGGGGAAGTGTCATGAAATATTCTAATCCACATATATAAATTATTAGGTAAATATGAAGCCTAACAAATAAAATTAATAAAGAGAAGAGCAATGGTAAAATGACAGTGCTGTCCCAAAGAATGTACTCGAAATCCCCCTTGTTTTCTGCTTCGTCTGCAAATTGTAACGCTTTCACGTTGATAGTAAAGCTTACTGTATTATTACCCGCCTTCTTCAATGAAACGTGTGCTGTATTTCTTGGAAAAGCATTGAGACGTACTGCGTAATGACCTAAATTAACCCTAACATTAATTATACTGCGTTACCAAAACGAACGAACAGATGGACTAAAGGGATAAAAAGAGAAGGGAGAGGCAGAAAGCCGAACACTAAACCCGCTTCGCGCGATACACAATTACTACCATCACGCGTGTAAGTCTACATGCACTAATTTTTTTTCAGACGGACAGTGATAAAATACACTACCCTTTCCCAGAGTTAGGTTTATAAATCATAACAGACTCTTATTAGAAAAGACAACATTATATGGGTTTACGTTTGAACACATAACAGTACCCAGACAGCACATCTTCTAAACAGGAGATAGAAGAAATTGCATATTTTGAACGCAGCCACGTAGCTCCTTTAAATTAGTATTTTTGGGTTCCTTAGGGTTTGCTGACAAATAATATGTAAAACGTTACGCAAATAGTCCAGGAATTAATAAATTATACCCAAAATAAAATATTGGGGTGCCTGACAGCATAAAATCATTTCTGCTCATAAAATTTTTTTTATAACGTGTTTGAAAAAAACCTTACGTTACATAAATAGCCTACCATGTAAACTCCAAATTGATTGGAGCGCAACAAATGAAAGCCTAACCACGATTGGTCGGGTTATAAATACTATCTTGGTTGTTAGGGGAGACGGGAAAAGATAACATTTTTTCAAACACTTGTCGAAACGTGGCTCATTGGCCAGTCTCGCTGATATACACACTTGGGAGCGTTAGTTCGAGACCACTAATTCAAATAAGCTTGATAAAGCGACAGTACGTTGAAGCCAGCTCACATTTTTGCTAAAATAAAAGCCTGGAACATAGGCAGAACGGAATTTGTGCCAGTTTGTGCCAGAATTCATTGCTAATCAACGTATCTGTGTTTATTTCCATGAAATTGTGGTAAGCTTGAACCATTCAGTATCTTTTAATGAAAAATTGAATGTGAATTGTTGATTTATGCCTGTATATATATGTGTAGTTCAGTGGCAAACGTGAGGTAAAGCCTATAATGCTCCAGCCTGAACAGAGGGTGTCGGAGAGAAGTAAAACGGCATGGAATGGCCAAATAGTACACTGACACCTGGATGATGGACTAGAAAGAAATAATGCTGGAAGTGCAGAGGCGTAGTAACCATTAAGAAGGGTAATACTGGAATAAAGTATTTCAAATGAAGCTGACTGTTGGCCTAACGCTCTGAACGCAATGTTTGTGCTGTATTGTGATCAGTGTAAAAGAGAATATAAATTAGTTATGAAGTAGAAGATACATCCTTCTTGATTTCAGGGACAGTGGTCTTGATGGTAGTGAGCAGCACCTGGTCAGAGATTTGCTGAATCCAGAGTCGGACAGCATACTCCTTGGTCTTTTTAGCTATCAGTGAGGTGTCTCCTGAGCCCAGAGGAGAATTCGAGCAGAGGAGTCCTTTCCTGCCGCCATCACTAAAGATAAGCAGAGTTGGCCAGCTGAGCTCAACATTATGTCCCCTCATCTTGAACTGATTTTTTAAAATTAACATTAAGAGGGGAATTTACTTGTCTTAAAATCAGGAACTGTGAACATCTACAATAATGGTCCCTAAAGACAAACTATTGAAGTCATGATGACAAATACCAACAGAGCTTGAACAAAACAAAACCAGTATTACCTCATTTTACCACTACACAATTGACACACATAGAACATTGGTAATAATATATGTCACTACAATATTCATATTAAATACATTCTGTACATAACTTGTAATTTAAATTGATTGTGATTCCTGGTTCCCTTGTAGTTGCGACTAGTAAGGTGTTGTGCATGAGGCTGGTAATCTCACCATATAACACAGATTGCTACCGAAACCACTACTGCAAGAGCACACACTCAGCTATCACACACACACACTCATGCATGTCGTCCAATGAGACTAGTATGGTGTTGTGCATGAGGCTGGCAATCTCACCGTGTAACATCGGTTGCTACCGAAACCACTACTGCAAGAGCATCTGAATGCTTCATGCGGAGGCAAACCGCACTGGTGGCCCCATGCTCCCTCAGGAGCGGAGAAGAGAAATATATATCTCCAAGTGAGCCCACGTGCTCTCACAAACCATTCTTCACATAACAATAATTAAATAATAATCTACTGGACATAAAATAATATTCTTCAACTACATGCACAACAAATACTCTCAATAATAAGAATAAACCACCACCTCGCAACTGATCCGTCTCAATATTCGTCACTGCACTCTGAAGCACGTCGTATGTGACGACTGGTGCGCCTGGCAACAAGCGTGTCGTATATGACCACTGATGAGCCTGGGAATCTCATCACATGAAACACATCGTTACCGAAACAACCACTGCAATAGCATAAAAATGCTTCTTGTCGGCTTGTGATGGACACCAGCCGCATTGGTGTTTCCATGCTCCACAAGGAGCAAACAGAGAAACACCTGACTCAACGTGCCTTACGCACCAAGGAGTGCCTCACGCTCTCCAGAAATCTAAATACATATTCTCACCTCACTCAAAGTAACCCACTAAAGATATACAGTAGAATAATCAATAATCGCGAAATACCACTAAATTACTCTTACATTAAAGAATAAACTAAAATTACTCTTGACTTTAACAAAACTGGAACTAAATACATCAACTAAAGGAAATTTAACACGAAAACTCTCTTTTCTATTACTGGGGAAAATTACATTTAACCTACTTTCACCCACGTGTCAATTCACACGATATAAAACTGCGTAACATTATAGGCTTGATAACTAAGAGTGTTACTGCAGACTCCTCGTGCCGCTTTTATACAGTCATCACCACGTGGCTGCCATCTTGATAACAGTTAATATTATCTAAATCACAGTAATAGATCGCTTCTCTGCCTGGTTTCATGTATGAAATACTTTCATACTAAATTTGCCCGGTCTGATGGATGAAATAATTGCTACGAAACTTCTCACATCTGTGATTTGGACTTACACTATTAAAATCAATCCACGCATATTATTTTCACTCATTTATATTTCAAGACTAAATTATCAGGTCCTGGAAACACATCAATCTATTTATTTCACTAAACATTAAAACAGCCACGCTCAATATAATTTCAGAATTATAGAACACCAATGCTATTCTAAATTAACTCACGTGCTCAAGGCATTTACAGCTTGGCTCTGGTGTCTAACTTCATTTCTTTCTCGTCTGGGTGGCTTTTGCAAAATCGGCCCGTTCGCCACCCGCTATCTCTTTATATAGGCTCTAGGCTAATCACTCAACTTACTGCGCGGCGCGTAGTAATTGCGCCACGCAAATAACACTCGCCTTTATTGCTCTATTAGGCATGAAAACACAAATATGGCCCACAACTATCAAATATAACACACGACTATCAAATATAACACAATTATAGTTTAGGCTTTATTGTGGCCTAAACTAATATATCTTCTATCACTTTTCACATCCCAGCGTGCTGCGCGCACATCAAAAATATATGGGCGATAAATATGCCTTGAACATGAAGGGGGCGTCTTTACGGCCCCATCACATATATACACTTGCGTATTTAATTATGTATTTAAGAAAACACTTCGCGAGTCTAATGGTTAAAACACACATCTATATATATAAGACTTAACTAAATTTAATAATTATAAATTCCTTCGCGACTTTAAAAGTTACTTTAGCATTTAAGCATCTATTATTTTTTTGAAATATTATAATAGATATATCATTAAATTTACCACTGGAACTTTTGAGATGAGTTTAATTTAATAGATTTAAATAAACACAAAATCCAGTGAAATAAAATGAAAGCACTAGACCACTGATCCCTTTAACAAATATATTATACCGTGCACAGAAAAAGAAATCACTCCAACGTAGCCACCAATTCAGATGGAAATCTAGCAAAATTCTACTATAGCTAGTGAATCTTAAATCTCTGGCGAACGAATGATAAAATGGCTTTCTTCGTGGTCTGTATATATCTAACTGGAATGCAAGATTGGGGGGGATATGTTAGAATTTGACACCTTTTTAGATCTCAGGAGACTTTCGGGGTTCTGACCGCCAGACTAAGGAGAGATGCCACCCCTGGTTTTCCGTATCTCCGTTCGCTGCGTCCGCTTCGGCTTTCCCGTTCGCTCCGTCTTTCGAGCGGTGTTCTGGTTAACACAGAGATGCGAAATGCCGGCAAGAAACTTGCGTCGTTCGTTTCAGGGACCACTACTGCCTTTGATAGCATGCCGCTAGTCTTTCCTGAGATCCCTCAGTGCCTGTTTGATCGTGTGCCGCTACTTTCGTTTGATTCTGGCAACGCCCCCACTGGGCCGGCGTTCTCACCAAGTTAATGAAAATAACTGCATAGGATTGCTCAAGAGATATCCGTGGGCGTGATTTAACCTCTCCTTAAATCAATGCGATGACCAGAATGTACGGTAGATAAACTGTCCACATATTAATCATTAAACGTGTTGACAAGTCTACTCTGCTCAGACCCATATTAATGAGCAAGCGTGTAGTTCCACGTTTCTGTTGTGCATAGCTAATGAGACCAGGTGGAAGCATTCCCGTTTGACGAAAAGTTACCACAATATTCGGGGGCACTGATGTTATCCGAAGGGGTCGTTACGAAAGGTCGTACCATACCACCCAACACTTCAGGGTCAGCTGAGTTCGTCTGTCACACTGCTAACCAGGTCAAACGCCTTTGTGAATGCTTCGTTATATTCGAAATTAATTCTCTGTGTAAACTGTCGAATGCCTTTTCACTGTCAACAGAAATCAATGTTTCAAAATCCAATGTAAAGTGGTAAATTCAGTTTCAAACTCTGATCTGCCATTATGCAGTGTAGCTTTTTAGCCAGCATAGGACCTATTTTCCTCTATGCTATATGTCTATCGATCTCTCTAGTATGTTTCTGTTTTATAGTTTCCCTGGTACTGAGAGTTACATCTGCACGCTTTACGTAATGATGATGTAAGCTTTTTATTTATGCATTTCCGATCACTCTGATTGTATCAGATTATATGCTTCTAAATATATGTCTTGTGAAAGCCATATACTGACGATAAACTAGTCACAAGCATTTGATAATGTCTCTAGTTTTCAGGATAAATCCCCACATTTCTGTTACTGACGATTATCTTCTGATAGGGCTAGACTTTTGACTAGTCATAGTACATGTGGGAAATATTTTCCCTTATACGCAAGGATGTACTCGTAACATTTTTCTCGGTAATTCTCCTTCATTTTTTTTTTTTTTTTTTTTTATGATCGCTGTTACATAAATGTTATTGTCAATGAATGTTTTTCCCCCCAATTGATGGTTATTGAGACAATATTCAGGAGGACTTTGAAGGATACCTTCGATATCTTAGCCGAATTATTGTTTTTTTATTTTTTATTCAGTCATCTTTTTTATTATAAGTTTAGAAGCGAATGTTCTTGACCCTAACCTTTCAATACGTACATAAAGCGATAGATAAGAGAAAGAAAAATGTGAAAATCAACTAAAATCAGTATGGTCGTTCGTGTTTGTTTCATCTTGGTGGTTCTGCTTATGTTGCCTTTTTAAACTTTTAATTCCTGGGTTTTTCCCTCTGAGGTGTATGTGCGCCATCTGTGTCTAAGGTTTCTTAACACAACATATCTCTGTGTCATCTTTTTTATTTCAACTATTGTTTTTATTTGAGTTGTTGTTCGTGCACATTAAAACGAGTGTTTTTCTTTTGCATGGGTTTACGTAGAAAAAAAAGAAGAATATTCTGTAAAGTTAAATAACATCAGTCATTTACTAGAATAGGCCTAATAAACAGATTATACCGTTGGCCTTTTTGTTGCTTTTAAGTTTATGAAGTTTCCAGTTTTCTATATAATACGTTTTTTTCCCCCCCCCCCCCCCCCCCCAATACATTGGGTGTTTTTTTTTTGGGGGGGGGGGGGGTTTTGGATAACAGGGGCCCCTTCCGTGTTCCTAGCCTAATCTCTGTATACCTTGTTGCAATTTGACCATTTCTGGTTTGTAAGCTTTGTTTTATTGTATCTTTCTATCTTTTTTTTTAACTGCAGCTGACATTATCTTAAATGTATCTATGGGACATCTGTTGATTTTTTAGTACTGATAGTTTTTTTTAACTCCTCATAACGATAAGGGGGGATTTTTATTTATTTATTTTTTTTTTTTTTTTTGCTTTGTTCTTCCTTTATCATTGCCATTTGGTCTGGTTGTTAATTCTTATTTTGGGAGTATACAATTTTGTAGTAAGAAAATGCAGTAGTTATATCAGCATTGTGCTTTCAGTGTCGAACCTGGACATTAATCAATGATCAAGAAAGGAAAGTAAACAAGTGTGACTTGTGATGTCTTAGAAAAACAAAATAAGAATGCTTGATGAGAGATCACAGTGGCTGGGTCTGAAAAGACGCAAGGAAAGTACAATGATTAAAAGAGTAAATGCGGCAGATAGTCGCAAGATTGCACATGGAGAGACATCTCGACGAGATGTGAACTTAACACACATCTTGGCAGCAACAAATAATAGTTTGAAGAGCGCATATTAAAATCAAAATAAGAGTACAAAGGGCAAGATGAATGTTATGAAAATATATGGAAATCAAAATAAATCAAGTCCATCGCAAGAATAAGAATCTTCATCTCATATGACAAGTCAGCCATCTTGTATAGCTCAGAAAAACGGAGAACAACAAATAATAACAACCAGAAAGTGACACTTTAATAAATGGGTGTATTTACAGAATAAGGATCGAAATTGTGTGAAACGATCACTAATGAGGAACTGATGGAAACAACAAGGCAGATGCCTGCAGAACAATAGATGAAAAAAAGGGGCTAGGCATTGGAAAGGACGCACATTGCGAAGCATGCTGATAGTGTCTTAAGACAGTTCTTTTTCTTTCATACGCACTCTAAGAGAAATACAGGAATACCTAAACATGCATAGAAAATGGAACGTGTAGTTCCCGGGGGTCTTCGGAGAGACAAAGAAAGAACAGCACCACCACACCCTGAGGCGTGTCGTAAAAGGTGACTAATACTAGGCTGTGAATGATGTTGGCAACCTCATCATGTAGAAACAACCTCATCATGTAGAAACAACCTCATCATGTAGAAACTACCCACGGTGTCATTTCTGGTACTGGCTTTTTATTTTGTTTTCCACTGAATTAAACAATTTCTTTTGCAGCATCATCCTTAAAATCCTGAAAATCAGCCTTAATTATTTTTTTAAACAGATTTTCACATTTCAGATCGATGAGGAGGATAAATTGAA
>JAMPIV010007971.1:0-20000 GCA_024509875.1 Oreohelix idahoensis
AACCTCTTGATGGATTGTAATGAACTTACATGGAGTTCCTCATTTAAGATAACAATATGTGTTTTTGGGTATCTGAATATGGCCATCAATTGCATCCCTTCGAATCAGTCCACAAGAGTAAAAAAGAAAATAGTACCACGTTGTTGTGAATATGCGTGTGTCCTTCCCATGTTTCCAACCACGTCAAGTCCCTCACACCTGGTCATGTTGTCAACAAGGCGGCGGAAGGGCTGAAAAGCCAGGGGTTGGGTTGTGGATGACATCATATTCGCCCCTATTTACTTGGTTACACACAGTGGCTAATATCTTCAAGAACTATATCTGTTGGATGAGTCACAGTTGATTTAATATCTACGCGGATTGTGGGGCCTACTTTTGGTGAGTCACATAGACTAATATCTATAAGAACTATATTTCTACTTGGTGAGTCACAGAGACTAATATCAATAAGGACTATATCTTACTTGAATTAAGTCACAGTGACTAATAATCTACGCGGATTGTGCCTTCTTGGTGAGTCACAGTGACTAATAGCTACAAAGACTGCGCCTACTCGGTGAGTCACAGTGATTAATATCTACGCCGGACTGTGTCTACTTGGGTCACAGTGAAAAATAGTTACACGGACCATATCTACATCAGTGATCACAGTAATTAATGATTTACAAAGGACCATTATCTACTCGGTGAGTCACAGTCACTAATATCTACGCGGGACTGTGCCTACTTGGTGAGTGCACTAACACTATTACATGTGTGATGTCAGGTGCTTTCTGAGGGGCACTGTAAGTAGGACTTGCGTAAACACAAAGTACAAAATCAAATGTTACATATTTGTCTGGTAATGTCACTACAGTATGTAAGCTACATGCGTAATTAAAAGCATTTGTGCCTTTGTATGAATGTATGTAGTGTGAATGTATGTATGTATGTATGTATGTATGTATGTATGTGTGGTAACAGCCCTCATTAACTCTGTATGAATTTATGTAAATTTACTTTATGTAAATTCTAATGATTCTGCTATATGCCATGTTGTATTTTATTTTATCATGTCAGTACATATAAATGTATTTTCTGGACAATAAAGATTCTGTTATGTATGTATGCATGTTCTAATGATTCTCCTCCATGTTGTATTTCATTATATCATGTCAGTACATATCAATGTATTTTCTGGAGAATAAAGATTCTGATTCTGATATGTATTGTCACCGTGGGGTTTGCCCAAGCATTATTGATGCTATAGGCAAGGTTATAGGAACGCCTAAAGTATGTCACCGTGGGGTTTGCCCAAGCATTACTCATGCTATTTGTCAAGATTAGATGAACGCTTAAGACAGTTCACGGGGAAGGGGAAGAACGTTAAGTATGAATAAAATAAGACGAGTGTTCAGTAACGTGGCTCGCGTTAACAAAAACGTTGAGTATTTTTTTCTCGTGAGTTGTAAATCAAAGGGTTAACCAATGAGAGTAGTGAAAAACAAATGAGGGTGACGAATCAGAAGTAGCGAGGGAATCGTACGTGAGAAACAATGACCAGAGGTCATTGAGGGAGTCTGGTTTCTGAGTTTGAAGAAACAAGAAGTGTTTTTGTTCTAGGCGGTTGCCTGCAGACGAACGGATTTCTGTAGTTTGACAGAAGTAGAATAAGTCTAGCAAGATATAAGAAATAAGTCTAGCAAGATATAGAGGCTATAGGATAAGGAACATAAGTCCAGAAATTGTTCGAGGATGTGTTAGCTCTAGACAGTAACTGTATAAGATAATGAAGAAGCCTTGTGTAGACTATGAGAGTATTAGCGATAGACAGTAACTGTATAAGATAATGAAGAAGTCTTGTGTAGATTATGAGAGTAGTGAATGTATTTCAGGAGATATTCAGCGATTTGATTGTAAGTATGATTTTGAACTTATTATGCATACAAGTAAGAGATTTACAGGAGAACTAACCCAGATTTGTTACCAAGTCGACATGTCAAAGATACAAGGGGATTGACATAAGTCTTAGGCCTGACCATCATGAAGGACATGTCACAGAGAGCTGAAATTTTGTATAGTGTTTATTCCTTTTCAATATAGCCACCGTCTGAATTGACACACTTCTGCCATCTTAGCTTGACCTTGAAAAGACCTTGGGAGTAGAACACCCTATTTTTCAAACTAAACCAGTCATCACATGTCAGTATAACCTCTTCATCGCTGTCAAAATGATTTCCTTTTAGCTGTTTTTTTAAGATTTGGGAATAGAAAGAAGTCTGATGGAGCCAAATCTGGAAAATGTGGTAGGTGTGGAAGAATTTAAATATTCAAATCGTTGGCTGCTAGCTGCACAAGCCGTACTTTGTGAGAGAGCGCGTTGTCTTGAAGCAAAGGAAGATTTTCAGTGCGCGTTATCCCTCGTTTCCTGGTCACAACCTTTCTTAGTTTTGGGAGAAGATCTGAATTGTACTGTCCATTAACTGTGTTGCCACAAGGCAAATAATCTTTCAAAAGGACACCTTTGCCGTCCCAAAAAACAGTCAGCATCACTTTTCCTGCAGATTTCTGCGCCCTCGGCTTGACAGGTGTTGGGGAGCCCGGGGTTTTCCATTGCATGCTGGCAATTTTGGATTCGGGGTCATAATGGTGTACCCAAGTCTCATCTACTGTCACCATGGTCTCCAACAAAATTTTTGACTGACACTTTTTGAGCAACTGTTGACAGCAATTTACCCTCGTTTGCTTCTGTTTGTAGCCGTGTACATAGTTATTCCTTTGGAAACAGGCTATAAAAACCAGATTAGCATATAAATTTCTACTTTCCTAGAAACAGATTAAATTTTAATTAGGATAGAGTCGCGTTACATGTCAAAATTAGTCACGTGATTTTTACCCAATCGTGAGCTCAGAAAATTTAGAATAGACGCGATTTTTCCCCAGCGGCCCGGAACCCAAATAAAGGTCAGCATTGCGTGACTAGCTTGAGAGACAAACAGAAGAGTCTGACCGCAGTGGTTTACTGCAAATCAAGAATTTTCTAATTTTGGATTAGAAAATCTGAAGTTTATAGTGTTTAAATTTCAAAGTGTATTTAACTGTGGTTATATTCTGAACTGGAAGACAGTAAGTGTTTTGCCATATTTATCCTATAATATTTGTCAGTTCAAGACAGGATGGTTTTTGCAAATCTAAAGGAAACAATCATAGCAGTATGAACCAGAGTTATGGAATTAATGAACAAGCAGAGTGATAAACTGCAAACATATACGTACTCATTGAATAGTATTGAGCAGGGAATATATTCCTCAAATGTTGAATCGGAGTGATTCACATGATGTCAGTCCCCACGTTACGTAAATGAGCAATGTACCATGGTATTTGAATGAAATATATTGAAAAACCTTCACGTCATTATATATATATATGTTGAGTTAAATAAAGTTCACGTTGAGACTAAAGAGAGATCGTCCATTTATATACCTTGCTACACATATATGTTGGAAAGGAAGGAAAGAATGCCAGTTTAGAAAACTATAATGCTTTTATGAACTGCTCCTAACTAATGTACCTTAGAGGATAGTCCCAGAACCTGGAAAACTCCTGTAAGACTGTAAGAGAGCAATCACTAACTCTAGCAGACAAGCTAGTATCTACATCTAACACTCTCGACATAAACAGCAACCCCCAATTCACTGCCCCGTTACATGTTCACATGTCAACAGTCGCGGAACCCAGCGTGCACACACTTTTCTCATGTTCAGTCTGTTGTGTAAAATTATATAAACTGTTCTTTCATTTAGTTTTACTCTACTAGCTATCTCCACAATTGTCATTTTTCGATCCTGGTCAATGATTTTCTTCACTCTTGTTGCATTTTCATCGTTGCACTCTGAGGCTGGTCTACCAGATCTTGGCAGATCAGCAACATTTGAGCGGCCGCACTTAAACTGTTGACACCAGTTTTTACCAAAGTATATGAAGGACAAGAATCACGAAACACTGAATTAATATATGAGTTATCTACCCTTCCAAGATGGAGGTGAAATTCGTTTCTCACCTTAGACGCCGAAAGAAAAACATCAGGAATGTGTATATTTCGATGGATATCACCATGTTATGTTAAATTATAGAATAAAAGATACACCAGAGTATCTAGTGGTGTAGATATTTTCCTATAACTGACCTCGAAACCCTCGAATCGGTCGGTTGGATCGGAGGGTTGATCAGTGAGTTAACAATTCACTATCGTAAAACAAGCTATTGTTACCGAAACAGAACCAGGCTCGACAGTAAACATGACTCACTCTAATATCTTGGGGGCTAAGGAGATTTCTAAAATTGGATACTGGAATGTAAGAACTATGTATCAAGACGGAAATTTCAGGGGAAATGATTAAAGCAGTTAATGACAACAACCTCTTGAGAATTTTAGATATTATAAATGAAGTATGGAGAGAAGAACAACCACCACAACAATGGAAAGACAGTATTATTGTAAAGTTACCGAAGAAAGGTGATCTATAAGACTGTAATAACTGGCGTGGTATATCTCTATTATCAGTACCTGGAAAATTATTATGTTGCATGATGTTAGAAAGACTTAAATTGCATGCTGACGAAAAGATCAGAGAAGAACAAGCGGGTTTCAGGCCGAAACGATCATGTATTGATCAAATATTCACACTAAGAACAATTATAGAAGAATCAGTGGGAAAGGCAATCGCCACTTATTATCACCTTCGTCGATTTTCAAAAAGCCTTTGATAGTCTACACCGCCCATCATTGTGGAAGATACTTACAATCTATGGTTTTCCAACAAAATATGTGAATATAATCAAAGCGCTATATGACAATGCAAGATGTTGTGTTAGAACAAATAAAGGGAATACAGAATGGTTTACAGTAGAAACAGGGTGGGTGAAACAAGGCTGTATTATGTCACCACTACTTTTTGGAATAGCTATTGATTGGGTTATGAGAAACTATACCCACAATGAAACAATTGGGTATAAAATGGACAAATGGAAAATTCCTGGGGGACCTGGATTTCGCAGATGAGTGTAGCATTCTTAAGTTTCAACACCAAGACAATCCCAAGAAGCAATAAATAATTTGTGTCATCTCTCGGTTAAAATTGGGTCTCCAAATAAATGCCTCTAAAACTAAAGCTATGAACTTTTCTAACGAGACCTTTGATATCATCTTGAACGGGGAAAAACTACAGAAAGTTGAAAGTTTCAATTATTTAGGCAGTAAAATGACTCAGGATGGTGACACAACAAGAGAAATCCATACTAGAATTGCTTTGGCAGCTAGCGCCTTCAATAGATTATCTAACATTTGGAAAATACGATCATTGAATATACATACCAAGCTTCGTCTGTTTAATTCAAATGTTATCTCAGTGTTAACATACGGCTGTGAGAGTTGGAAAATAACAAAATCATTGGAGAACAAGCTGAATATATTCAGAGAACAAATGTCTTAGAAAACTCATGAACATCAGTTGGAAAGAATTCAAGACTAATCGACAAATAAGAGAAGACTCTAGGCAGAAATATGTCTCCGACTATATAAGGAAAAGACGATGGTCATATATCGGTCATGTCCTACGAATGCAAAACAACAGAATACCACTACAGGCGCTCACTTGGGTTCCTGAGGGTAAGCGGAAAAAAGGAAGACCAAAAGAAACACTCAGAAGAACAATAATAAGAGAAGGAAGAACGTTGGGCCTAAATAATGTGCAAGAGCTAAGAGGAGTGGCGTCACAACGAACAACCTGGAGAGCACTGGTTTCTGCCTTATGCGCCGTGTTTGGCGCTTAAAGAATTTATTATTATTATTATTATTATATAATGAGATGGGAATGAGGAGATGGAGTATAGAGGTATTTAAGTTAACATGAGTAAAGTTGATTGAACTAAACAAGATACAGGAGGACGATGCATATACATGAGATATAGAGCTTTTATATATGAAGCCAACATGAGATAAACGTATGCAAGCTCTGGGATGAATTATTTGTCTTGCTGATAAAGATATATATACATATTTATGTAAATAAATGTCTTGATGGATACAGCAGATGTTTGAGTCTGTCTGTGAGCGTTGATGTATGTGGCCAGCAAATAAGAATAATAAAAACAAACTACAACTATACGAATGTCAGTAGAAACAGCAAAGAAGGAACCAAACGAGTCGTGGGTTAAAGAAAAGAGGGAAAATATGTTCATCCAGGAATCTACACCTCTGGCGGAGATGGCCAGAACACAAGTACACTCTTAACCCACTTGGAAGATAAACAAAAAGAGATTTTGTGACTTGAGTAATAATTAGAACAGACCACCCCTGTCACATGCTACTAATTGGTGCCGTAACCAGTTCTACAACAGACAGACGGTTACATACTACTAATTGGTGCCTTTGGACCAGTTCTCAGTCCATTAGAATAGACCAGACGGTTACATACTACTAATTGGTGTCGTAACCAGTTCTACAACAGACAGACGGTTACACACTACTAATTGGTGCCTTTGGACCAGTTCTCAGTCCATTAGAATAGACCAGACGGTTACATGCTACTAATTGGTGTCGTAACCAGTTCTACAACAGACACACGGTTACACACTACTAATTGGTGCCGTAACCAGTTCTACAACATTCACACGGTTACAGTATGTATGTATGTTTGTATGTATGTGTGTATGTATGTATACATATTATTTCACATGTTAGTAATAAAATATATAAAATGTAAAAAGTATGCCAATTAGTTTGTGGTAACAGCCCTCATTAAAGCTGTATGAATTTATGTAAATTTACTTTATTTAGATTCTAATGATTCTCTTATATGCCATGTTGTATTTTATTATATCATGTCAGTACATATCTATGTATTTTCTGGAGAATAAAGATTCTGATACGTATAAAGAGGTTAGTTTAAAATACGATTCAGTGAAATCTTTTCATGTCGGATTTAAATCCTAGAGATTAAATCAAATTCTAAATAAACTGAAAAGTAAATCGCCACAAGAAAGACAAGTGTGAGACATGAAGTGTGTAAACTACTCACAGTCATCTACCTTTCTATCTCACGTTAAACTAAGTGATAAATTACTGTCATTTGCTGTGAGATTGAGATTACAATTACTTCAATGTGAAAGTCTTTTACATCTAAACTACGCACAGTCATACACTAAAAATGGCAAAATATGTAACCACCCAAACGTAACAGTTTCACATTTATTAAACGGGTGTACTAAATTTCAAGGATTATACCAGCAAAGGCACAACAGGTTTGTAGACATTGTTTATGAGAACGTGAAATCTATAAAGCTTAATCACAGTGACGTAATAAATAAAGAAATAATATTTAAACCATCTCTCTTCGGCAGCAGTGGAAATTAATTTAAATCACGCGCCGTAAAACTTGATTTAATAATAATAAATCAAGTGAGTAAAACCGCTTGTCCAGTAGAGGTAGCAATACCGTGTGATGCACATTTAGATAAATGTTACCAACATAAATTTGATAAGTACTATCCACTGAGCACGGAAATTAACGAATTAGGCTAAAGCACATATGTTATCGTGCTTATCATTGGCAGTTTAGGACATGTAAAATATGCGAGTCAATTGATGTCATTGGGGGCTTATGAAATCTTAAGCCAGAGTACATATATTATTTAAATATTTTAGCACTAATGCAATTATAGAATCTTACTGGTTATGGAAGCTTCCATGTAATAACCAACCATATTGAACTACTGTCGACGTTTTTCGTACTGTTGTTATCTCTAATAATTCTATATTGTATTTATTAGGCTTCATATGACTAGATTTTATTATATGTTATGGAGAATAAAGATTCTGATATGTTTTTTTGTTAACAGCAGTGTGATAGCGTGCATATGTTGTCCTCTTTGCAATTCCGATAACGCTGAAAAATGCTATCATTAAGGGGTCAGGGGAATGTGAAATAACAACGTATAGATAGGCGCGTTCGATAAAATTCCGATTTTTCCCAAGTGTCTGAAGCCGCCGGTATTTTTTCCCCGTGCACATTCTTCCTTTGAGCGATGTCGGATAATTAAGGTTAAAATGGCGCGAGACAGCTATTACCCTCGGATACGACAAAACTTTAAATGATATATACACAAACGACATATAAAAACTCCTGCAACATTTTATACTGTTCTTGAATCCTACATTTAGAATGCCAGGATCGTCTTAGCTTGACCTATTTGTCCGACTGCATGGTGCTGATTGCGAACACTTGATCTCTAGAAAGTGTGTTTTCGTAATGTTGTCCATGGCAGAATCGATTCTTCTAGAGAAGGAGTCATCATACATAAGAATCAGATCTACTGGTAGACCATACAGGATTGTTTTAGAGTCTAGATGACTGTGGTAGAAAATAGAGAGAATTTTAAAACTAGAGAAATCTCCCTCTCTCTCTTGCCGGTATTTAAAACCGCGGTACGCCCAGGATTGAACGCGGTATTTTAGTTTTCTTAGCGACAACTCACGAGTTAGGTTATATAAATCAAATTAATTGTTAACTTGGTGAGATAAGAAAGCAACTTTTCTTTCAAGTTTACATTCTGTAAAATATCATACATGTTTTTATTTTCCATAGCTCCGTTGACGGGTTTGCGGAAGCAGAAATTTCCGGCAGAGATTAAAAAAAACAACAAAAAACTATTCCATATTCTCAGAAACCTGAAAACATACACGGTTTTAGCTAATTAGATCTTTACAACCGCTCGGTGTCTTTTAAGTGAAAATAAAATTCAAACTTTTAAATTATTTACACGGACCACTTAGAATCCATTCAGACTCCCAAGGTGTCCATGACCCCAAGTTAAGAAGCCCTGACCTAGATTGTATCGATGAGTGTGTGCTTGTCACCCACGACCGAAACCAGATACAAGACATAATATGAACACAGGACAATAAATCTCAGTAATGTGGCCTCCAAAAACATACAGGCAAACATGATGTGCCCAATGATCGCCTGAATGAGCTTGGAGAAACATGCCTATAGGAAGTGACGTCAGACATATATCCTGGCAACATCGCAGACAACAATGGAGACGGACGATGACATCAAAATAAAATACGCACAGCAATGAATGATTTGATTGCGTTGAGAAATAAATGGAAATGACAAGAAATCAAACCCATCATAAAAACAAAAATGATCAACGCAAATGCCAAGGCTTTACTATTGTGTAATTGTGAAACACGGAGAACAAGAGTGATGATAGCCAAGACGTTACAGACTCTTATAAATGGTTGCTGATGTAAACAGAAAAATGAAAGTGGTATGACAGGTTTGCTAATGTAGAACTGACAGAGAGAACTACACAAATACCAGAGGAACAAAAGGTGACGATAATTCATTGGCGTTGGGAACCTACTGAAAACATTACAAGCGAGTTCTTGTTCTGAAATCACCAGAATGAACAACATATAAGCACTACACCCCCCCCCCCCCCCCTTTTTCCCCCAATAAATTATATATATATATATAAAGGCTTCGATCTTTAACAATGACTTAATCGATTAATCGGATACAATTGTAAAAAATCGATTAACTGATAAAAGAAACTTGAATTGATGATTCCATTTGTCAGCATCTTTATAGTTTTTGCTTAAATGAGAGATCATTTGCTATGTAAGAGATTTGTGGTATCGACTTTGGCAAGTATGCTGTTCCGCTTACAAAACTTATATTACATTCTTGTTTCTAGAGATGTACTGTAACCAATTTAAAAATATGTTGAGTACCATTTAGAACGTGTTATAGCAATACGATTTATTTAAGAGATGGGCTTTCAAGATTGATTACAGCCCACCACGATAATAGTTCCAGTTATGCCACTCGCCTCTGGTGTCTTGAATCAGTTCTGTCTTCAGACTGTCCCTATTCCATTTGGTCAGTTTATACAGGTATTTCTTTCATTGTGTACTTCTTTATCAGATTTAATCTACAGGAAAAAATGACGAAGATCTAGGAAAAGCCTGTTTCAAAGAGATGGTAAGTATCGTAAAGAAACAAACATGACAGAGCACCAGGTGGCTATTAAGTGCTTTATCAGAAAGTAAAATAAAATCCAGCTGTGGGTAGTTCCAGTAGAAGTCCCTGGGGACACAGAAAAAGAATAGATCCTGCTTTATCGTGTCATCGTAAACTGCAACGATGATGAGGTTCTAATGAGGCTGGCCACGCCATCATCAAAAACGAGTTAATACAGAAACTACGGCTGCAGGAACATATACTTCGTGACAAGCTCCAGCAGCAATTTTAACTCCATGTTCCAACATGTGCCAAAACATAATATGATGATAATGATGATGATGATAATGATGATAATAGATGATAATAATGAATATAATGCCCAAACTCAATTTGCAGCCTTACATGACGGTTTGGGCAGTAAATTTTAAAAAAAGACGTAAATGGTACAAGTGGAATTGTTAACAACTCTCTAGACTGGAGGGGGGTGGGAGGAGGTGGGAGGATTTTAGTTTGGTCGTAAAGGTACTCCTCTGTAAAGTGTTCCCCGACACCAAAAACAGGTTGGACAGGGGGGCGGTGGTATCTACAAGGTTTAACAGGTTGGTCAGGTGGCGGTGGTATCTACAAGGTTTAACAGGTTGGTCAGGGGGCGGTGGTATCTACAAGGTTTAACAGGTTGGTCAGGGGCCGGTGGTATCTACAAGGTTTAACAGGTTGGTCAATGTGGCGGTGGTATCTACAAGGTTTAACAGGCTGGTCAGGGGCCGGTGGTATCTACAAGGTTTAACAGGTTGGTCAGGGGCCGGTGGTATCTACAAGGTTTAACAGGTTGGTCAATGTGGCGGTGGTATCTACAAGGTTTAACAGGCTGGTCAGGGGCCGGTGGTATCTACAAGGTTTAACAGGTTGGTCAGGGGGCGGTGGTATCTACAAGGTTTGTCAGGTTGGACAGGGGGCGGTGGAATGTACAAGGTTTGTCAGGTTGGACAGGGGACGATGGAATCTACAAGGTTTGTCAGGTTGGTGTAAAAGTCTGTTTGTTCGTGTTAAAGTGTCGTAGAGTGGGCGTGTCGTTTTGTCACCGGGACAGTTCAATGTTGCGGTGAATATCTGGGTCACCAGCATGAGGTGCTGTCAGGGTGTAATGAAGACACTCACACACAAACAGGGGGCCGCGCTAGCGTAGTGGTTACAACACCGCTCTGGCGACCAGGTGATACAGGATCAAACCCGGGCGACGGCATTTGAGGATTTTTCGTTTACCGGGATTTGGACTGGATTAACTCGAGACCTGGCGATAACATTTGAAGGAGTGTCGTCGACCAGGGACTGGCGGCTCCTGAGCCGACCCAGCTCTAATGGGTACCTCCGAAATCGGAGAGTATTTGCCTGAATGGCGAGGGACACCTGTCTCTGTACAAGAAACAAAGGGATACTCACGTAAAATCAATGTCAGGTTAGACATTAATAATAACCTGAGATTTCGCTTCGAGTATTAGCGGGCGTATGAAAAAAAAACAACAAAAAACACACAAACAGCATACATGTATTCAGGCGTGTAGTACTTGTAATATCATGTGGGATGATGTGGTAAGTGTGGGTGTAGGCGAATGAGTCTAAGCTCTTGGACAGCTGCACACTGAACCCACTCACCCACATGCAGAAGTCAGTGAAGGTAGGTAATGCTGCTGACGTTTCACAATATTTATTATTCGGCGTTTCATAGTATGGAAACAGATGGGCAGAATACGTAAAAGAACTATTCGAGGACAACAGAGGTAAAAAACCATCACCAGATTCTAATGAAGGCCCAAACATTCTCAGATCAGAAGTAGAGAATGCCATTCATATGATACAAAAAGGAAGATCAGCAGGCGTGGATAACATAAAAATTGAAATGATAGAAGCTCTGGAGAGCTTTGGTATAGATACAATCACAAAAATATGCAATGATATATACAATACAGGATATTTACCACACGACATGAAGACATCAGTTTTTATAACATTGCCCAAAAAACCAAAAGCAACAGAATGTTCAGACTTCAGAACAATCAGCCTGATGAGTCATGCAATTAAGATACTGCTCAAAATCATACAGGAGAGAATAAAAAGTAAAGTAGACAGCGAAATCCAAGAAGAACAGTTTGGTTTTAGACGGAACAGTGGAACAAGAGAGGCAATATTTTGCCTAAGAAGATTAGCAGAAAAATATACAGAGGTCCAAAAAAGTATGTATGTGTGCTTCATTGACTATAAGAAGGCTTTTGACAGAATCCATCATGAGAAAATAATTGAATGCCTCAAAGACATAGGTATTGATGGAAAAGATATAAGAATACTCAGTAACCTTTATTGGGAGCAAACTGCCACAGTAAGATCGGGAAGGAATTATTCACCATACATAGACATAAAAAGAGGTGTCAGACAAGGTTGTGTGCTGTCCCCCTGCCTATTTAATTTATACACCGAAAAAATTTTCAAACAGATACAGGAAATACCAGGACTGAACATCAGTGGAAGATCAATAAACAATCTTAGATATGCAGATGATACCGTGTTGTTAGCTGAAAGCGAACAGGAGTTACAAGAACTAGTGAAGCAAGTGAACAGTATAAGTCATGAATATGGACTCGACATTAATATTGAGAAAACTAAAACTATGATAATTAGCAAAACAGACGATAAACCCACATTAAAGATAAGCGTAAATAGGAAAATCCTGGAACAAGTCAAGAGCTACGTATATCTTGGTCATATAATAACAGAAGATGGCAGATGTGAAACAGAAATCAAGAAGAGAATAGGAATGGCCAAAGCTACATTCAACAACATGAAACATATACTGACATCCAAACAGTTATCTCATAAATTAAAACTGAGAATCATAAAGTGTTATATATATTCTGCATTTCTGTATGGTGCAGAAACATGGACGATGAATAAGCATTTGGAAGAAAGAATTGAGGCTCTTGAAATGTGGATATATAGAAGAATGGGGCGTATCTCATGGAAAGAGATGAAAACAAATAAGGAGGTCCTAGAAAATCTAGGTATGAAAAGAGAACTAATGAGAGAGGTCAAAGTTCGGCAGCTAAAATACTTTGGCCACATAAAAAGGCATAACACCTTGCAGAAGACCATAACAGAAGGGAGAGTTGAAGGCAAACGTGCAAGGGGAAGACAGCGCTATAAGTGGGAAGATAACATCAAGAGATGGACGGGAAAGAGTCTATCAGAGTGTACCACCAAGACAAGAGACAGAAGACGTTGGAGATCCATTACAGCCAACCTTCGTTGTGGAGATGGCAACTGATGATGATGATGATGAGTATGGACGACACAGTCAATGGCAAACAGCACAGACCTGAGCGAAACTTAAACACAAGACCAGGGCGTTTCCTCAAGCGAGAGGCAAAGCCACTCCGTATATGGTCATGTGAATAGTAACTTAAGACATGACAGCATTTTAAGACACAGGTCAACATAAAACAAGGGGAAGATAACCAGGAATCAATCCTGTCATTAACGTAAATCACCAGTTCCCTTTCTTAGACTATCAAAATAATTAAACAGGTTGATGTCTTTAATATATGTGCTAAATAGACAGCAACAGTTGGACAGGGGACGGTGGTATCTACAAGGTTTAACAGGTTGGTCAGGGGGCGGTGGTATCCACAAGGTTGGACAGGGACGGTGGTATCCACAAGGTTTGTCAGGTTGGTTAAAGGGCGGTGTTATCTACAAGGTTTGTCTGGTTCGTCAAAGGGCGGTGGTATCTACAAGGTTTAACAGGTTGGTCAGAGGGTGGTGGTATCTATAATGTTTGTCTGGTTGGTCAGGGGGCGGTGGTATCTACAAGGTTTGTCTGGTTGGTCAGGGGGCGGTGGTATCTACAAGGTTTGTCTGGTTGGTCAGGGGGCGGTGGTATCTACAAGGTTTGTCTGGTTGGTCAGGGGGTGGTGGTATCTATAATGTTTGTCTGGTTGGTCAAGGGGCGGTGGTATCTATAAGATTTGTCTGGTTTGTCCGGGCGCGATGGTATCTTCAAGGTTTGTCTGGTTGATTAGGGGGCGGTGGTATCTACAAGATTGGTCTGGTTGGACAGGGGGCTAATGTTGTTGTGTATGTCGTTTGAGTCGGCTAATGTTGTTGTGTATGTCGTTTGAGTCGGCTAATGTTGTTGTGTATGCCGTTTGAGTCGGCTAATGTTGTTGTGTATGCCGTTTGAGTCGGCTAATGTTGTTGTGTATGTCGTTTGAGTCGGCTAATGTTGTTGTTTATGTCGTTTGAGTCGGCTAATTTTGTTGTGTATGCCGTTTGAGTCGGCTAATGTTGTTGTGTATGTTGTTTGAGTCGGCTAATGTTGTTGTGTATGCCGTTTGAGTCGGCTAATGTTGTTGTGTATGCCGTTTGAGTCGGCTAATGTTGTTGTGTATGCCGTTTGAGTCGGCTAATGTTGTTGTGTATGTCGTTTGAGTCGGCTAATGTTGTTGTGTATGCCGTTTGAGTCGGCTAATGTTGTTGTGTATGCCGTTTGAGTCGGCTAATGTTGTTGTGTATGCCGTTTGAGTCGGCTAATGTTGTGTATGTCGTTTGAGTCGGCTAATGTTGTTGTGTATGTCGTTTAAGTCGGCTAATGTGTTTGTGTATGCCGTTTGAGTCGGCTAATGTTGTTGTGTATGCCGTTTGAGTCGGCTAATGTTGTTGTGTATGCCGTTTGAGTCGGCTAATGTTGTTGTGTATGCCGTTTGAGTCGGCTAATGTTGTTGTATATGGGGTTGACTAATGTTGTTGTGTATGAGGCTGGCAACCCGTCGTCTAAAACAATGTGCTACACAAACCACTACTATAAGAGCACACGAGTGCAGTCTTCTTCCAAGGGGCCAGCTGTAGTGGTGGCGCCATGCTTCATAGGGGACACATAGAAAAATGATGATAATGATGATGATGATGATGGTGATGATGATGAACGTAAGATTATGTCCATGTTTATTTCTCTGAAACTTTCTGGCAAACATTTATAACGTTCTGCCACAGTCGATCGAACAAGACAGATGGACGTCTGGGAACAGAACAGGTGATATTAAGACAAAACACATTAATTATAGAGAGGACTGGCATTTTATCGGCCCACACTTTAACCCTGCAAAACGCTACAAACAACTGACTGACGCTTTTTTCTCTGTACATTTGCTGTCATTCCCGTTTTGTGTGACCTCTTGTCTCATTACGTCTGTTCTTAACAGGGAGCTCTATCGAGCAGGAATCAGCATCAGGTCATCTTGACCTACCATTAGATCCCTAAGGCATCATGTGGTAGATCTGTAGGTCTCTAAACTACCTTCACGCAAAGATTTCTTGAACCTTTGACTTCCAAATGTTCTTTGCTAAGAACTGTTTTTACTATTGGCCATGTTTATTGTTCTTTTGCGTTGTCCATACATTGCTGTTTTCGTTCTCTGTGCTATTTTGAACCACTCGTGAAGTTAAAGTAAAATAAGTAAAGAACCTAGTATTACCAAACATTCTATATAGCCTGCGTTGTGAGTTAAGAGAACGTCTTCAGGGAACAGAACGGGTGAACGCGACATTAATATCTAACAAATAAAATGAAATAACTTACTTACTTAGTCGTTCCCCTTCTACCGTGAGGTGTAGAGGTTGAAATAAACAAAACATAATTTTATTATACACAAGTCACCACGGACTCCAGACAAACGAATGTACACATTGCGACAGACAAACGAATGTACATATTATGACAGACAAGAATGGATGTACAGAAAATAATAGGCAGAAAAGTAAATGTTAAAACCAGGAGCGGAATGACAGTGATAGGGGCTCGGAGGGAAAAAGGTTCATTCGTCCTTCATTATCGTTTCCAAATGGTGAGGTTGCTGGAGTTTGAATCCTCTGGAATGTTGCAATGGGCTGGTATCAACTGGACCATGCACTTGTTAAAGCATTTGGCCAGGCTTTCAAGTGAATTTATCAGATCTTGCAATCCTTTAGCATGGCGGCTCTTCCAGGCTGCTATTACTGAGAGGGCTTCTGTAAAAAGATCACTATCTGTTTTTCTGCATGTGTTTTGTGCTCAATAAGAGTTCCTGCTGCCTTTTTCGGTGTTTCTGCTTCAGCATTCAAGTTATAGCAGTTGTTGCCAGTAGCGATTGCCATAGAGTGAATTCTATTCTTTAATTTTATGAGGATGCCAGCTCCCCATTCTCAACTGTGTTTTTTGCTGAACCATCAGTGCGTTCTGCCATCAGGTGAATTCCATGTTATCTTGTGGATATTCTTATGTGGAAAGATGGTGTCTGCCACAACGAGGTTTGATATTTCACAAAGTTCTAGAAGTCTTTCGCCATTTTGATTCATACAGCCTATGCCATGAGTACCGAGATATCTTTGTACTCCATCGTTGTTGTCACCTACTTTGGCGTTAAAATCACCCATGACTGCTATTATGTCATGCTTGGGTATTGTGTTGATGGTACTTAGAAGTGCTTCATAGAAGTCATCTTTTGTGGTATCAAGAGCGTCGTTAGTTGGTGCATAACATTGTACAATTGAGAGCTTGAAAAATCGTGTCTGAAATCTAGCTAATATTAGCCTCTCATTGATAGGTACCCAGCTGATAAGCGATGCTGCTGCTTTCTGTGTCATTAGGATGGCTACTCCCTCTGTGTGACGATTATCATTACTACCAGAGTATATAATTTGCTTTTTTTCTTCTGAAATATATTTTATGCCCTTCCCCGTCCATCTACACTCGCTGACACCCAATAAGTCCAACTTATAATTATCCATTTCTTTAATTACTTCTTCCAATTTTCCGTCTTGATACATAGTTCTTACATTCCAGTATCCAATTTTAGAAATCTCCTTAGCCCCCAAGATATTAGAGTGAGTCATGTTTACTGTCGAGCCTGGTTCTGTTTCGGTAACAATAGCTTGTTTTACGATAGTGAATTGTTAACTCACTGATCAACCCTCCGATCCAACCGACCGATTCAAGGGTTTCGAGGTCGAAACTATACCCACAATGAACAATTGGGTATAAAATGGACAAATGGAAAATTCCTGGGGGACCTGGATTTCGCAGATGATGTAGCATTCTTAAGTTCAACACCAAGACAATCCCAAGAAGCAATAAATAATTTGTGTCATCTCTCGGTTAAAATTGGTCTCCAAATAAATGCCTCTAAAACTAAAGCTATGAACTTTTCTAACGAGACCTTTGATATCATCTTGAACGGGGAAAAACTACAGAAAGTTGAAAGTTTCAATTATTTAGGCAGTAAAATGACTCAGGATGGTGACACAACAAGAGAAATCCATACTAGAATTGCTTTGGCAGCTAGCGCCTTCAATAGATTATCTAAACATTTGGAAATTACGATCATTGAATATACATACCAAGCTTCGTCTGTTTAATTCAAATGTTATCTCAGTGTTAACATACGGCTGTGAGAGTTGGAAAATAACAAAATCATTGGAGAACAAGCTGAATACATTCGAGAACAAATGTCGTAGAAAACTCATGAACATCAGTTGGAAAGAATTCAAGACTAATCGACAAATAAGAGAAGACTCTAGGCAGAAATATGTCACCGACTATATAAGGAAAAGACGATGGTCATATATCGGTCATGTCCTACGAATGCAAAACAACAGAATACCACTACAGGCGCTCACTTGGGTTCCTGAGGGTAAGCGGAAAAAAGGAAGACCAAAAGAAACACTCAGAAGAACAATAATAAGAGAAGGAAGAACGTTGGGCCTAAATAATGTGCAAGAGCTAAGAGGAGTGGCGTCACAACGAACAACCTGGAGAGCACTGGTTTCTGCCTTATGCGCCGTGTTTGGCGCTTAAAGAATTTATTATTATTATTATTTATCAGTGCGTGCGTGTGTCCAGAGCTTTGCTGAACCATCAGTGCGTGCGTGTGTCCAGAGCTTTGCTGGAAATTTGTGGTCAATATGCTTGGTTTCTATAAGGTTTCTTTGAATTTCTGTCTTAATTCATTTACTTTCAATACCTGGAATATCAGATTTTAGATCAGGAAAGCATCTTCCTTTCCACAGTGGGATAATTGGGCTTCGTGTTATTTTCTTTACGACTGAGTTTGCTATCATGCTGTCATGCTATCTTTGTAAAAAATATTTTTCTTTTGATTAGGACTACTACCTCTTATAATACGCACTGCTTGATTTTAGACTTTGTTTACCTTATTAAAATGTGACCTATCTGCCGTTGACCAGGCTATAATGCAATATTCCATAACGGGTCTTACTCTGTCTACTGTTGAGGATGTTTTCATCAGCACCCCGTGTGGTGTCAGCTAACTTTGTCATGATGGCCATGAGAAGTTTTGCCCTTAACTGTGTTTTTTGTTATCTGTGTTTTCCATGTCATGCGGCGGTCCAGTGTGATACCTAGGTATGTCTGTGTTTTCTCTTCTCGCATCGCTTGCCCTTTAAGTTGAAGTTTTGTTTGCTGTGATTTGTTTGACAAGGTAAATATAGGTTTGTGCTCATTGATTTTGGGTAGCCACCTTCTGGACCACCTTTTGAGGGCTAACAGTGAACCCTGCACCAGCACTCGTGCTTTAGTGTTGTATTGTTCTGAAATCCACATGGCCAGGTCATCAGCATAGAGTCAATTGTACACATTCACATTGATGTATTTAGCGATGTCGTTTATATATATATGGATGCCGAACCAACATTAGAGGAACTCAGCAAGGCCATTGATAGCTTGGCCTCTGGCAAAGCAACAGGCAGTGATGGGATTCCTCCTGATTTAATCAAATGCTGTAAGAGCACGCTATTACATCCCCTGCATAGGATGCTGTGCCAGTGCTGGGAAGAGACAACTATTCCTCAAGACATGCGAGATGCCAATATTGTAACACTGTATAAAAATAAAGGAGACAGAAGTGATTGCAATAACTACAGAGGCATCTCTCTTCTTAGTATTGTTGGTAAGGTTTTTGCCAAAGTCATCTTAATGCGACTACACAAGTTAGCTGAGCGCATATATCCAGAGTCACAGTGTGGATTCCGAGCTGGCAGATCAACAACAGACATGATCTTCTCTCTCCGCCAGCTTCAGGAAAAATCAAGAGAGCAGAAAAGACCATTATATATCGCCTTTATAGACCTCACAAAAGCATTCGACCTGGTTAGTAGGGATGGACTCTTTAAAATCCTCCTGAAAATAGGCTGCCCTTCTAAAATGCTGGAAATGATAAAGTCATTCCATGACGGCATGAAGGGAACAGTCCAATATGCTGGAAGCACGTCACAGCCCTTTGATATACGAAGTGGCGTTAAACAAGGCTGTGTTCTGGCTCCGACCCACTTCGGAATCTTCTTTGCCTTACTCTTGAAACATGCATTCAGAGATGCAACTGAAGGAATATGCCTTCACACTAGGTCAGATGGCCGTCTGTTTAATCTTTCAAGGCTGAAGGCAAAAACAAAAATCAGAAGGGTCACTATAAGAGACTTGTTGTTCGCTGATGATGCTGCAGTCGTCACTCAAAGCCAACAGGAGCTTCAGAGCTTGATGAATCGCTTCACTAAAGCATGCAAGGACTTTGTCCTCACAATAAGTCTAAAGAAAACGAATGTGCTGAGTCAGGATGTGGGTGCTGCACCAGTTATCACTATCGATAACTGTGAATTGGCAGGGGTGCACCACTTCACATACCTAGGGTCTACCATCAATGACAAACTCTCACTGGATACAGAAATCGACAGCCGCATTGGCAAAGCTGCAGCTACCTTTGCCCGCCTCACATCGCGTGTTTGGGGAAACTCTAATCTCACAATGAAGACCAAAGCTGCGGTATATAATGCCTGCGTCACCAGCACACTCCTATATGGCAGCGAGACCTGGACGACCTATGCTAAGCAAGAAAGAAGGCTCAATACCTTCCATTTGCGGTGTCTACGCCGCATCCTCGGCATCTCGTGGAA